>CM074445.1:4183005-4543005 GCA_037101425.1 Elopichthys bambusa | reverse complement strand
AAATCATATTTTCATATTGTACTAACAAAAAGAAAATAAATAAATTCCTCACACAAATTTTTCTGAATGGTTTCAGAAGAATATAGAGCATTTGTACACTCTAAAACAACCCAATTTGGGTTAAATATGGACAAACCCAGCAATTGGGTTGTTTTGACCCAGAAGTTGGGTTAAATGTTTGGGTAGTTTTATTTAACTCAACTATTTATTAAAAATGACTATATGGCTGCCTTAAAATGAACCCAAAATAGGTTGGAAATTAAGACACATAATTACTAGAGACACTAGTAACAATATTAATCAAAAGGTGGAAATTTATTAATAAGAAATTTAGTAAATGTTTATTATTTAATTAATATTTATTAAACTTGTTAATAAATGTTCATTTTGGGTTCATTTTAAGCGAGAAATATAGTAATTTTTAAACTATAGCTGAGTTAAATAAAACTACCCAGAAGGTTGGGTCAAACATTTAACCCAACCTCTGAGTCAAAACAACCCAATCGCTGGTGGACAATCGAGTTTTTTTTTTTTTTTTTTTTTCCTTTACAGACTCTGGTCACCATTCATATTCAATGTATGGAAGAGATTCAAAATTTCTTTTTTTTTTGTGGTCCACAGATGAAAGAAAATGAGACGAGTTTGAAATGACATGAGGGTGAGTAAAATAATGACAGGCGTTTCATTTTAAGTTGCAGAAGTCTTTTAAGTGTAAATGGACCAGTACTTTGAGTATACAAATCAAATAGAGAGATGTATGGATGGATGGAAAGAGAGTTTGAATGATAGCACTGTAAAGGAGACTAAAGTCTGGCTAATGTCTGTCAGGAATGTCAAAGTGGATTCTGTCTATATGTCACAAAATGCATAATTTCCAGACTCTTCAACCATGGTCGGTCTGAGTCTGAGGTGAAGTGAGGGGCAGGTGTTAACCCACCTCCTCCCGTCAAACGCTGCATATATGTTGCTGGCTTGTCAATAGCCTCTCACAAGAGAAAAGTTCCACTTGCTCATTTAAAATGTTATGTTTTTGTTGTTTTTTTTTTTGTTTTTTTTTGCGAGACATGAAGAAAAACAGGTTAATGCACTAAATATGTAAATTAGCCTTTGAGCACTGAATGTGTTTTTATACGAGTCTCAAAGTACTAAACACATAAACAGTTTTTGGTGCTAAAATAAGACAGAACCAAACTTTACATATTTTGACATATAAATCTCTTGGTTTTCTTTCAACCTACACACAGTAATAACTTCATAGGCATGTTATGACATTTTCCAGGCATTTATATTCAACAGATATTTTTAATTAAGCCTGAGCGATTTCTCTCCCTCCATTTAAAGTGCATTTTATCAAAACTTTGACTATATTATATATTAATATATTATATAAAGCAATCATAAGTCTTCAGAAGATTTGGATTAAACTGCTTGATTCATATTGATTTCTTTAACTATGTCTTTATGACCGTTTTGAAGCATCAATGTTTTGGTTGAGGGACAGAAATGTATAGAAGCTTGGTACCGGCACTAAATAAAAAATAAAAAAGGTAATTGCGACTTTTTATCTCACAATAAAAATATAAGATATAAACTCACAATTGCGAGTTGTAATGTCCGAATTGCGAGATATAAACTCACAATTGCTAGAAATGGACAGAATTGCAAGATATAAACTCGCAATTGCTAGAAATGGTCAGAATTGCAAGATATAAACTCGCAATTGCTAGAAATGGTCAGAATTGCAAGATATAAATTCACAATTGCTAGAAATGGACAGAATTGCAAGATATAAACTCGCAATTGCTAGAAATGGTCAGAATTGCAAGATATAAACTCACAATTGCTAGAAATGGACAGAATTGCAAGATATAAACTCGCAATTGCTAGAAATATTCAGAATTGCAAGATATAAACTCGCAATTGCTAGAAATGGTCAGAATTACAAGATATAAGCACACAATTGCTAGAAATAGTCAGAATTACAAGATATAAACACACAATTGCTAGAAATAGTCAGAATTACAGGATATAACTCACAATTGCTAGAAATAGTCAAAATTACAAGATATAAACTCACAATTGCTAGAAATGGTCAGAATTACAGGATAAAAAACTCGCAATTGCTAGAATTGGTCACAATTACAAGATATAAACTCGCAATTGCTAGAAATAGTCAAAATTACAAAATATAAACTCACAATTGCTAGAAATAGTCAAAATTACAGGATAAAAAACTCGCAATTGCTAGAATTGGTCACAATTACAAGATATAAACTCACAGCTACGAGAAAAAGTCAGAATTGCAAGATATAAACTCAGAATTGCGAGTTATAAAGTCCATTTCTGAGGGAAAAAAGACTCACTTTATAACTCGCAATTGCGAGTTTATATCATGCAATTTTGAGAAGAAAAAAAAAGCCCAGTGATGCTTAGGTTTAGCGATGGGATTGGGGTGAACGTTCAATGTTTATTTTTTGCTAAAAAAACATTTTTGCATGTGGGTCATGTGAATTCAAACGAAATTGCCACCTTGTAAAATAGTACACCTCATAACAACATGAGGGTAAGTGAATGATGACAGAATTTTAATTTTTTGGGTGAACTATCCCTTTAAAAGTAGTTATATTTGAACACAGTTTATATATATATATTTAACAGGCTTTTTAAATCCATAAGCACAAATGTTAGATTACAAGTTAGTCAGAGTGCATACTTTCGACGAACGGTAAACAAACGCTTGCAAAAAGAAATGCTAACCATAGCAACAGTAGAATGACTATCACACAATGCATCAAGAAAACACAAACACTGTCATTTTGTATGACTTTATTTGAGATTTACATATCATAAAACACTGTAGTGTTTTTAAACATCTTTACAATAGCTGACAGTTAGCAACTTGCGTTAGTTGTGAGACACCTGTGCATGAGGTTATGAAACAGCTGTATGGTTAGAGAACTTCATGTATTCCACCCTATTCAAATAAACATACCTGCTGCTCACCCAGGCCATAATTCACACTCATCTCTCATTCTCTGTCAGTATTTCTCTCTCACACACACTCAGTCACTCACTGCCAATAACATGAAGATGTTACATCATGAGGCAGGGTGATGAAGACAGAAACCCTTATCGTCTGCTTTCTGTCACATTGCATCCAGGCAGTTTGCCAACTGAAAGTGGCTCAGCTACTTAACTCTCTTGTGGTTTTTGCATAAATGATTGCATTTCTTTGTTTCCTTAATGCATACACTTGCACTTGTCTGTGTACTTGTGATATTTGATTCATTGTTTGATTCAATATCTGCATTTGTCTCACAAAGAAAATATTGCTGATTTAGTGGTCTATACAAAGTCAAATAACTATATTGAAAAGTGAAGGTAAGAATGTAAAGGGGTAATTCACTTAAAATTGAACATTTTGGTTTGGAATTTTTTTTTTTTGGTGATGAAATGTCTCTGTAAGGTCCAAACTACGCTTTAGAAGTTGTTCATTTTGGAATATATGTGACTATTTTTGGGCTCCTGCAGATGAAGGGTGTCAGGATTGTGGGAAAGGTGAAAGGTGAAGGAGCAGATAGTAAGTAAAGGAAGCGAGGGGCCTGTCCTGACTCCTCAGGGATTCTGCCAGGGGACCAGACACCAGATAAAATGATTGTATGTGTGAGCGGTTATGACTGACAGGCTGCAAACAGGAACACATTGTAAAGGAGTCTTGTTAGGCAAAATAGAAAGGGTGGGGGAGGGGTAAATCAGACCCTTGTAAAAAAAGAAGTGGACTTAATTCCATTGAATGTGCACTTGTAGTGTACTTCAAATCTTAAAAGTGTATTTTATGAAAACTGTACTTGCAGATAATATAATGTTAATGAAATGAAAGGCCACTTAAACATTCTTATAGAGTGAACACTTTCATGAAAAAAGTTTTACTTTAAAGTACATTTTAAAGGGTTAGTTAACCCAAAAATTAAAATTCTGTCATTAATTACACACCCTCATGTCGTTTCACATCTGTAAGACCTTCGTCTTTTTGATAAAATCCGATGGCTCAGTGAGGCCTGCATTGACAGCAAGTTAATTGACCCTTTCAGTGACCAGAAAGGTACTAAAGACATATTTAAAACAGTTCATGTGACTACAGTGGTTCAACCTTAGTGTTATGAAGCGACGAGAATACTTTTTGTGCACCAAAAAAACAAACTAACGACTTTATTCAACAATATCTAGTGAGGGGCGATTTCAAAACTTATAGTTATTAGAATGTCTAAAGTGGACCATTGAAATAAAGTGTTACCCAAAATGTTATAGAATAGAGCATAAGTACACGAATTGGGACACACCAAGCTGATGTCAAAGAACGAGCGGCGATAAAGCTGATTATGTTTCACCTCTCGTCGGCTGCGTCTCGGCCAAAAAGGACTAAAGGCAACTGTCAACAAGCACTTGCGTTCAGCACCTGCGTAAAAGTCATTATACAGGTGCTGGTCATATAATTAGAATATCATCAAAAAGTTTCATTTAAAAAGTAAAACTTGTATATTATATTCATTCATTACACACAGACTGATATATTTCAAATGTTTATTTCTTTTAATTTTGATGATTATAACTGACAACTAAGGAAAATCCCAAATTCAGTATCTCAGAAAATTAGAATATTGTGAAAAGGTTCAATATTGAAGACACCTGGTGCCACACTCTAATCAGCTAATTAACTCAAAACACCTGCAAAGGCCTTTAAATGGTCTCTCAGTCTAGTTCTGTAGGCTACACAATCATGGGGAAGACTGCTGACTTGACAGTTGTCCAAAAGAGAACCACTGACACCTTGCACAAGGAGGGCAAGACACAAAAGGTCATTGCAAAAGAGGCTGGCTGTTCACAGAGCTCTGTGTCCAAGCACATTAATAGAGAGGCGAAGGGAAGGAAAAGATGTGGTAGAAAAAAGTGTACAAGCAACCCCGGAGAGGATTGTGAAACAAAACCAATTCAAAAATGTGGGGAAGATTCACAAAGAGTGGACTGCAGCTGGAGTCAGTGCTTCAAGAACCACTACGCACAGACGTATGCAAGACATGGGTTTCAGCTGTCGCATTCCTTGTGTCAAGCCACACTGACAGCGTCAGAAACATCTCGCCTGGGCTAAAGACAAAAAGGACTGGACTGCTGCTGAGTGGTCCAAAGTTATGTTCTCTGATAAAAGTAAATTTTGCATTTCCTTTGGAATCAGGGTCCCAGAGTCTGGAGGAAGAGAGGAGAGGCACACAATCCATGTTGCTTGAGGTCCAGTGTAAAGTTTCCACAGTCAGTGATGGTTTGGGGTGCCATGTCATCTGCTGGTGTTGGTCCACTGTGTTTTCTCGCAGGTCAACGCAGCCGTATACCAGGAAGTTTTAGAGCACTTCATGCTTCCTGATGCTGACCAACTTTATGGAGATGCATATTTCATTTTCCAACAGGACTTGGCACCTGCGCACAGTGCCAAAGCTACCAGTACCTGGTTTAAGGACCATGGTATCCCTGTTCTTAATTGGCCAGCAAACTCGCCTGACCTTAACCCCATAGAAAATCTATGGGGTATTGTGAAGAGGAAGATGCGATATGCCAGACCCAACAATGCAGAAGAGCTGAAGGCCACTATCAGAGCAACCTGGGCTCTTATAACATCTGAGCAGTGCCACAGACTGATCGACTCCATGCCACGCCGCATTGCTGCAGTAATTCAGGCAAAAGGAGCCCCAACTAAGTATTGAGTGCTGTACATGCTCATCTTGACTTCTCTGCTCGCTTTCATCACTTTCGCTTTTATTCTTGTTCGCTAAACTGAACAGACAATCAGAGTTCTCTAACAACAATTCAACATGCTGAATCGGCCCAAAAAACCCAGGCGATGTCCGACTAGAGTGAGTGGGGTGAAGCACACCGAAAACGAAGCCGACCAACGCTCAAAAACTTGGTGTGTCCCAGCCTTTACTGCTTTACAAAGCTAGTATAGGCTAAGCTAACTTGCTAATCAAATTAAAAACACAAAGAGAGGGACATGTTTAATTGTAATGTAATGTAAATGTTTAATAACCTTCTAAAAAAAAAGCAGCAGCAGCAATGCAGCTTTTAATTCCTGGCAGATGGGTGACGATGTCCTCTCATGACTCACGGCAGGTTGATCACACCACTTTAAAGCAGATCTAGGATCAGTTCAATCAGGGTGATGACTTCAGCGCAGGAGCTGCATTAGTGTGGCTCTGATGAGTCACAGCGTGATGATGTCACCTGATCACAACCCTGCAGTTCCTACATCAGATTAGACTTACAGCCATATGTCTGAACATCCTTGCATCCATGGCCATACAGATTACACTAAAAATGAAGAACAGAAGAACATACATTGAATCCCTAAAATATCTGGATTTTGAATTATTGAGACAAAAATGACTAAGAAAATGTAGCATTTATTTGCAGATACAGCTTGGTTTGATATTTTGTTATATTATACAAAAACACACATACAGTGCATTAACGTATTAGAAATTCAGTTTTTTAAAAAGCAATTCATAATTGATTACTTTACTATACTGTATATCTTCTATAATGAGCATGTTTTTAATTTTGGAATTAAAATGAATTTTGATGGATTTTTGAGGGGGCATAAAGTCACAAATAAGGATGCAAAGGGTGGAAATTTTCCGAAAAATGTCCAGAATTTCCGGAAACTTTCCACGTTTTTTGGAAACTTTCGGGAAATTTACTGGAAATGTTCTACCCCTTTGCATCCCTAGTCACAAACTATCCTAATATTATAATGAAGATTAAAATATATATATATCCTCAAAACACATTTAAAACCTTTTGTCTGACACTTACTTTTTACTTACAGTACATGACATTTTAAATTGATATTTTTTCCTTAAATGATACATCATTTTTTCAAAACCATATAAAACCAACATCAATACATTTCTAAAAACACAGCACATGTGTTTTAAACTAAACTTTAAAAAGATTTTTTCTTTTCTTTATTGTGGACATATGTTTGCAGTATCCAGTAGCACTAGTTATACAGCTTGTGCTTTGAGGTTTTGAAAAAGAAATCCGCATGGGAATTTTCAGAGACAGATGGGACTTTTGTTTTTGGTAAATTCCCTGTACTATTCATATCTAACTCTAAATCTGCAAAGATAAAAGAGGTTGTTGATGGATTGTCCCTTTGTTTTTCCACTTCTTTTTCTCCTTCCATTTCTGTCCTCTCCATTCAGCATCCTATCCTGCCGCCTGTCCTATGATCTGTTTCTCGTGTCCTTGAGCCAGATGCTGAATATTTAGTAGGTACTTACGCCAATGTGACCTAAACATGACGACTTGTCACAAAGACATCAATAACTCACCCTTATACTCATAGACCTCTCTCTCTCTCTCACTCTTGTGTGTGCAAACATCAATTACACCCTCATGTACCCACTGACCTCCCCATAGACGCACAGACAGAGCTCATTTCATTAGTCTGGGCTCATACAGCAGGCAGAGCCAAATACATGATTAAAATGAAAATGAAATTGTGTGTATGTGTGCCAAGACTGATTTGTGTAGTGCCAGACATGTATAATACAAAATAGGCTGCTATCTAACTCTATTTTACTACCTGGGTTCAGTACAATCGACAGCACTTCTGGCAATTGTGGCAACACTAGCAACTTGTGTTGATTACCACACAAATTAATTTCCGCTTGTACATCAGTTTCTTTAAAAATAGAATTACAATGGAAGTGAATGGAGCCCATTTGTAAATGTTAAAATACAAATAGTCACAAGAATTACAAAGTCATATCCAGCTTTGTTGCTTTTACACAATGTGACTCCTAAAACCCTAAAATGATCGTAAAAACAAAACTTTACAGTTCAAAGTGTTTATATAAAACTATAAGCTTCACATTTCTGTTTTTAAATTCTTTAAAAATAGGCCCTACTCACTTTCTTTTTTCCTATAAGTGCCTCACCGTAGCCTCTTTTTTTTTTTTTTTTAAACATAGGCTCAAAAAATGTGCCTCAACCTACATTTTCAATGCCAAAAAAATGTACCTATACATACAATTGATTTGACTGCACTGACACTATTGGATGAGAACTGAACTGAGCTGGACGATGACATCACTGTTCTCTACAGAGCTGCTCGATAGTCAAATTAAACTCATTTCATATTTGATGACCTTTACACAGTTTTTGAACAGAACTGAATCAACACTGAACTGACTTCAGCTGACTTCAATGACAATGTTTTCTTTTTAAAGCTGCTTTACAGCAGAATTGAACACTGTTTGCATCATTAATTGCATAATTTTCCTGTTTATCCCTGCTTTGAAACAATCTGTATCATATAAAGTGCTATATACATAGATGCAAACTCCTCAGAATTCACCTTTTTGAGATCAAAATAGGTCACCTACGAGATTTGCATAGATCTAATGAAATGAAAGACACACAAGATGTTTTGTGCAATTTCATAATGACAGGGTTTGAAATGAAGACCTGTAAAATGCGGGTAAAAGCCAACTGTGGAGGGTAACGATGTCAAATCAATACGCTCTGCAATTTGGCAGGTTGTGTTTCACAAATTATGTTCACTCAATATGCTGGCAAAGTTTATGTAATCTGCACAGCTTTAGTACACATACGCATAAGTCATGAATAAAAATTTATAAATATAGCTATAATTTTTATTTTTATTTTATTTATTTTTTTTGGGGGGGGGGGGGGGGGGTCTCGCATCTTTCTCACTTTTTTCACCCCTGATGTGTATATATATATATATATATATATATATATATATATATATATATAAAGACAACTTGACAATTCATTGCAGTTCCCAGCTGAAATGAACACTAGTGGCAATAAAACACCAACAACTTTTATTCATTTTTACATACATTTTGATTACAGGATCAGATAATGCGATTTACATGTTTACATGCCTGTTTATTGCAATTAAAATCGGTGTACACCACCTAGTTTAATGCGATTATGCTTACTACGATTATGAGGTGAATCGCATTACTTTAATTGCATTTACATGAGGTAAAGTTTAATCGCAACATTGCCAAAATCCCATTATAATCACATTATGAGGGTGCATGTAAACGCACTCTGTTATGACCACAAAACACTTTTATCATAGTGCATGATTTGTAAATAAATACATTTTGACATTTGTATTCCATAACCAGCTCCTCTTTTCTGACCTGGTAAACTTGCTCACCTAGTACAGACGTGCTCTTGGTTACAAGTCCCGTAAACTCTAGTCACAATAAAAGAGCTTAAAGACTTGTAGATGGCAGGTTTGGTTGAAGTTATGAGTGAGAACTCAAATGCAGAGTGAAGTAGGGCTTTTTTTAAATGCCAGAACAAACAAAAATTACAGTCTACGGGCACAGCAGAGCAGGACAAGATGGGGAACGTTGGATGAGGATATGGCACAAGGAAGAGAACACGGAGAATAAACAGGGAAGCAATCGAGATGGAAAACGAGGGAGGACAGATGGGGTAAATCAACTGATAATCAGATAACAAGGAAGGCGGGGTCAAGGTATTAGACAGGGGAACTCATAAGCTGTGTCCCAATTCAGAGGCTACATCCTTAGAAGGCTACATTCAAAGGCCAGAAGGCTCATTTTAAATGCTGCCTACATGTGGATACTTCATTTCCCAGGCCACGACAAATAGAACGAGTGGATCCTTTGAAACCAAGATTGTAAAACTAATCCATATGAATTGAATGGTTTAGTCCAAATTTTCTGAAGAGACTCGATCGCTTTATATGATGAACATTTAATTTAGGCTTTTACTCACATATAAACATTGATCAGCAAACATAAACAAAATCTCAACCAAACCTGCATGAGCAAAACTCTTGCTGACGCTCAAACATGCTGCGTGACACACAAGAATGAGCCTCATTTGTTCTCTTCATCTAGATTAAACCGCTCAATTCATATGGATTAGTTTTACGATCTCTTTATTACGGGGATATTTTTTATTACTGTATATTACGGTCTTTTTAGACCCCAAACGACGTTTGCTAAATTTCTTTTAAAAATTCTCTTTGTTCAAATGACATGAAACTTTGTACAGTGGTTAACACTTTCTAGATCTACAAATAAAAAAATAAATAAAATGGAGTGATATCTTGTTTTTATGTTAGTGTAGAAAAAAAAAAGTCACACTCAGGGTCTTTGGGGTCTCCAGAGACCCCAGGCAACAAAATGTAATTTTGTAACAAAACAAATGTAATTTTACTCTGTTTATTAATGTTTTTACTTCATATTTGTACAGTTCAGTTTTTGGAGGATTTATCATATGTTTTAGATTTATATAAATAATAAAAATATATTTTGTTGAATAGGTTTTTATACAAAAATAGATTTTTATGTAAAATTCAATTTATAAAAGACCCACATTTCTAACTTTCATTCATGGGGATAACATGGATAATTTGACATGGTTTAGTGTAAGATTTTTGCCCATCTTTTGGAAAATGCAATTTTATAAGTAAAAAAAAAAGATCACTTTTACCAGTAAATGGCTGCAGAGCTCCACTATTTGCTATGTGCTGTTTGACAAACTGAAAGACATCTTTTCAGATGTTCAAGTGTTTTTCAGATGGATTTATATCTACATATTATGAAATCACAATTGTGACAATAAAAATTACTTTTTGTCAAAGTTTAGCATTTTTTTGTACTGAAAAAAAAAATGTTTTTCAATAATGTTGATTTTGAGGATGAATTTTAATGTCTCATCATAATGTAGCAATATTTTAAAAAAAATGTTTTCAGTACAAAAATACTAAACTTTGACAAAAAGTAACTTTTATTGTTATAATTGTGATTTCATAATATTTAGATATGAATCCAACTGAAAAACACTTGTGAAAAGATGTCTTTCAGTTTGTCAAACAGCACATAGCAAATAGTGGAGCTCTGCAGCCATTTACTGGTAAAAGTGATCATTTTTTTACTTTTAAAATTGCATTTTCCAAAAGATGGGCAAAAATCTTACACTAAACCATGTCAAATTATCAATGTTATCACCATTAATAAAAGTTAGAAATGTGGGTATTTATAAAGTGAATTTTACATAAAAAGCTGTTTTTGTATAAAAATTTTATATATTTATATAAATTTAAAAAATATGATAAATCCTCCAAAAACTGCACAAATGTGGAGTAAAAACATTAATAAACAGAGTAAAATTACATTTGTTTTTTAAAAAACAATTATTTTGTTACAAAATTACATTTTGTTGCCTGGGGTCTCTGGAGACCCCAAAGACCCTGAGTGTACACCCCAAACGAAGACCGCACAAGCGTTAATGGTATGTTTAAGTTCTTTCAAAATTGATATTAGCTGAATAATTTATCAGAATAATGCAACATTCCAAACAAGTCTAACTGTTTCTCTGGCCACAGCTCATTAGAGGCAGGGCCTGAAGATCACTTTGCAGCAGTGAACCCAGGACCCCCAAAGAGTATTTTATTCACAGTTCCAGAAGAGAAAGACAGTCAGGAATTGAAAGAGAGAGAGGCTCAGAGGCTGTTTTTGACAAAGGCCACAGTGAATGTCCTAAATCTGTCTAGCTGGCCCAGGCTGTGGATAGCGGCACTCTGCATTATTGATGTACCGAGCTGGGAGAGCTACATTATCTGTGCTCTTGTAATTAGCTGGTCCGCAGTGCCCTGATTCTGCTGTCTTTGTGTCAAGCTTGGTATCTTGGCCATGTGCCCTAATGGTAAACTGGAGCCAGTTGTGTTGTGTATAGTTAATAGTCAGAGTCAGGTAAGGTGATCTGTTACAGATTACCTGATAAGGGCTCAATTGAAATTGAACAGGAACTGACTTTGTTTAGTGAAGACTTTCAGGTCACAGTCAATTTCCAAATTGGACTCTTATTCTCTTATTAATTTTTTTTTATTTATTTTTTTTTAGTAAAGATATCTGAACATTCTTAAAACAATACAGTATAAAACTTAAAATAATAGGATTTCAGAGAATTAATCTTAAATGTTTAGAACAACAAAAATGCATTTACATTTTGAAGTGAACTTTTCTTTACATTATGTTCAATTTTTTTTTTTTTTTTTTTTTTTTTTTTTTTTTTTTTTTTGAAAATGTCAATGGGGTAAGAAAAATAACTAGTTCAAAATAAATTCATTCAATAATATACATTCTCTAAAAACAAGTTCCTTAACTAAATGCATCTTGTTTTTCTACAAGAAAACCTGTCAAAATACTGAATATCACGAGCTCATTCAGTCATGAACTGAATATGTTCCAACTGAATTATGTTCAAATAGTTGCATTAAATTAAGGGAACATTTTCAGAACATGACCATGTATATAGCATAACTTTACAAGATGAATGCAAAGACATTGGCCCAAAATCAAAACAATCTCAAATGTTTCCATTGGATTACAAATGTATACTTGAGGGGAAAATGTCACAGTTGTATATATTTTTGGTGCAGTCATTTTCAGAAGGCTATTACTGTAAGTCACTCAGCAGTGTGTATAATAACTGTAGGTTCACACACTATTATCTTATGTCAGCTTTCTCCAAAAATGGTGTTGTGACACAACGTTAAAGTCAATAGGGCTTGAACTGCCATAATCCCACAAACGGAGGCGAAAAAGTTGACAAATTTACCGTAGATTTTAAAGAGCTTATACTGCAGAGGGTGTAAAAAGTACATAGAAATTACCCTTATGTTACAGAGTCAACATTTTACTCTATCATGAAACATGTTAACTTGCTATAAACCTGATAACTTTACTGTCAATTCTGGTTTATTTATAGAATAGCTAAAATATACCATGTTCACACTTGAGACAAACTAATTCATTTTGGCTAGGATTAAAAATTACAGACAAGTAACAGCTGTGGCCATTTACAGTTGCAAATTGAAATGGATTTGTTATAATATTTAGTCATGAGAATGTGAAGGGAGTATCTGTTGTTGTTGTTGGTAATTTTATTAGTTCTCAAGTACAAATTCCTCAAAATAATTCCCATTTAGCCTATAGTAATGTAGGACAATTACTCAAGTAGATCGACCATTACTCAAATATTACATAAGCACATACACATTGTCAGTAATACAAAAATGCAGTCTTGTAGAAATGGATTGACAAAGCAAAACTAAATGATTGCAAATGAAAAAGTACCTATGTGAACATGCTTTAAGTGTTTACTGTAACTCTGTGAGCGTAACAAGTGATGAGCAGACCTAAAAACTCCAGCCTCCTACAGAATCAGTACATGCCACTTACTTTAAGAACCAATAAACGGTGAACCCAGACCACAGGTGGGCAAAATCAGAACTCGTCCAGGATGTTAAAGAGCATCATGACATAGTTCACTGACAGACATATCACTTTACAAATTGATAAGACAGACGTTTTACTCTGAAAGGACACCTGGGGGATGGTATATTCCGTAATACATCAACTGTGGTTAGGAAACACTGGTTAAAATGTTACCAGATGAAAGGACAGCAAACAGCAAAAATATTCTGCTCATTCTTGTTAGCTTTGAAAAATATTCATGATTCTGTGTACAGTACTTTGGTGACATGCCTACAGACATCATGTTTGTAGATAGATATAGATGATTGATAACGATAAACAAAGAGACTACGGAAAAACAAACGCTAGTTTAAAATGTTCCCACAAACAAAAGCTTTATGACATGAAAGTGAAGCTGACTTGTTGGAAAATGACTCAAATATCAAAATGAAAACAGCTTGCGAATAACCTTGTTATGTAAATGTTTTTTGTATTTGACTTTTTTTTTTTTTGTTTCAAATGCACTTCATATTTTAATTTTCTTCTCTGAACAATAACAAATATGTTCATCAGCAATCCCAGAATGTATTGGGACGAGATCAGTGATAAATAAAATCCAAAATGGTGGACGAAGCGATAGAAATGGTGATTATAAATAAACTTAAATTTGTTTTAATACTGATGTGTTTTGATATATATAGTTATATATAGTTATTATATAGTATTATAGTGCTATAAACAAAAGTGTTGTACGGATTTGTTTGTGCTTTGTATTGTTATGTGTACTGGAGTAGCATGCTATTAGCTTAGCAACATGCTAATGTCACTCCATTAAAAATGAATTGCATGCGTTAGAGCATTTTAAATCACTTACTTATGAAGATCCATGACAGTTAACAGTTTAAGGCTTTGCATGACGCTACACATTGTCAAGTTATTAAGCATAATCAGTGTATGTAAATTTAGCATAGCCTAAATGACACCAAAGTCCCTTTAAGGCAAGTCATTTGACTCGGCGGCCATCTTTTGAAACACCTCTCGGGCAGCTAATTCAGGCCCCGTTTACACTAGTGCGTTTTCATTTTAAAATGGCGTTTTAAATCTTCGTCTACACTGGTGTTTCCACAGCGTTTCAGAAATGATCTCTGTCTACACTACACGGCCGAAAATGCATGTCACATGACCTTTCATGCTCACTGGGCATGCGTGTACAAGTGTAAACAGTTGCCTTTTGTGCATTTAGGCAGCTGCAGTATTAAAAAAAATGCTTATTGTTTACACGCTCGTCAAGGATACGCAGAGCGAAAATGGGCAGCCACAACATCGTTTTCAAAAGTCTCCATTTTCGAGGTTCAAAAACGGCGGCGTAGTGTAAACGATAGGCATAACCATAGCAAAACTTATGCGTTTTAAAACGAAAGCGCACTAGTATAAACGGGGCCTCAGTCATGCAAGTGCAGCTCTTATCTCTTTTAATGAGGAAACATCAAATTCTCCAAAGCTGTTCACTAAACTTACGATTACATTTCATATTTGAAATCACCAATGAAATCTGACAACAACTGTCTCATAAATTTTGTTTCTAAACACTCAAACCATGACAAAAACATAAGCACGCGCCTCAGAACATTGGCTGTTTCCCGGAGCTTCTAAAAGCAGCTGCAGTGACACGATGACTTTACCAGTTGGTGTTACAGTATTAGGTGTGTAGACACACGCACGAAGAGGAATGTAATATCCAGAGTCAAACTTTACTAGAGAATCCAAAGGAGCATACAGGAACACAGGAGAAACACACACTAACATCCAAACGTAATCAATACCTGACCACATGATCAACAGAAACAGGAACTTAAGTACACAGATGATTGAACTCAAACGAGGAACAGCTGACATGAATGTGATAGTGTCCATGGCGACAGATTGTGGCGGGAAACTAGAACAAAGGAACATGTGACAGATGAAAACACAAACAGAAAGTCCATGTGACTGTAACAGTTGGTGATTGGCTCTTTTATTTAGAAGCGGGTCTCATTCCGCCATATTGTGCATTGCGTTTTCTTGCATTCATAGCGTAGCGTTCTTGCAACACACTCTATGTTGTTGGAAATTTATATTGCACAAGACCCCATACAATTCCAGTAACACTCCTCCACTTTAATCTGACTACCAGTAACATTTCCTGCACTTTAATCTGACTATATTAGAGAATGAGGATCTTTATTAAGGTTGTGTTATGTTAATAAGGCAGGATCTGTAGCCTGTGGCTCCTCGATGTAAAACCACCAGCGCATTTACACCCACTCCATTGAAACCACCACAGTGTTTTCTCATCCAAACTCTACTACTGTATCATATTGTGACATTCAGCCTGAGGTGTAGGAGTAAGTGTGTATCTGTGAGTGTGTGTGTGATGATCTTTAACAGGCCATATGGATTTGAAATGCAATATTTTAGTTGATTTTAAAATGTCTGGTTGTGGTTAATGTAACCCAATGGGATTTTTATAACACCTTTTTATCATGTTATTTTGAAATTATAGCTCTACAGTAACAACATTGGGACATTTTTAATGTTGCTATTGTTTAACCCTGTAAAGCCCTGACATATGACAGATTTTTTTTTTTTTTTTTAATGAACATTTTTTAACTTTAGACAAAATATTTTTTTAAATCTTTTTAAAAGTTTGCATATGTTGTGTATTTGCATATACTCATATTTGATACATCAAGCTTTTTATAGCTCATATAGTATGATATGGTGTGAATATTGTGTTATTACCTGTTTATTTCAGAGGTGCAAACTGAGCAAAAATATGCAATTTGAGGCAGATGGGCCAAAAACTAAGAAAAGAAATGTAAGAAATTCTGATAGCTTGTGATGTAAATCAATGAGATCATTATAGCAGACAACTTTCATAAAATAAATTAGTTATCACTCTGTATCTCCCAGTATGTCATAGTAAGATGATATTGAAATGCTTTGTTTTATGATAAAAAAAACTCTGTAGTTTTAATTCTGGGGGTCAAAATTCATAATGCAGTGCAATACAATGATGACTAAGAGATAAATGAATAAACAATCCTCAAAAGCCATCATATTTGATACTCACAGTTTAACATGATTTTTCTAATAAATCGGTGTATGGATAATCAAGTTAGATGTTGCTTCTGCCCATTGCTTTATCTTGAAATATTAATAACAATATAAAAGTTATTCTTATGTTTACTTAAAAAAAAAAAAAAAAGTAAAGATTTTACAGCAAAAAGACACGTGTGCCATGGCCTGAAGGGGAATGTTTTTACAATTATTTACAATTATACTAAAAGGCCTTTTACTTGGTAAGGAAAAGTAGATTGTGTACAACAGGGTTTTCAGCAAAGATTTGATCATGTTGATAATTTAGAGGCTTTAGAATATGAGTATATCTAATATGATACAGGTTAAATAGGGTTCAGTAAACCACAATCTGAAAGGTCAGACAAGATAAACAAAAACAGTAATATTAGCACTCTCTCTCTTTCTCTTTCTCTTTCCTATTCCCCTTCAGCTCGGGTTTCTGGGAAGCAGCTTTGGCTGTGGGAGAAGCTTCTAGCCGATCACATGATTGTGCTGTGGAGGGATCTCCCGATGATCATGTGACCTTAGTGCTGATTCATGGTGCCATCGTTTCACTCTGTTGAGGAGCAAAATCAGGGAAAGGCAAAAACTGGAGAGTGGGATTTTTGTGAAATTAAATGGCAAACAGCTTTCTCTCTTTCTGTTCCTTTTTTATGTCACCAACCTCCCTTTTTTTTTTTACCTTTAGGAATTACACTTGGCTGGTCTGCATGTTAAATAATTGAGATATCTTGGTGTGTGTGTGTGTGTGTGTGAAGGAATCAAGGTGGGGGGCAGACAGAGTACCGCTTGTGTGGGTGTACTGAACGCGGGGGGCTCGGTTTGCTGAACAGGGGGCTTTTCTCTTGTACTTTACACCGTTGCACTTATAAACGGGGCAGACGTTAAAAAACCCCTCTCATGTACAATAAACCAACTGTAGGCTGTTCTGGTTAAAAGTTGTTTGTAATATTCACAGAATATTATGCTTACTGTACTGTAAGAGGGTGATTCCTCAGATGATACAATGACAAATGAAACTTTGCCTAATTATGTGTCATTAATATATTTATCACGTCCAGGAATCATTGTTCGACCTGGAAGAGATGCTATTTTTCATATCTGTGATAAGCAAATATAAAATTATTTCCAAAAACGGATGGTACAGTAAGTATTGGGGACAGTGACCCTTTGTATGTAACAAAAAAACAAATACATTTATGGACAACAATACCAAACGTATATGAAAATGCACAGAGTAGAATTTTCCTGATTTTAAACGAAAGTTTTCTGATTTATTATATAAATAAAAGCCAAAAAAAAAAAAGTAGGGGGAAAAATAATAATAATTAAATAAATAAATTAGAAAAATAAATGTTTACATATATTATAATATATATTTTAAAACTGTTTGCACATAATACCACATTAATTGAACATTAAATTCTTATGGAAAATGTGCAAAGTTAGGATCTTTTTAAGTTTTATAATCTTTTATAATCTTTTAAAACTAGGGATTTTTTTCATTATTTTGATTTTAAATGATTTTTAAGTGGTTGTTCAGTAGGGAAAGTAAGTGCTTGTTGTGTGCTGTGAAGTAAACATTACGGTCAAAGCGTCCATCAAATCTGGATCAATATTTATCAACATAATCTGGATTCAGGATTCCTCTTTCTCTTTCTTTTTCTTTTTCTTTTTCTTTTTCTTTCTCTTTCTGTTGTTTTCTCAATATGAAACCACACCAGCAGAATGTGTTTGCATACAGTATGGAAAGTTTCTACTTCTCATAACTGAACGTATTGCACTCACATTCACACTATACAGTTTAGTAGTCAGATTCCAATAATATTATCATTCAATATATAAACAGTATGAAGGCAAATGTAAGCAATAAAAAGCTATCTGTGTTTTCAACACATCCCTTCTAGATAAGGCTCTCTCTCTCTGTATGTGTGTTGTGTGTAGGGGGGTGTATGTGTCAGAGATAAAGAGGGAAGTCCCTGTCTCTCAGTAATATGTAAATCCTGTGTTAGGGGGTGCCGACGAAGTCAAGAGTAAAGTAAAACACCTCATGGAGACGGAGGAGACTGGCACTCAACTGACCCCTGAGACTTTTTATATACTCCTACATACAAGTGTACAAGAGAGATAAAAATCCTCTGTGCCAACATCAACTACAGCTTGAGAAAATTAGAGAGGGTTGAAAATCAAGAGGAAAAACAATGGGAGCAAAAATATTTACCTCCAGACCGCTGAAAGGAAACTCAAGTGTGAATTCAAGTGTAAATAGTAGCTTTTAGTTTTGTGTGTATTTCAGTGCAAAAACTTCACTAATCACTCATAATTCAGCTAAATCAGGTGCTAAAATGCTAAACGCTTGGGTGCAAAGACAACACAAACAGCATGTGCATGAAATGAGTTGTCCATCTCACTTCCCGTTACATGCCTACATAATGTAACAAATTTTTTAACTAGAAGCTTATTAGCATGCATATAACAAGAATATTAGCTGTTTATTAGTACATATTAAGCACATATTAATGCCTTATTCTGCATGACCATATTCTACATTCTTAATCCTACCCAATACCTAAACTTGACAACTACCTTACTAACTATTAATAAGCAGTAAATTAGGAGTTTATTGAGGGAAAAGTCGTAGTTAATAGTGAATACATGTTCCCTATACTAAAGTGTTACCGAACTTTTAAAATAGCATAATAAGGGCACTTTAAATAGAATAAACATTTTAAAAGTTCACACAGAAGTCAAAGCAAGCAGTTTTCTGTTGGTAAAATATGGTGAACAAGTCGCAAAATTAGCATGGGGAAATCTCATGCTTGCGTGAAATTCCCAATCGCTTGGATTCCTTCTGAAATTAGTTGATTTTATGAAAATTTGCAGAAGAATGGTAAATATGACTGCACTTTTAGACAGCTTCATTAATGAAGTTTTGTCGCAATGCATTGTGGAGAAAAGAAGTTAGCATTGTTAGCATACAGGAACTCGAAACACAAATCGTACTCATCACTTCATTCTCATGTTGACACATGGGATATATTTGATATGCAATCTCATAAGAGCTGGACATGAGTTTCTAAAGCAAACAAACTTACAGAGATATCAGACTGTATTTGGAGGCACAATGTGGAGTATCAGTTATTGCTAGCTGCATTGTAGCCTACTTTAAAAGTTTTAGTTGGACTAAAGCAATAATTTGTTGTTCTTAAAATGTAATGTAAACGCTTTAATACGTCATACAAGTCAGATACTTCAGACTAACAGACTAATATGATTGTAGCTTGACTTCATCTAGCAACTTTACATGTCAGTTGAACTACAAATGGCCTCTGCATTGTGTGCTTGCTCCAAAAGACAAATTTTCTCTCTAGCTTCTGTTTGTTGCACTGATATTTGACATTGACATGGTAATTAGAATTGTGTACAATCCAAGATGACAAGTCAAGAAAACACGTATAGAATATGACATCATCACAGACATGTATATTTGAAGGGGAATTCTCATAACATATACATATACATTTACTGTAGATTCATAAGCACATGCATCAGCCCCCATATCACAGACGGTAAAAGAATATTGTTATCTGTAAATGGCTGTAGTTACAGTACGTGTATGTGTGCTAGTGTAACTGGATAAAGGGAAGACGATGAAAGCCAGAAATAATTTGATACCTGCAGTGCCATGATCAGCTGAGATCATTATGCTGTGACTCATTCAGAGTCATTGCTCTGATCAAATGGGCTCACGACTGATCCTAGACCTGCTCAACCTGCTCTGAGTCATCGGGGGGCCACAGTCAGCATCTGCCAGGAACTGAAGAGCTAAAGTAGAATTACGTCTGTTGCCTCTTCTCTCCTTTACTGTCAGTGTCTACCGCCTTCAGTGCCCCCATTTTCTTTTCCTTGCTGTCATTTCCCCCTCCTTCACTCGACTTTCTATCCTGCCCCCCTGCTGTGTCTGAGCCGTCCGTCTCGGTCTTATTCCCGTTAATCCCTGTTTCCACTTCTCTCAGCCTTTACAGGAAACACTGAGCTGCAGAAATGGCCACAGTGGGTATTAATTTACAAACCTTCCCTCTGGTCTGTGTCACCCACTTAACACACAACGGCAAACATGCATTTAGGACTATTTTTTATGAGATTCATTGGCCTTTTTGCCTTTATTTTTGGCAGGACAGTGTGCCATTCAGAATTGAATTGAATGCCAGATAAATAAGGGGTAGCAAACATGATGCAGAATTACAATTAAATCAATTATAATTCAAAGATTTCATATACTGTAACTGTAATTGTTAACTAGATAAGTAAAGTTTGTCTATTCTTTTTAGAAATTCAAAAGTTTGTGGTCAGTAAGATTACATTTTGTTTTTCAAAAGAAATTACTATTCGAGTGCCACAGGGATCGGTGTTAGGCCCTCTGTTGTTTTCAATATATATGTTGCCACTTAGTAATATTATAAGAAAACATGGACTTAGTTTCCACTGTCATACTGATGATACTCAGTTATATATTTCAACACAACCAGATGAAATCTCTAAATTATCCAAACTGCAGGGTGTGTTAAAGATATAAAATATTGGATTACCTGTAATTTTCTTCTGTTAAAGGATTAGTTCACTTTCAAATGAAAATTACCCCAAGATTTACTCACCCTCAAACCTTGTATATGACTTTCTTTTTTCTGATGAACACAATTGGAGAAATATTAATAAATATCCTGACGCTTCTAAGCTTTATAATGGCAGTGAGCGGGATAAATGAGTATGAGCTCAAGAAAGTGTCTCCATCCATCATAAACATACTCCACACGGCTCCGGGGGGTTAACTAAAGGCCTTCTGAAGTGAAGCGAGGAGTTTGTGTAAAAAATATATACATATTTATATTTATTCATAGTTATAAAGTAAAATATCTAACTTCTGCCAGACCGCCTTCCGTATTCAAATTACGAAACAAATGGAACTGGCGTCGTGTCAGCTTTTTTCGTAAGTTGAATAGGGAAGGCGTAGGACGTAGCGTAAGCTTTTTGAACTGCGAGAGTTTTACACTTTCTTCGTAAGTTGAATACGGAAGGTGGTCTGGTGGAAGCTAGATATTTTACATAATTTATGGATTAAATATGGATTTTTTTTTTTTTTTTACACAAACGCACCGCTTCGCTTCAGAAGGCCTTTATTAACCCCTTTATTAACCATACTCGTTGATCCCGTTCACTGCCATTATAAACCTCGGATGCGTCAGGTTATTTGTTAATATTCTTCTAATTTTGTGTTCAGCAGAAAGAAGAAAGTCATATACACCTAGGATGTCTTGAGGGTGAGTAAAGCTTGGGGTCATTTTCATATGTAAGTGAACTAATCCTTTAAATTCCAATAAGACCTGAGGTATTACTTATTTGACCAAAAACCTATACACAGAATCTCTTAGAATACAATCTGCATTTACAAGGATGTACTGTTACTCCATCCTCAACAGTTGAAGACCTGGGTGTTAAATTAGACAGCAACTTGTCTGTCGAAAATCATATTTTATATGTTACAAAAACAGCCTTCTTCCACCTCAGAAACATCGCTAAGCTACGGAACATGTTATCTGTTTCTGATACCTAGGATATCCAAGTCTACTAAAGAAGGGAGAGCGTTTTCACATTTGGATTCTAAACTCTGGAATAGCCTTCCTGATAATATTCAGAGCTCAGACTCAATCTCCCAGTTTAAATCTAGTTTAAAGACGCATCTCTTTTGCCAAGCATTCACATAATGCATCTCATAACCTTGTATTCCAGTTATATCAGATCAATTGCACATGACTATCTTTAGTTGCTACGCAAATTATTTAATAATTAGCAGCTATAACAATTAGCTGCTACGCTAATTATTTTCCATTTGCTTTTCTTTTTTATCTCGGGATGCTCGTCCCGAGGTGACTAGAGAGTACATCAGCTCCAGTTTAGATCCAACCTTTTATGAAGACTTCAGATGCCTCAACACCTGTGAAGAGATTACCACAACCTCTGTGAGGACTTCTGATGATGCAACTCTGGATCAACATGCTGCAATGCAAATTTTGCTATGTATCCTAATCATTTGTTAACATGTATTCATTACTTCAATGAGCTCATTGTTTCTGCCTTAAATTAATACATTGTTTAAATTAATAGATTGTTAGCTAACTGCGTGATTTGTACATGTACATTTCTGAAATTACATAACTATCTGATAACAGATCAGAACAGACAATGTGAATTGAATACTATAATGATTTTTGAAGGATCATGTGACACTGAAGACTGGAGTAATGATGCTGAAAATTCAGCTTTGCATCGCAGGAATAAATTACATGTTAAAATATATTCAGATAAATGCAGCATTAGTGAGCATAAAAGGTTTTTGGGGTTCACACAGAACCCCAAAAACACGAGACGCGGGCAGTTTAATGGGAAAAAAAGCAAAGATCTTAAGATACGTTTTTTAAAACTTTAACTGATTTGAACTTGAGCGCTGTGTCATATATAAGAAGCTGCAAAAGACGCAAGAAGTGAGTGCAATGGTTTTGCACCACCGTCTAGCGTGTGTTTACATAGAAAAACAATGGAAAAGTAGCGCATTGGAATGTAAAAACGCATTCTGTGTGAACGGCTCCTTAAAACTCAAAATCCAGCAAAATGTTGACTGATGCTTTTAAGCACCAAAATTCCCACTACAGCCGGGATATTCTTCAAAATGTTTTCTTTTAAGTGTTTTTTTTTTTTTCCTATTGCCCCATGGGATGGACCTACAACACATGACCACATACTGCATATATTATAATGTTCTTGAGTTCTCCCAGGGGACTTCAAACAGCATTCCAATCAAATAGGCTATCCCAGACAGGCATTGGAGTGGGCACCTGTCCCGACTCAACTGAGGGGTCTTTGGCTTGCTTGCCTGTCTGGGCCAAGACACAAATCACTAGCTGACTGGCACACGGCCAAACAATTAAATTAATTACAGTGCACAGTGAATGAGAGAGAGAGTCTGACCAGGCCACTTGTCTAATTTGTGCGTCCTAAGCAGAGGGAAGATGAAGTGCACTTTTGGATATTACACTTCCAGAGATTCTGAGTGGAGTTCAATCACAGGAACTTGTCCTAAATGAACTGTGAAGCAAATGAAAATATGCTTTTGCCATTCATCTAAATTCACAGTGATCATGATACCCTATTCATTCATACATCGTTCTTCTGTGGTTTATAGGGTGTAGCTGGTGCAACAATAGTAATGTACAGTAGGTTTTAGTCATCCATTAATAATAATTAAATAGGCCGTTCTAGGTGGATTAATTCATTTTTTTTTTTTTTTAAATTCAATTCAATTATTAATCTCCTTTAACAATATATCCAAATATTTCCCATTGAGAAGTCTCCCAACTCTACACAATACAAAATACATTAATGGCCACTCAGTCATCTTGTAATCTCTATAGTCACACCCTCTAAACAGTCTAGAATGTTCATTGTTTCCCAGAATTCCTTCCCCACCCTCACATGCCCAGACAACAGAACCTATACAGAACATTCACATCACTGTCCTTTCATGCTTTAAACAAAACAGGTAATTTGTTAATTATGCATTATAATGAACTACCTTTGGGTGTGTTTCCATACAGTGTTTGCAAAGAGAGCAGTTCACTGAACACAGGTCACAGGTCTTAAAGGGGACCTATTATGCAAAATTCACTTTTGTAAGGTGTTTGAACACAGATGTGTGTAAACAACCAGCCTATAATGGTAAAAATCCACCCACTCCATAAATCATAAACAGTCTCTCCAAACAAGAAGTTCCAGATTGCCCCCTACTCTTACCTAAGCCCCGCCCATGACAGGTGACGATCTGCCCTATTAGCATAGATCCCGCCCTGAGTGAGCCGCAGCAGTCTGCCATTTCTGATTCCTCGCTGTAGCAGCTGGAGATGTACAATGTCTGTGCCAAAAAAAATATTACAAATGTTCTGTTATTGGATGTACCAACAAACGTAAGAGTCTCCATAGACTCTCTGCATCTGAGCCACTGAGGACACTGTCATTGAATTTCATTTATGAAGGAAATGTGCCAAAGAAGTGGGTAAAGTGTTATATATTTGCTCAAATCATTTTATGCCGATGTGACGATTAGTGCTACCAGCTCCCAACAGGTAGCACAATGTAAATATAGTAGCACAATCTAGCATTATTAGTTAGAACATCGCACTGCTTCACAAGTCAGTTCAACGCTGGATTTGCACAAAAGATGTCGGTACATGCTAGTCAATGAGTTAACACCACAACAACTATACATAAATGTATCCACTAACCATTCAGAAACATCCAGTTTCATTCTAAAAGTTGTAACTTCTTCCTGAGTCTCTCCATCAGTGTCCGACTCCGGTTTGAACAATGTAAGGCTGTTACTGACAATCCTCATTTTGGCTGCGTGAGATTCTCCAGTTTTGTTGTTGTTGAGTATCCGAAGCACAATCTGTTAAAGCTCAACCCTCTTCTTTAAAGTGGACCAGGAACAGCAGCTCATTTGGATTTAAAGGGACACACACAAAAACCTAAATTTTCAATACCGGCAGGAAAATTTTGGTGGTTAAGTGAATGAACAACGCTCTCTTCCACCCTCAATACCCCCACAACTGAGGTGCTCTTGAGCAAGGCACCTAACCCCCTATCGTGGGTGCCGCAGAAAATGACTGCCCACTGCTCCGGGTGTGTGTTCAATACTCACTGCTCCTAATGTGTGTGCACTAACTTGGATGGGTTAAATGCAGGGAACAAATTCTGAGTATGTGTTACCATACTTGGCCTTCACTTCACGTCATATCACTATTAATATCACTAAATGGGACTTTTATGGTGCATTTTTTATGTTTTTGTCCTTTTGGAGCTTGACAGATCCTGGTCAGTGTCTCCTTTCTTTTGAAAAAGAGCATCTGGGACATTTTTCTAAACATGGTTTGTATTTCACAGAAGAAGAAAAAAAAACATATGCATTTGGAACAAGAGCGAGTAAAAGACGACAGAACAAAAGCAGTTTAGCTTGCTGCCTATTTTGCATTCTGTCATTTTACATTATACCAAGGTCATTTGAACTTGTTTGTTACCTCTGGCATTGTTAATGAGTTTAAGAGCACAGCTCCCATCTGCTTTAGTAATTTATACAGTTTGATACTGTTTTGAAAATGATACAGTCTTCTCCACCTTCTCCTTTTTTTCATCAAGTTATTAGAGTTGCAATTCTGCACAGTGAAAACCGCACTGAGTTTATTCTGAAGGATAGGCGTTACAGTGCATAATTTGTGTGTGTCTGTGTGTGTTATGGATCTGAACCTCTGTTGACCTGTTCGGGTGCTGTCAGGGGCGGCATCTCTGCACTGTATATCTCCATTTCTAATCTTTTCATTGTTGTTTCAGATTTATTTTGATTATTAAAACAGGAACTAAAACACTGTTATCAGTCTCATCATTGCTTCATTTGTGATGCACCATTGCACCTTGACACAATGTCTGATGAAAGCAACAATGAGGCCCCTCTACTAAAAGAAAAACCCTTAAATCATGCAAATAAAGCTGAAAAGATAAGCAAACATTTACTTACTGTAGCTTTTATAGTTTAATTTACTATTACAATTCTAATATCCAACAAGTTTCAGGAATAAAAAGAACTTTTAATGCATCTTAATGTAGATTTTCTGTTACAATAAAATAAATAACAATTAATTAAATCGAACAACAAGCACATCGATATTTTTAAATATTATTTTTAAATATTATATATATATATATATATATATATATATATATATATGAAAAAATGATTTAATACAGTATATAAACTTAAATGGTAAGTATGTTCACTCAAGAATACCCCTCAAATTGTTGCCTTCTTTTTTAAGTTTTACAGACACTTCATTTTTACAGTGTTTTTAGAAATAATCTTTAGCGGATCTTGCCCTCTTTTTCCTCATTTTTTGCCCTTTCAACTTATAGTTTTTCCATTTCTCACTCCTCTTTCCTTTACCCTGTCTGTTTTGAGAAATCCAGGAAACCATTTTACCATCATCAAGGGTCCATTTAATGGGTCGTTTTACTGAGAAAACCCAGAATCTGTTGCAGCATTGTTGTTTGGCCTAGTCCAGACTCCACTTCAAAAGATCATGATCCTCCTGCCAAACACAACAGCGGCTCAAGCCTTAATAAAGCGTCAGCTTCTGTAACTGCTTACCCAGTGGGAAAAAGACACTCATTTTCTGTGGGCGTACTTGAAAAATATACAAAAACGGTCTTTATTTGCCCTCCTCAAAGACAGGAAGACAGTTTGGCATCAAATGTGCCCGCGTTGCAGTAAAATAAGATGCTTTATTTGATTTAAATATAGTGCTCTAAGGAACACTAGGCAATTTATCACCCAGTGTTGTGAGCTGTGATACAGTGCAAACACTTTCTTCATTGTTGCCACAAAATTACTGGCTCATTAGTGATTTTTTCATTTTTTTTTTTTACTAATGATCAAACAAAGATGAATAAGAGATGAAATCATTATGATAATGCATTAAGCCTGCATTTTAATGGTTTGGAGAAAAATGTTGCTAGTTATTGTAGTGCGTATATATATTATACACTGAACCTCAACGATGAGCATCCACAAAAACCCAGACACTTTGAGTGAGTGCGAGGTGCGCAAGCATCATGAGACGAAAAGTAGTGGAGTGGAGAGTTCTCAGGGTAGCTAAATGAAACAGAGCCTCTTGGGCCAGCCAGACTGGCCTTTCCTGTTATGGAAATGTGCACAGGACTGAAGCTCAAAAGAACTTCACACCGCTGCTTGAACACCCCACCCAAGTGTATTCGATTGAATAGACCCCTCCTTTTTCTGTCCTTATTTTGGAAACTTATGTTTTATATCCATCAAAAACCAATGCCATTGTACAACAGGACTGGTTGTAGAATCTTTTGTGGGCCTGGATCTTTTCACAACATTATTCAATAATAGACAGGATCTGGAGGTTTTGAATGGAGAATACTGTTCTTTCACACCCATATGAACTCTGGGAGTTCACTGAGGACTTCCAAGACCCCTTTGCTAATGTTTATGTCAGATCTGTGACCACTTCAGTTGTCTCATTTTCATAGATTCAGGGAGGGCAGCTGTGTTTGAAATTCACAATTAAAGTGAATTTCATGGCTGAGGAGGAGCCCACCGCTGAACAGAGATCAGCCTATGCTGTATTATTCATCACTAATGAAGGAAAACAGCGGACATGTTGTCTCAAGTGCAGATCAATGTTCATATTCGCACATGTTATTTGAATTATACACAGTACAGCATCCCATGTTACCATGTCAGCGTGTCCCTACAGGGCCTATACTTGTTTTTACATGATGTGATCCAAATGCAATTCAGCCTTTGACTGCTTTGACCCAAGAAAAACAGCAGCTTTATTAAACCAAACAAACTTTGGCACTCATAGACTGTCAGGGAATTGGGTTATTATGGCAGTAGGTTATGGTGTTCAAAATCTGAAATGACTCAAAATTATGTATAAAGACCTGATTAATGGCAAATTGTGAGAATGTGAACTTTCAATGGCTTCAATAACTGGATTCCTGCAACTTCCTTGAAGTACATGGACAAAAGCTTCGTGATGGATGCTTGCTGCTGCCCGCTTAAAATGAAAGTGATTACAGAGTGTAGGAATTCATTTGGATCTACATTGGGCTTCATTACTCAATGTTCAACCACATTAGGATGCATTAGTTAATGTAAGGTCATTGCATTGGGAAGGTAGACACTATGTCATGGGAAAACTGGATGCAACGAAAATGACAGGAATATGCAAAACTCTTTGTTTTTAAAGGACTAGTTTACCAAACAAGGGAAAGGGGTTAGGGGTGGTGGTTCGATTCGTACAGTCAGAAATGTTCAAGGTGCATCTATTCCTTTAATCGTAGCGTATGTATGTCAATAGCGGTAGACAAACCTCTAATGATTACTTTCCATTTCAGAAAAAATGGGTTTGTAGGCATTGTATATGGAAAGTTAACAGTACGTGTACATTCACATGTGGTGAACTGTTCTTACATAAGATGTTGCCCTGGCACACTGTACGGTACATGTGCGGAAACTCAGATATTTGTGACAGGATTTCAAACTCCAAGCAAAATTTCCTGGGGCTCAGCAGTGCTGAAGAATAGAACATCACGGTATGAGCAGATTCTGTTACCCGCAACACTCTTGGCAAGGGAAGAAGAAAATCACCCACCCCAAATTTGGCAGCTTATGCTAGTGTTGCTTTCCATAGACAACACTGCCAATTTCCTTTACAGCAATATGCATCTGAGAACCATTCAAGATGGTTTCTGCGCTTCAAGACTTGGATTAGTATCCTCCGGGCTAGTGATATATTTTGTTAAATTGGAAAGATAGAGTGCTAAAAATATTTCTAAGCTTCTTAGGCTGATCCAGATTTTTTTATTATTATTATTAGTCCTTTAATCTGGTTCATTAAGAAGGAATATAACAATTTGAAAGTAGAAAAGGAAAAGTAGAGAGTTGAGAAGTAAATATGGAACCTAGATTTGAACCTAGATTTCCCAAATGAGAACCATGGCTCAATGCTAGGCCATGGCTCCAGGCGCACTTGAGGTTTAACATCTGATCTATTTAAAAAGATGCAGTGTGCATCTTGAGATCAGGGGAGTGAGGTTTACCCACACAACTCTTACAAGCTGGCCTCTGTTACACTCACCCCTCTAAACTTCACTCCTATTAACACCACTTTCTACTCTTGAAATAAGGGGAATGAGGTTTATGCGCATAACTCTTACTAACTGGCCTCCGTTACACTCACCCCTCTAAACTTCACTCCCATCTGGGTCACGGCACCAATGTGACTCATCCGGTTCTACTCTTGAGGGCAGGGAATTTATTTTTACCCACACAAGTCTTGCTAACTGGCCTCAATTACACTCACCCCCCTAAACCTCACTCCCATCTGGATCACGGTACCAATGTAACTCTTCCGGTTCTACTCTTGAGATCAGGAGAGTGAGGTTTACCTGCATAACTCTTATTAGCTGGCCTCCATTACTCACCCCCCTAAACCTCACTCCCATCCAGTTCACCGCAGCAGTGTAACTCCTCCGGTTCTACTCTTGAGATCAGGGGAGTGAGGTTTACACGCATAACTCTTATTAGCTGGCCTCCATTACACTCACCCCCCTAAACCTCACTCTCATCTGGGTCATGGCACCAATGTGACTCCTCCAGTTCTACTCTTGAAATAAGGGGAATGAGGTTTACACACATAACTCTTACTAACTGGCCTCCGTTACACTCACCCCTCTAAACTTCACTCCCATCTGGGTCACGGCACCAATGTGACTCCTCCGGTTCTACTCTTGAAATAAGGGGAATGAGGTTTATGCGCATAACACTTACTAACTGACCTCCGTTACACTAACCCCTCTAATCTTCACTTCCATCTGGGTCACAGCACCAATGTAACTCCTCCGGTTCTACTCTTGAGATCAGGAGAGTGAGGTTTACTCGCATAACTCTTACTAGCTGGCCTCTGTTACACTCACCCCCCTAAACTTCACTCCCATCCAATGTGACTCCTCCGGTTCTAGAGTTAGAGGTGGAAAGAGTTAACTTGTTCCCATCAAAATATATTTAGGATGCTGGTACCATTAATGGTTGAGGTTTTGGACTGCTGAGAAAGGTTGCAGTTTCATTTCCTTGTAAAAATGACTCAGGAACATTACAGAGAGGGCATGGATGTGCCCATAACTATGATTGATCCATGAATCTGAATGGAAATGAATTACCCCACAGAAAAAAAACATCTTAGACGTTAAGAAGCAGTGCTGGTCTTTTCAAGTATTTGGCTTATTTCTAAACCTTAATGCAAAGTGATGTTTATGTTTAAAAAACAAGGGAAAAATCTATTTGCCAGTTATTTACGTACATCTTTTTTTTTTCAGCCACAAAAATATTATATTTTATATTATAAAGGATATATTTTAGGATGTTTAGCTAAAAATCTGATAAAGACATTATTTTTGTGTATGCATTCACCCTGTGCAGCAGACTGTAATTTGCATATGTAGTTCATGTTGGAGTGTATATGTGCATAACTGCATGCATATGTTCATGTATGTGTGACTTTGTTTTGGTTTCTTTTTCTTTTTCCTGTGGCTGTGCTCTGCATGTTCTCTCTCTCAGAGAAGGGATGTCATTGTGTTTTGTGGTCGACTCTGTTGGCTTGTTATCTTTTCCTGAAGGCTTCTTGGTTTACTCAGGGACTAGATGCTGATAAGAGATTGCAGAGTCCTTTTGATGCAGACAGAATTGCAGTTCAGTTGTGAACATCTCACAACACATCTGCCCTTCAGAAAAGAAAATTCTTTAATAATTATTATTATTTTTTATATATATATCTCAATTGTTTCTCCTATACAACAATGATATTAAATGGAGTTCAACATTCGCTTGTCTCTTGCTTTTCAGATCCTTCTCCTGAGAAAAAGTAACCTCAGAGTCACATGTCTACTCTAGATTTTGAGAACAACATCTTAATAATGTCTCACCCTGTGCTCAAATTTGCCAAGATACCAATATCTGGAATCAAAAGTCAGATGTTTTTAAAACATTTTTAATCAAATTTGTCAAAAGGCCAAAGTATCATTATCATTAGTATCATTTAATTGCTCTCTAAAATAAATTGATGTACTCTCTAAAATTTGTCAAAAATTGTAATATACAAAAATCTCAAAATGAGTAATTAAAAAGCAAACATAAAGCAATATCTCATATAGCGTAGCTTTGTGTGATTGAACTGATAATGGTAATTATGCTTTTGTGAACAATGTCATTAAAATAAATTCCCCCTGTTGGTGAATGCAGGTCTTTCCTGTGTGTTTACAGTTAGATTGATTGAAAAACTTTGGTTAGTAATTCTGTGACACTCTAGGGAGCCCATAAGCCTCAGCAGCTGTCTGAAACAATTAGAGCAAAACGTTTGGGGTTTTGCAGAGTTTCTGCATCTATGCAAAAACACTGCATTTGCTTGGGTGTGAAACTGAAGTGTGAGCAACAGATATCTTGGGGTGCCATATTTTAATTCGTCACGCCTGCTTTATACATGAAAGAAAGAGAGAAAGATGCTCAGACAGAGACAGAGGGATATGAACATACAGTCTTACATACTCCCCCCTCATCCTGGAGATTTCCCCTCTCAGAGCGTCACTTACTCATCTCATGTTTATCGCTCTACTCAAGTGCGATGCAAATCTGAATAGTTCTTTTTTTCCACAGTTGACTGATCATGTGCTCTCCGCTGTCTTTTACTGTTAATTTCTCTTTCATACATATCACTTGTTTTGCCTCACAGCTGTAAATCGTCCCTGTTTCAATTCCTAATAAAAGGAGCACTTCCAAATCACTTTCTTTATCAGTATTTTTGTCTTGTTTTACAGTAAAAATATCAAACTACATCAGTATTTTTAGTTGTTTTACAGTAAAAAAAAAAAAAAAAACCCACAAAATTTTGTTAGATAAAGCAAGACACAAAAGACAAAATTTATATAACGTAATATTTTTTTGAAATTTTGTAAGTAGATAGCTTTCACCTTAGTTTTTAAAAAAGTAATTGGGACTTATATTGCATAATTATATTGCATAATTATATTGCATAGTTACGTTATCATCTCACTGTGGGACTTTAGATCTCACAATTGTGACTTTAGAACTCACAATGTAACATGTAGATGCGACTTTATTTCTCTATGTGACTTTATTTCTTATTAAGTGCCACTTTATACCTCATTACATGACATCTCGCAATGTGACTTTATATCTCACAGTGCGACTTTATTTAATAATATGTGACATTTTTTCTTATTTTAACATTTATCTCACAGTTTTTTACTCTAATCAAAAAGCCTCTAGAAACAGGCTTTGATTAGTAAATTTACCTTGCAGTATGTATATTTAAATACTTTTACTGGAAAATATCAACACATACATACATTTAATACACATTTATCCCACAATATTACAATAATTTATATTTATCATTGTGATAAAATGAATTGTGACAATAATAAAGTTATTGAAGAATCATCTTCAATATGAAGAAGATGATAATCATCATCTAATGAAGAAGATGATAAGATTATGACTCATCATTGGACATTATAAAGACCAGAACTCTAAAAAGGGCACATTCAGATGCCTGTCTTTGCTTATGAGATAAAAAGCGATGAACCCCCTTACTGTACTGTACTGTACTCCCCTTACCAAACCCGAACCCTTACCCTAAACCTACCCTTATCCCTAAAACCAGGTCTTGACCCTCAAACAGGCCTTTAAATAGGTCTCAGAAAGTAAGGACCGGCCTGGTCTAAAACTCAAACCAGTCACACACACACACACACACACACACACACACAATTTTATTTATTTATTTATTTTTATCTCTGTAAGGATGTTAGCCGAATTGGAGCACAAAGTTCTTAATTAGTAAACAGAAATATTAATGTCGTCTTATAAATGCTTATTTTAGTGAAGCGTGTCGTGTTCCAACAGCCGATGGCTTGATCTGGCCCCCGCTGTTTTTGAATGTTTCTGTTGGATTTATCTGTCACACATTAAAGTGGCGGTGTTCTTGCCAAAGCATATTTGTAAGACAAACAGACTGAGCGACTGACTGTTTAGTTGGATTTCCCTAAGGCAGCCCAGGCATCAAGACTGCTGCCCACGGGAGGGGTTTACGCACACGCATACACTCTCTCTCTCTCTCTCTCTCTCTCTCTCTCTCTCTTTCTCTCTTTCCAATAATCTGATATTTATTAGCTTTGCCCTGTCAGCCTGAGGGTAATGGGGTATGTGGATGTGTCTGTCAGAGGTCTGGCCTACTTATTCGCATGGAAAACAAACGGATAAATCTTATCCTCCACCTCCCACACATATGAGCACTTTTCATCACTAAGACCAACTATAGCTCTAGATGTGACTGTGTGAGTTCTCTGGCAGTTTGGGTTAATGTGTGTGTGTGTGTTGCAGCCTCACTGCACTCCCCACCTTCCAAGACAACATCTTAACTCAAATTAAATCTGATAAGTGAGACCTAATAGGCAGCAATGCAAACAACAAGGGCACGAGATATTTAACTAATTTTTGATGGCTGCTTTAGAGAAGAGGAAGAGTTGTTGTAGTAGAGTCTTGTTGCCATGCCGTCATTTACGCCGGACTGCTTCAGAAACGAGGGTCGATTCAATGCTGGATTTGCACAAAAGATTAACATGACGGCACATGCTAGTCGATGAGTTGAATCAACTCCTCAGCAACTACATACATTTATCCACTAACCATTCAGAAACGTTCAGTTGCATTCTAAAAGTTGTAACTTCTTCCTGAGTCTCTCCATCAGTGTCCGACTCCGGTTTGAACAATGTAAGGCTGAACACCATTACTGACAATCGTCATTTTGGCTGCGTGAGATTCTCCAGCTTTGTTGTTGTTGAGCAGCTGTTAAAGCTCCGCCCTCTTCTGGAAAGGGGGCCGGGAGCAGCAGCTCATTAGCATTTATAGGGACACACAAAAAATGAGTGTGTTTATGAAACAGGGGCAAATTTGACAAGCTACAATATATGATCTGTGGGTTATTTTGAGCTGAAACTCTGGCGAGCATGTGTGTCTTTGGAGCCTTATAATGTCCCACGTGTTAGTGATAGATAGTGGATATGCAAGTGGAGATGCAAGGTGGACACATACACAGTTTTGATAAATAGCATGGGTGTTTTAAAATTATATTTCACAGAAGTGTCCAGAAGTGAGTCACAACAATTTCGGTAAGCGATACATCAGACTGATCACACACAGTTATATGAATACATCAGTTATAGCTCTGACTGGGCTGAAAGAGCATATTGTTGAAACAGCACATTAACTCTGAGTGAGAAGAGACAGAATTAGATGTATTTTATTTGACTCACCGCTGCTTTACATTGGATTACGCTTCTCTGTAAATGAACCAAAGCGCTGGCCTAAATACAGATTTACCAGCATGAATGCTGTTATAACAAACATCAGGGAGTCTTTTTTAGTGCAATCTTGCCACGCACTAACTCAAGATGTGATTTCTGTGTGTGCGAATGCTCTCATTTGTAAATCACTGTTTCTAAGTGAGGTCAATCTAACCTGCACTCCCACGGAGAGAATCCTCTTGGGACAGGAGAGCTTGTTAACTATCTGCGCCCCAGGCCTCTCTGGTTAACTGCCTGAACTTGTGTGCCACATATGGTGGAAAGTGTTCTTCAACAAAACTTTACATTTATGCATTTGGCATATACAGTACTTTAATCCAAAGTGGGTTGCTGGAGTTTTTTATTTTAGCATGTTACTATGTGGTTGTCATGGTCTTTTGAGTAGTTGCTTTTTTAGTATGTAGATACAGTATGCAGTTGACAGGGTCTTCTGATTGGTTGCTAGGGTGTTTGGGGTTTTTTTTTTTTTAGTTTAAATCTACAGTATGCAGTTGACAGGGTCTTCTGATTGGTTGCTAGTGTGTCGTTGGGGTTTTCTAGGTGTTTTTTAATATGTAGCAACAGTATGTGGTTGACAGGGTCTTCTAGTTGGTTGCTAGGGTGTTGTTGGGGTTTACTTTTAGTATGTAGCTACAGTATGCGGTTGACAGGGTCTTCTGATTGGTTGCTAGGATGTTGTTGGGGGTTTTTGAGTGTTTTTCTTAAGTTTGAAGCTAAACTATGTGGTTGCCAGGGTCTTCTGAGTGGTTTCTAGGGTGTTGCTAGGTGGTTGCTAGCTGTCCCAATTCGACATTACAGTGATATTTAGCTGCCGGTTCAATATGTATTGCATTTCTTATTCATTTAGAATTTTTCACACTCTCGATGTCCAGAATGTTTCTAGTAGTTTCTGTTTAACTACTTATTATTACTTAAATATTTAATCACAAAACATATTATTGTAAAAGTGTTTAAAATAATGAATTAAAACAAAGGTGTTTAGTCAAGTGTTTCTCTAAAGTCAAGAACAATGAAACATACTGCAATAAAACAAATAGATCTTTCCATATGAAACTGCAGAGGGCTTTTCTGGACAAACAGAACAGTAAGCGGTGTTTATCTTTTTCTTAACATTTAAGTTGTTTGATATCAGTCATGACATCATAAACGATGGGAAGACTTTTATTTTGACACATTAAGGGCCAGATTTACTAAACAGGGCAAATTAGCATTAGAGCGCAATTCCAAAAAAGCACCAATGGGAGTGGAAAGTTCTGCGTGTGATCTACTGACGACGCACAAATTAAAGAACACAGACTCAGACGGATCATTTCCATAATGACCAAAGCAATCTACCAAGAGCAGCTCAAATTAATGTCTGGTTTAAGACATGTTTTTTGGAGTAGTAAATAATGGCACAAATACCAGTAAATTGACTAGCACAAACTTTAGTAAATTGCATTGCATCATTCATTTAGATACTCTCCTCCCATAAATTTTGCATCTGAAAGGGAAACTCCTACAAATGCATATACAATAAGGTCAGCCACAAAAATAACTGTCTACGCCTTTTCAGCGCTAATTTTCACTGCGTATCTTTAGTAAATATTTAGTAAGTATTTTTTTAACGCCAAACGAGGGTTTGCGCTGGCGCAAGTTGTTATTATATCTTGCCCTAGATATTTTGTCATATCTATTTACAATCCCTTAACACAGAACAGACTGTGATTGCATACATTTCATACCATGCAAGCATTTTGTATTATTTTTTCACAAAGGCGAATGCCTAGAGCACTAGATGTGTCACGAGATGTGTTTTAAAAGTTGAACTTGACATGGCATGTTAAAAATACACAACATGCCATGTCAAGTTCAACTTTTAAAACATGTCTATGAGATGCTGCAAAAGATGCAAGATACAGAAAAAAATTGGAAAAGAAACATTCTATATGAACATGTGCAAGGTGTGCAAGTCTGTGAAGACAATAGAGATGAACAGTTCTGAATGGAACGCAACCCTGATTCAGACATACAGTACTGCTACAGGTCATTTTTTTATTGTATCAATAATTTTATCATCTTTTTATTAACATTTAAGAATATTTCCAATGATGGATGTGGATAGAAACACTTCAGCTCATACTGTTGCTAGGTGGTTGCTAGCTGTCCCAATTCGACATTACAGTGATATTTAGCTGCCGGTTCAATATGTATTGCATTTCTTATTCATTTAGAATTTTTCACACTCTCGATGTCCAGAATGTTTCTAGTAGTTTCTGTTTAACTACTTATTATTACTTAAATATTTAATCACAAAACATATTATTGTAAAAGTGTTTAAAATAATGAATTAAAACAAAGGTGTTTAGTCAAGTGTTTCTCTAAAGTGAAGAACAATGAAACATACTGCAATAAAACAAATAGATCTTTCCATATGAAACTGCAGAGGGATTTTCTGGACAAACAGAACAGTAAGCGGTGTTTATCTTTTTCTTAACATTTAAGTTGTTAAATGTTTTTTTATTGTATCAATAATTTTATCATCTTTTTATTAACATTTAAGAATATTTCCAATGATGGATGTGGATAGAAACACTTCAGCTCATACTGTTGCTAGGTGGTTGCTAGCTGTCCCAATTCGACATTACAGTGATATTTAGCTGCCGGTTCAATATGTATTGCATTCAGTAAATTCAGCTCATACTCATAACCCCTGTTCACTGCCATTATAAAGCTCGGATGCGTAAGAATATTTATTAAAATATCTCAGATTGTGTTCATCAGAAAGAAGAAAGTCATATACACCTAGAATGGTTGAGGGTGGGTAAAGCTTGGGCTAATTTTCATTTGAAAGTGAACTAATCCTTTAACAATAATAAAAAAAAGAAAAAAGAAAAGAAAAAAAACTTTTCAATTCTGCTCTTGACTGAATAACTTATTTAGCTTTAATAGGATTAATATATATTTAATGTATACATTATAGTATTTTGTACCTGAATATCTTTGTTCTTTTGTATTTATTTGTGCTATTGCTTGTATTTTGTTCTTTCGTTCTTATAAAAAATAAAATTATTTTAAAACTCAGACCCACCAAGAATGTCACTTGGCCCAACTTAAATCTCAAAGCTGGAGCCATACAAGTTTTAACACTTAGGATTCATGCTCTTAACAAATGCATAAAACCTAAAGATACACAAAAGAAATAGTGACACTTGCCTTAGCAAGCTTTACTAATGATTTGAAAATGTCTGAAAACTGACAGACTGTTATTGTGGATTATCACAGAACAATATCCAGGCACAGGCTTTTCAGGTCACGAGTGAGATCACATTACAAACACACATTTTACCCCTTTCTCGTGAGGTTTGAAGGTTGGAAAAAGTATTTGGAAACTTCTCACTAAGACAAATGTGTGAGATGGGTGTGCACCTTTTAAACACACAAACTTAGAAGCCCCTTGTCACCCATTTGAAGGTCAGAGGTCAAAGGGTACATATGTGCATTTCAGTCCATCATCTTTGGACAGCTGAATCTGGCTCCCCCTCAAAGCGTAGACCCTTAGAGGTGTGTGTGTGTGTGTGTGTGTGTGGTATGGAATCTAGTGAGGTACCATTACTCCTCTGATCCTGGAAGAAAAGCCCCCTCAGGGAAAATAGTGGGGTCAGGTTAAAGGTAAATTTAAAGGTTAGAGAAGTTGAAAGCGTCTAACTGATTGCGGAATGTGGTAATAAACGTGCTGTTATATAGGTAGTGATAGTGTAGGGGTTAATATTTTTGGGGTGCATTTATGTCTATAAATTCCTTTCAACACTCATGGAGTGGATGGATGGACTGACTATCCATCAAAGCAGCACGTCTCTGCTGTAACTAACATCAGTTCACCCAAAAATGAGAATTTACTGAATAATTTATTCACCGTCATGTCGCTCAAGACCTGTATGACTTTCTTTCTTCTGCTTAACACAACAGAAGATATTTTAAAGAACTGTATTTGTTTAATGAAAGACTGTGGGGTCTAAAACAACATTGGACCCAACTGAATTTCATTGCACAGACAAAAAACACAGAGGCATTTTTCAAAATAGAAATTCATACAGGTTCGGAACGACATCAGTAAATGATGAGAATTTTCATTCATGAGTGAGTGATCCATAATTCTGCTTTCAAGCCTTAATAAAATTAGCAAAATTAGCATTGAAGTGGCCCATATGACTTGTGCTCTTTTGGTTCCCTCTATCCCTCTTCCCATGTTTTTCCTCTTCCTCACTCCCGTGGTGAGTCCTTCCTCCAGTCGGGAGCAGAGGGACAATCTGTGGGTCAGAAACAACAGACCGGCCATCTGACTGAAAAATAAACTTGTCTTTTTGTTATGTCTGCTCTGTTGTGTATTGTCACAGCAACGACCTCTCGCTCCTCTGTTGTCTGATACTCTTCCAGTTTGTCTTACCCGTGTGAAAAGATGTTTCGACAATCTATTTTTAACAGTGGTTAACACCCATCAGTGACTATCACCACTATGATGAAGAAGCATGAAACTATTGTTTGTCTAAGAAGGTTTATAACTGGGTCACAAGCTAAAAATCAAGCATTAATAGAATTCTGCGATCATCCTGATGTCCATCCAAACCTGTATGACTTTTCCATGAAACACCAAATGTGAAATGCTGAAGAATGTAATGCCTCTCTTTTCAGTGTAATGCAAGTGAATTGGGATCCAGACCATTAAGCTTCAAAACTACAGAAAAAGCAATAAGAAAATAAAGAAATACTATAAAAAGTCCTCTGAAAACATCTAGGGCCCTGCCATACACCTGGCGCAATGCGGCGCCAGGCGCGACGTAAGTGTTTTTTGCTAGTTTCAGCCCTATGCAGTGATCATTTTCACGTCCAGCGGCCACTTTGTTTAAATAGCAAATGCACTCATGCCCATCTGTTTGCAAATGGGCGTGCTGGTCTGAAAACGAGATGTGTTCAGGCGCATTGTTGGCGTGTTGCTATTTTGAGACAACTGAAAACCACCAACAAAAAAGTCAATGGCGCAGTATTTTTTTTTTTTTTTTTGTTATGTTAAATGTTAGTATTAAAATGCACCATTTAGGCGGGTGCACAATACACGTACACACTTCTTACACACACAGGGACGTGCAAATAATAAATGGATTACAATGTTAAAGATTATTATTGTGTACATAAAGATGAAAATGCCTACATGTCATAATGGATAGTCATTGCATGTGTCATAATTACCTATTTGCAGTAATGATGAATGAAACTGGCTAATTATTTGACCAATCGTGGCGATACACACATGTGTTTAAACTGACTCGTCAGGTTGAGGGTGTCTATATTCTGCCATGTAAACAGCAATCCGCCATGGCGCAGCGCACCTGGCTTTTAAAGGGAATGGGAGATGACACTCTGATTGGTTTATTGCACGTCACACCCAAAACACAACCATGACTCATTAAGAGACTAGGTACAACCCTTTTGGACCATGCACCTGGCATGGCGACCATTTTTTCCATCGTTAAACTAGCAAAAGTGGATTCGGACACGCCCTAAGTGCACCTGTACCATGCGCTTCAGACCATAGGCTTAGATCATTAAAATAGGGCCCCTAATGTTCAGAGATCATTTACTACTGTGTCTTTAAGGCCTCTATATGTAAATAACATTTTTAGTTAACCTTTTCACATTACGATACCAGATGAGGAATAAGGGTCTTATCTAGCGAAACGATCTGTCATTTTCAAAAAACGTGTAAATGTATATGCTTTATATAAACAAACAATCACCTTCCAAGTGCTTCCACCAAAACCGTACTTTCGTATTCTTCAAAAAGCTTACGCTGTATGTCCTACGCCTTCCCTATTCTACTTGCGGAAAAGGCGAAGGCGTAGGACATACAGCGTATGAAGAATACGAAAGTACGGTTTTGGCAGAAGCATTTGGAAGGCGATCATTTGTTTATATAAAGCATATACATTTACATTTTTTTCGAAAATGACTGATCGTTTCACTAGATAAGACCCTTATTCCTCGTATGGTATTGTTTAAAGCCTTTTGAAGCTGCACTGAAACTATAATTTTGACCTTCAACCGTTTGGAGGCCACTGAAGTCCATTATAAGGAGAATAATCCTGGAATGTTTTCATCAAAAACCTTAATTTCTTTTCAACTGAAGAAAGAAGGACATGAACATCTTGGATGACATGGGAGTGAGTAAATTATCAGGAACATTTTATTTGAAAGTGAACTAATCCTTTAAGCTGGTTTTTGGAACATGATGGCTAGTCAGTGAGCTAATGACCAGTTTGCACCACTTAATTACCATCTTAGACCAGATAAAAAACAGATATGCTACCAGCTTAAAATGAATTTTCCAGTATGGTACATAGTAGACTTTTTTACTTCCAGTAAAAGCCAAGAAAATCTGGTTTCCCATAATAATAAAACAAAGGCATGCTGTTAAGATGTTGAACATCACTGTGTTTCTCACACTGGCACTCTTCCCCTACAGTCACCAACACCACTGTAATAGTCACTAATAATCACTGTGTGTCGGTGCTTCTAAGCCAAAGGTTGCTTTGACATTACTTTGGTAATCCAGCTTTATTCCATTTTTTAAAAGCTTGTGTTTCACATTGGCTCTGAAAGGATACCTCCCCACGGACACTGCCTTGTCGGAATGTTCCTGGATATAAGCCAGTGGAGCACATTCTTTTGGCCAATTATGTGCCATGTTGTCTCCTACTCTTTCCAGATCACTCCATCTCTAATGCCATCCTTCCTCTCACAGACAATACTGCTTTCTCCCAGCTTCAAACCTTCACTCCATTACCGTGAACTGGTCATGCACCAAATCAGAGTGAGTTCAGCTGTGGCTTAGAGAGGTCAAAGGTACATAACAGAGGAGGAGACGTTAACATATTTTTCAGTGAGTGTAAAGTGGTCAATGGTGCCAAAAAAAAAAAAAAAAAAGCATAATACATGCCAACTTTAAAGCGAGACTGTTAGCCTAGTTAGCTATCTGGCTTACTGTACTTATTCCTACGGCAGAATCCAAACTGAAATGAAAGTGACTCATTTAAAAAGCTCCTTATAACAAGCTGCTCAGTAAAATTCAAAATTTTGTGAAATGCACAAGAAAAAACAGCTTAAACCCGTTGGTTGCAGCTAGCCAGACTGGGAAACCTGGCCAGGCTCACCCCTGTTGAAAAAAACATAGCATATGCTGGTTAGATATGTTTTGAAGAATGGAAGCTGGTTCGAGCTGGTTTATGCTGGTCCTTAGCTAGTCAAGTGCTGGTCCTAAGCTGGTCCTGAGCTGGAGCTGGTTGCTTAAGACCAGCTTAGGACCAGCATAAACCAGCTCAAACCAGCTTCCATCCTTCAAAACATATCTAACCAGCATATGCTGGTTTTTTCAACAGGGCTAAAGACCAGTTTGGCCAGGCTGAGAGACTAACTTTTTTAAAACCTTTCTAAAATCAGTTAAACCAGCTAATATAATACCAGGAAATCAAGTCCGTTTCAGATGTTTTTTTTGTTTTGTTTTTTTTTTCTTCAGCAAAACACAATGTAAAGACTAATGTTAGCATGTTGCTAAGCTAAAAATACAAAACTAAGCACAAAACCTGATAGCATATACTTTGTGAGATGTCTATTTGACGTTTCCATCTAGAAGATGCATATTTTTCAGCATGTTCACTCTTCTGAAACACATCCCTAAAATGTTTCCTGACAGATATTAAATAGACATTTAGAAAATGTCTTGATGTTCATGATTTAAAAGCCGTTCACACAGAAACACAAGATGCAGGGCAGAGGAGTTGAGAAAATGGTCTCAGGACACATATTTTACAAGTTGAACTTTTTTTAACCCTCAACTAAACTTTTTATTGAGCTTGTCACAATGCATTCTGGGATTTTCTTACCTATGAAGCGTACATGAATTTCTGCCTTAGATTTTGGGCAAAACAAAGCACCTTGCTGTTTGAAACTATGATGTTACCTAAAGTTGTTAGCTTTGTGGGCAGCTCACTAGATAACACTACATAACTATGCTGTAAATTTCTCCCTCAAACCCTTGAACTCCCTGATATAATATTGTTTACAACTGAAAACCAAATCAACTCATCAAAGCCTTTCCAGCTTACACTGTGAGAAATTATCCTCTTAAGATTGCCTCGGGGAAAAGGTCAGGGGTGAGGCACTGAAGAGGGGGATACAGAGCAGATAAAATCATTATGTGAGTCACTACCAAGCCAGATTTATGAGCACTCATTGATCAGAGCATAGCGAGATCCTAAGGGCTTTGGTCAAGCAGCGGTCAGGTTACTCTCAGCCCGCAGTAGGCCTTTGTTTAGATTCTTCAAAAGTTTGGCCCTCGACTCTGGAGATTTTACATCATTCTTTTTATTGACAAAAATTATTTTGCGTTCTTCTGTATTGTAATGACAGATTAGATAAAACAGGTGACTGAGCAACCATATTTTTTTCAACAGTCTCTTGTATGTAGAGTTTAAAGGGAAGGATTTTGTGTACACGCATATGGATGGGGTTTCGCTATCAGGGGTTGTGGGATAAGATTAGGTGCTGTTAATACAATGAGTGTAAGACTGTATGTGTGGCAGGAGGTGGGCCGCTGACCTGATTGTTGCAGATGTAAGCAGTTGGCAGCGTGCCCGTGTGCCATGATGTCACCCTTCAGCCCAGCAGAATTAATTTCTGCTTTACTGCTTAATCAGAGGCAGGCTAAAAGCCTCTGTGATGCTGTAGGATGCCGATTGGAGGGTCTCTGGGGAAGCCGAAGAGGCAGTTCAAGACCCGCTGAGTGTTGTGTTCTGTAAATGTGCACATCCTTATATGTTATACCAGCCTGTGAGTGAGAGAGTCTGTCTGCTTGTAAGAGTGGACAAGTTTAGGCTGCCCTTTTTCTTGGCCTGTGTTCTATTTTGCATGCCACACACCTCAATGTGAGGATCTTGCCGTGCTTAATATAGTTTAGCTGAACTGTGTTTGTGCAAAGGCCTGTGTGTTCCTTGTCCTCGTCTAACCCTGGATGGATCCCATTAAAAGGGTTATGCTAGGACCCCTTGGCCATCCTGTCCCACCTAAAACAATGTGTATTCCAGGTCCTAAAGAAAACAAATATTCTGCATGCTAATAAATTCTGTTTGGTGAATGAATCATATTTGTGATCTGCAATGACTGAATGATTAATTTGCGAATCTGACTGATCTGGTCAGTCTCTTGAGTTCAAATCATTGACTCAAATATAAAAACTTAAAACTCATCTTTGATCACCAAAATGACATAGGCCTATTTAAACCTTTTTATTTCCTATGAAAAAAATGTCTTGCCTTAAATTAGCTTGAATGTAACTCTACACCCTTGCTTAATTTAGTATATGCGGACAATGAATATGCAAATTAGCCCCGCCTCCACTCACTCGCACCAGCTCACAGATCCACTCGATCTCCCTTACTGTAGTAAACGCTGCACAATGGCAAATGGAAATACTGGTTTAATTCAGTCATATATGTTTGAACCAGAAACTGATTCAGAAGAAAAAGTGGAAGAGTGGACTATACAGACTCGTATACAACTCGATGTATCAGAATGGAAATGCGTTTTATGTATCGCTATCTACAACGTCGGACACATAACAGTGATTTTTATGATTAGCCTTTAGCTTGACTAATTGCTAATGCTACAAGAACCATGTTCCCGATTGCCATCTCAGAGTCAGACAGCTGCCTTCTAAAACTCAGTATCCTTACAAATGCTTTGAACAACTCAAAACTTAAGTGGAAAAAGGCATTTCATCATAACATTGTAATCATATACATACTGTAATTCACTTGCTATATTGCTAAATGTACACAATTTTTCATATTAACAGAAAAATATAGCGGGATAACCTGGCTTCTCTTGAGACTCCCCTGCTTCAGAGCGGTTGTAGTTAATGATATGCTAAAGCCCGCCCACGCTTGACATGATTGGTCACAAGTTAGTTTGTGACGTAAGGAACACTGGCGATTTTTAAACCGCGTTTTTGAGACTGTATTTGGTTCGCTGCAGTTTTAAGCAGAAAACACTCAGCAATGCTGTTGACTTATGAATTTGCACATGGTTTGTCTTAAAGTATATTAAAAACACCACATAGACATATAAACAACATTAAAAAACTTGATTTCCACCACCACAGGGGGTCTTTAAAGGGACAGCTAATCCAAAATGGAAAAAATCTCATAGTTTACTTACCCTCATGTCATTTCAAACCTGTTTGAATTTGTTCTCTTCTCTGTCATGTTGACTTTCACTGAATGAACAAAACAGTTGAAACACTCTTTAAAATCTGTATCTTCTTTTGTGTCCCACAGATGGAAAAACAATATATAGGTTTGAGGGTGAGAAAATGATGACAGAATTTTCATTTTTGGGTGAACTATCCCTTTAAGAGTATATTTATGCTTAAGACAAGATCACATCTTTCAACGTTTGTCCATCCCTGTTTGTACAGGGTAATTAATAGTAGTGGAAAAACTGCAATGTAAGCAACATGACAGAGACATAATCATGTCTTCATATAGTCGTATTTTTAGCATGCAGGAAAAAAAGTCTGGTTGCAACAACCTCATATGGCATGAACATTAATCTCAATTATAGCCTACAGTCTGTGTAAAAACTGAACTGGATCACATAAAATACAATAAATACACTGATTAATCCTACTTAATCATGATTAAGAGTTATACTTGCTGACACAGACAAGTTTAAACAAGTTTAAAGCTTGTAAATGTCACGTGATAACTGCTTTTTTGAAGCAGTTTGTTGAAATTAACTCTTAGAAAGAGGTGGTTTGTGGAAATGAATCAAACTTCTCACCATTACTGAATGTATGATTCAGTATAAAGCTATACAGATTTAGAATGACTATTTAGAATGACTGCTGATGATTCATTTATACTAACTGATGAACGGGTTTGACCGTTTTAAAACTATAGCAGCTTAAAAGAAAGATTTGCTTCACTATTTGAGCTTCACTATGAATTGTAAGGCTGGGTATTGACACAAATTTCACAATTTGATTCGATTTCGATTCACAAGCTTGCGATTCAGTTCGATTCAACATCGATTATTTTAAATATATATCAGGTACAGTACATGGCAAATTTTCTCAAGGAACAAAGGCCCTTGTTTTCCTGAGGTAAATGTGATATTGTAAGCTGTTTTATTGACGTCTTTCAGCGGTTTAAACACTGATTGAGCGATTACACCAGACATGATACGGATTTCGGTAAGTTGTACTCTATCTTTTAACATACCTTCAGATGTTCATTCATGTTTATTTCACGCTGTAACTGGTTAAAGCACATGAGATGATCAGCTGCCGCTTTGTTTGAACTCATACGCTACAGTGATCTGTCACGCCACATTAAACAGCCCCAAAATGTATTTAATTTTTGAATTTTGTAATAAAATGGACAGAATTTGAAATCTGAGACTTTGTTTCATATCAAACGTAACAATGCACAAAGCTTGAGAATCGAATTAAATTCGAGACATCGCTATTTGTGAGGAAGTTTTACAGAGTATTATCTTGTAAATTGTAATAATGTCAGGACAGTTATAAGGACTTTCTGGTATTTCTTGGTTTTCCCTGTGTTAAACAAGCCGTTTATCAATGTCCAGTTCAGTCAGAGTGAACTTTTTCAGGTAGGCAGCTCACCTCACCCACTGTGGGAGAAAAAACAACAAAGAAAGGCAGAGTTCAAGGGGAGAAATCTTGAAGTGAACAGTCACAGGTCAGTGGACATGCAGAGTATCAGACTGAAAATGGCCCGAGTGCATTTCACAGCACGGACAGCCTCACACACACACACTCAAACACTTCACGCATGAGTGAACACACTCCTTTTGCCGAATGTAGATGTTTATTTATGAAGGGGTTCTTTTGAAAGGTCTGCTTTTGTCTCACATCCTTTCCATCATAAGATCAGAGCGTTATACTCAACCCCCTCTCGCTCTGGATATCTGGCAGTGCTGTGTGTGTGTGTGTGTGACAGCCCCCAGTGAAATGTGAGATGGAGATGCCGTTTTCTATTTCAAGGTTGTAATCTCAGCCAGCACACTTATATGTGTGTAAGAGAGAGATTTGGCCATGAAGTCTTGGTTACTCGGTGTACGTTCCTGTTTTTTGTTTAACTGAGCCATGTGGTAAATTAGCATTTGACCTGACCTCCATCACTAACCTCTCGTTCTTTCTTTCTTTCTCCCCCTCTATCTCTCCTTCACCACTCACCGGTTGACCTCTACACAACACTAAAAGCTTAACCTGAGACTGTCAGCGGTGGTACATTGTGCAGGTCTGGCGAGTCGTAAGTGCAATGTACTGTCCAGGTCTGTACCTTTCTGACAGTTAATGGGTCAGTGGACAGACATTTTTGCATTTAGACTTTATTTTTGGAAAAAATAACTTAGAACTAAACAATTCTATAAGATGGCATTTTAATGCTAAAAGACTGTAAAAAAAAAACAGTGAATTGGTTAATGATAAATGCCCTTACTATATACTGTATGGTGAAAAACTGTATTAGATCAAACAGGACATTTAATGTACATTAGTTTTTTTGTTACATCTTATGTTGATAAATTCATGTTTATTGCATTATTTTAGAGAGATTTTATCTTTTGTGTGTTTTGTATTTGCGTGTATGAAACTGTGCACCTTCTATATATTAATATTTACCTCAGCTTGTGGAAAAGCTGAGGAACTTTGATTCATGTCACTTATACCAGTTAATGAAATATATATATATATATATATATATATATATATATATATATATAATTTAGATTATATATAAAAGTATATATTATTATAAAGTATATATAATTATATAAAAATTATCAATTATACATAAAGTTCAATATTTAAAAAGTTGTTTCTGCCATTCTGTTTGTTGTTTTACTGTAAATGTCACTTTTTTGTATGTGTGTTTGCAAATTTAGATATAGATAAGAGACAAAATTGTACCCAAAAGTGAGCTAAGTCTGACAAAATCTTCCTTTGGGGATATTTAATGTGGGGATGTGCTCATGTAGAAAAATAATTCATAAAAAGTATATAAATTGTAGACTTTGTCAGTATCAGAGAAATACATGTACTGTGTAATCAAATAAATGCAAGTAAATGTTTGAGTAGTTGCAGGTGAATAAATAACATTAACAAATAAGGTTCTCTCTCTTCTGTTTATGCTGTCATCTCTTTATCCAGGCCGTATTCAGACCTCGGTCATCATAAAGAGATTTGAGCCTCTCATCAGCCCCTGATAGATAACCCAACTAGTGTATAGCATGTATCTCCAATAGGGTGTGTGTGTGTGTTTGAGATTAAACCCAATATGACTGCATCCAGACCACAGGTGTAGTGTAGCAAAGCTCAGATCAGTTTGCAGAGGTTACAGGTCCATTTCAGATAACGATCTCCAGCCTGCCCATGCCACACACACACACACACACACACACACACACACACACACACACACACACACACACACACACACACACACACACACTTGTTGGGTTTCCATGTTTTATGGGGACATTCCATAGACATAATAATTTTTATACTGTACAAACTATATATTCTATCCTCTAACCCTAACCTTACCCATCACAGAAAACTGTTTTTACATTTTCATAAAAAATCATTCTGTATGATTTATGATTCAGCATGTGTGTGACCAAAAAAATGTCCCCACAAGATCAAGAATCTCAGATATTCTGTCCCCCATGTAGGATTTACCAGGACCACACACACACACACACACACACTCCCCACTTCAGTTCTCAGTCATTGCCATATTATCAGAAGTAATCAAAGTAATCAAATATTCAGAATTATTTTTGCCAAAACAGTTTTGGAAGGACCAAATGACTGACCGAAACAGTGATGTTTAATTAGCATTTTAGGGGCCGTTTTCAACTAAAAACTGAACATTTGTATGCGTTTTGGTCATTCATTTACAGCATTTTGGGGGCCTGAAAACACACGTTTTTGAAAAACATGTTTCAGAGTGCAAGTTTTTGAAAACAGAGAGCAAGCTAGCCTTCCCCTGATTCAGGGGTGGGGAACGTCGATCCTGGAGGGCCACTGTCCTGCAGAGTTTAGCTCCAGCCCTGAAAAAAACACCTGCCTATAACTTTAGTAATCCTGAAACCCTTGATTCGCTTCAGGTGTGTTTAATTAGGGTTGGAGCTAAACTCTGCGGGACAATGGCCCTCTAGGATCAACGTTTCCCATCCATGCCCTGACTGCTGCTGCTTCTGATTGATTTTAGAGGGAAAAGCTGCCCATAACTGCTGGTCTACGATCAGTTTTCTCTGTAATAATAGTATATTGGCAAAACAGATTTTGCAAGCTATCCAGTGTGTATCTGTGTTTGCGCACTAAAGAGTGTCAAAGGTTTCTGTGTACAACATTTTATAATCACACTCTTGCAAACTATTCTAACTCAAACTTTCAGGGAAAATGTTTTTAAATAAACACTAAAAGAGTTGTAGGAAGCTTAGTGATGATGACGTTGAAGTCCGCGTTTAGCTTTTTTACTTCTGGCAATTGTATTTAGGCTTCACAATTCATAAAGGTTTTGTTCGTTTGTGAAGATTGTCATGATAAACATAAAGTTTTGTTGGTCACAGAGCTTATTTTCTGCAATAATCCAAAAGCCAATGGAAAATCCTATTGGGTTTTTGTCAGGGGAACAAGGGTGATGCCACTTCCAGGTTGGCATCACCAACAAAAATACATCATCCCTGCAACATATTCCACTGAGTTAATCAACAAAAACTTAATGCATCCACACTAATAGGTGTCAGTATAATATCCAAGACCACTATTTCATTGATTGTTTTGGAAGACGAATAGCACTGACACATGAAATGACTGACTTATATTTTGTGAAACATGAAATGTACTATCATTTTAAGGACCAAATCGATTGAAGGGGTGGACCGGTCTTTTGAATTCACCGCTGTAATGCCATCTCATGTGTAATACTATGGAAGCTTGTTTCCAACATGGAATTAAAAGAAAAAAAGATAATTGTGACTTTTTATCTTGCAATTCTGACTTTTTTCTCAGAAATGTGTGATATAAAGTCGCAGTTGCGAGAAAAAAAGTCCAAATTGTGAGATAAAAAGTCACAATTATCTTTTAATTCTGACTTTTTTTCCTCGCAATTGTTAGTTTATCTCGCAGTTCTGACTTTTTTCAGAAAGTCAGAACTGTGTGATATAAAGTCGCAATTGCACGTTATAAAGTCAGAATTTTGACTATAACACGCAATTGCGATGTTATATCACACAATTCTGAGAAAAAAGTCAGAATTGTGAGATAAAAAGTCGCAATTACCTTTTTTATTTTTTATTCAGTGGCAGAAACAAGCTTCCATATAATACAGTGCAGTGATAGGATTAAATGAGTCTATTCTCATGAATAATATGAAGAAACAGATGATGTAATCACATACTGGTTAGCAGGACAGCCACGACAACCAATCACCACTCCTAATTAACGTATATCGCTCACTTTTCGTGGCGTTGGTTTAACTTTGCTTTTTAAACCAGAAGAATGAAATAGCTCAGAAAAACGAAAAAATAACCACTTTTCCCATAATAATAAACATACTGATTGCTATTGTTGTTTTCATTTACGTGCAACCTGTGCATATCTGTTAACATCCAAAAAAAAAGAAGAAGTGCTTTAGGGTTTTATGACGCTTTAAATGTCATTTCCTTGAAAAAAAAAAAAAAAGCAGTCAAGTTCCTAAGTTTCCTTTTCCTGTTTATAAAACCAGAGTGGGGAAACCCATGGAGAGGGTTCCTAATCAAAACAAAGCTTTCACACTGTGCTGGAATGATGTGCTAATGATATCAGTAAAATTCAGTCAGGTGTCTTCCCTTTGCAGGAAAGTACAGCCTAAAACATGGACTTTTTGAGGAACCTCAAAAACCAATAGTGGGTGAAGGGTCATGTTAATTTTTCTTAACTTCTTTTTTTTCTTACAGCTTACTGGATGTACACATTGCGCTGCCATTTAGGGTTGACCACTAAACTATAACACCCTAAATTTCAGCTCAGGTTCGCCCCACTCTTGCGGTCATAGTGGGTGTTCTGTAGGAAGTCGTGAGGGATTCCCAGTGAGATGTCGCTGCTCTCACCTGTCATGTTCTTTTGTCCCCTCACCACTGGGTGGTCGACATCATCTCTGTTGTGGCTTTTTCTTCCTACGTTCGACGGTGCTGTTGCGTCTCTTTCTGTAAGTTCATCTTCAGTGTTTTTCCCCCCCAGTACTTCACTCTCTATTTCTCTGTCTCTTTCATTCTCTTGAGAAATGGCCTATTGTTCCTTATCCCCAAGTGTGGCTTTGTGGTGCTAACCCAGACATGGTTTAGAAATGGAGTCTTCGAGGGTTTGGTTTTTCAGTGACCTTTTCTTTCTGCCTAACAGGAACTAGCATTATTGATTGAAAAAAACAACACTTGCCAAGTTCCGATTTCTGAGCTGTGTCTAAGCATCCACTGCTAAAATCATAAAGCCCCTATGCCATTCACAATAGATGTTTTGATACTTCAGCACAGACATACAGTTAAGACTGGATTGCTGAATGCTATCAATATTTTACAAACCAAAGTTTTTGGCAAGTCTACCAAATGGTAGCAATTTGATTCATTTGATTAGTCATACAATTATATCTCACAATATTTTATGACTGATAATTATGACAAATACTGCTGTATATATCACTAGAAAAACATGTTGGCATATAAATATGGTGAAATTCTAATTCTGCACATCATCTTCTGTCTACTACCGCAACTGCTGAAAGGAACCGAAAGTTTCTGAGGTAAAGGCTGGTATTTTCTGATCATGCATGGAGTACTTGTTGAGCTTGACGCCTTGGAGGGAAGCTCCGCCCACACCCCCGCCACAGTGAGTTATCTGCCTTGGACCGCCATTGACCTGCTTGCACCTTCGGCTCCGTCTGGCTCTGCCTTTGTCTTCGGTCCCACCGGCTCAGCCTCTGTCCTCTGGTTTTCCGGATCCACCTCGGACACTTGTCGCCATGGCTCCACCTCGGTCTCCAGGACCATCAGCGTTGTGTGGGCTCATCGGTTCCATCTGGGTCTCCTTAAGTGGTGGTTTCTTCTCTGTCGGTCGTCCCCAGGGTGTATACATTCAAGTCGGCTACACCATGGCTCCTCCTGCCTTTGACTCTGCCCCGGGCCTTGTCCTGGCTGGACTCAGGCATGTTATCTGGCTCCTCCTGCTCCTAGCTCCCCACTGGCTCCTCCCCCTTTCCAGTCCACCATGGACTATTATTTTTGTTATGAACTGTTTTTGTTTTTCCCTTGCTCCACGCCCTCCTCCAGAGCCCCACCCTCCCTCCTCAGTTGTACTTTTTCTGCGGCACAAGGATGCGTCTTTCCAGGAGGAGGTGAACTGTTACATGTCTAATCTGTTCTGTAGTTCTGCTCTTTGTGTCCTAGTTTTTCTGAGTTGTCCTGATTTGTCATTATTTACACCTGGTGTCTAGTTAATTATCTCATTAGTTCCCTTGTTTGGTCCATGATTATAAGTCCTTAGTTTTTCCTTATTGTTTGCTGGTGCTTATTTATATATTGGCATGTAATTATTTCCTGTCTCCAGTATATTTATCATTAAAGTCTTTTTCTTAGTGTTTATCTTCGTCTTCGTGAGCTTTATTACACAAACCGTTACACTCATATTATTTGAGAACTAAATGTTAAAATGTGCAGCTCACATGATCAAAGACACCCTAACTGAGATGCATGATATAGATAAAAATGATAACCCCCAAATTTTTTTTTTTAGATATTAAGGTGTCAGGACACACATGGAGGCAGAGAGGTAAGTGAAACACACAAGTTTGTTGGACAGAGGCACGAACACAGGCAGAAGGTGGATGCAGGTGAGTAAATGAACAAGCACTTTAAAATGGTAACTTAGCTGGGTGAATAATAGTGACATAAGGTCATAGTGAATATATTTGACTTTTTTTTTATACATTCATATACATATTAAGATCTTGATGTTGATTTAAAAAGTTTATAGTGTCAGCTACCTCTAAAAACATGTTTAAACTTATGTTTGTTTAAATGTATTGATGGCTGTGGTTACGAAGAACATGGAAGAATAAATAACTTTATTTTATAGCGTAGAAAGGATGTGCACAAAAATTTGCAAATAAGAGAAAAATCAGTCTGTGGCTGAAACACTCTGGCAGTAGAACAAAAGCAAAAAAGGTGATGCATGCAAGACCACAATGCAGATGGCTGTGTTTTTATGTGTACGACGCATTGGAAAAGACACACTCCTCCATAAGACTAACCCACACTGCGTTCTTTCATATATGACATTTACACATTCAGCGACTTTTCTCTTTCGTTTATGGTCTTTCTCTAGCACTCACTCTTCTGCGGTTAATGCACAAACGGGGTCTGCTCGTTCACACGATAGGGAAGGTCATACACACTAAGTGGTGCACACCAGTTTCACACAGACAAAAGAACATAAAGATCATTTCAAGAAATGCATTATTACTGGACACTCATTGCAGTATGTGTTCATTTAGTGTTTGTATGTGCACGTTCTCCCAGACTGCACTGGGACAGAGAGGACAACAGTGTCAAATACACTTTCCACATGTGCAGAGGGGTCAAAATCTGCTCCATATATGTGTGAGGAAATGTGTGTGCATGCGTCAGTGTGTGTATGTGAAATCCCATTAGTAGGAGGATGTAACCTTTACCCATAACACCTCTCCATACTGCACAGCTCCAAGCTTTTCACATTTGTTTCGAATGTGGGAAGGACTATCAGCGAGTAGGCTACTCTCTCACTTCCTCTGGTTCTGAGGAGTTAATCCCACTCTCCTCTCAGAACCAACCCCTCCTTTCTTAACAAAACAAACCCATCAAGCACCTTGGAAATCCACCCATTTTCCCATTAAGGCCATGTGATGGAAAAGCTGTTGATTTTCCTGATTGGATTTAGCCCCGTGAAACCGATACTGGAACATGTGGCTCAGTGAGGAGAAAGTCTGAATGAAAGAGGAAGTAGATGAATGAAAGGGAGGGGGGCGAGTGGAAACAGAAAATGAAATCCACTTTATTCTCTATAGTCCAATCTGAATGTGATCTGACAGTAACGGCTGCAGAACTAGACCTTTGCTGTGCAGTTGAAAGAAGGCAGAGTATCTCAGCTGGATCTAATTGGGTGCTATTCTGTAGTTCTGAATCAAGGTATTTCTTGTTAATCCTCTCGTTTCAGTTCCAAAAGGATGCCAGCAACATTATTCTGCATTCTTAGATACTAAAGCAGCTAAGATACTGCCTTTATGTTTTTAAAGCAGCATTGCATGTGTCCTTCATTGTTAGGATTATTCCAGAGTGCTTTGCAACAAGCTCAAAGACAAAAATCAAACCAAGATAACTAGGTTGAGAGGAATGTTGACTAAAATTATACTTCTGATATTCTATAATAGTTTAAAATACTATTTATGTTGGCTTGACAAAGCCAATATACTGATCTACTATTTAAGCTTCTTCTTCTGAGATTTTAAACAGTATCTCCTCCTAGGGCTTTCAAGCTACAACCACCAAACTCGACTCAGACCTTCAGACTGTTCTGAATCGATGTGCTATATCTTTTCTAACTGATCCAACTTACGATTTTTGTTAAACGGGCGATCAAACCTACGAAAAGTCCCATAGACTTTAATTGAGGCGGTCAAAACTTTTGTACAATAAGCCTTATAGAGTATTTAAGCTGTCTATCACTAGCAAAGCTTAATGACTATCCTACGACAGCATGTTAAAAAATGCTAGCAACATGCTAATTCATGCTAGCATCATGCTAAAAATGCTAACAATGTGTTAAAACATGCTAGCAACATACTAAATCGTGTTAGCAACACATTAATTCATGTAAACAACATGTTAAATGCTAGTGACGTTAATTCATACTAAAAACATGGTAATTCATGTTAGCAACATGCTAATTCATCCAAGCAACTTGTTAAAACATGTTAATAACATGTTAATTGATGCTAGAAGCATGTTAAACATTTTAGCAACATGTTAAATCATGTTAGCAACATGCTAATTCATGCAAACAATGTGTTAAAACATCCTAGCAGCATGCTAATTAATGCTAACAATATGTTATAACATGCTAGCAACATCCTAATTCATGTTAACAACATGATAAATCATGCTAGTAACATGCTAAATCATTTTAGCAACATGCTAATTCATTAGAGTATGATAATTCATGCTAGCAATGTGTTAAAACATGTTAATTAATGCTAGCAATGTCTTTCTTTCTCTTTCCACTTCATTAAATGTAAAGCTTATAAAACTTTCAAACTTTCATACAGCTTTGTCAAGCCAACAACAAACTTTGCTCATCTAGTTTTAATACTTTATACTAAAATTTACTATTACTAAAAGAGCTTATTGCCCAATATTGGTGTGTAATTTGTGCCAAACTGTGCTGCTTTTTATTTGCTTTACCCCTTAAGGTACACTTGCATTTACCTCAAATTGTTTTGGCTGTTTGGTCATTTCAATAGGGATCTACGCAACCGAGAATTTTGCATGAGGGTGAACAATTTCCTACGCAGATTTTGCTACTGGTTCACACGGGTTGACAAAGCTGCTTGGCTAAAAAGTGACTTCTGTGTGAGCTGTGCTTCACACATCACTACACTACTGACAATATATTAGGTTGGACCTGTTTAGCATAATTTGGCCAAAATTTGGCTAATGTGACCACACCTTTGGATTGGTATGATATTAGCTTAGCAAACATGCTAATATATCTTATGTGTTTCATGTGAGCAGTGCTAATTTTGCTGCGTAAAGCATTTTTAAATCCAATTCATTTATGAGGTTTTGTGACTTATGTTGCTGCTTATGGAGTTGTTCACACTGACTGGACACATTCTTGCATTCAAAAACCAGAGCTGTACAAAATGGAACCGAATGCAGAAATTTTGGAGACTTTTTCAAAGTTGAACTACTTTTAAACTTAACTCTTGATGCAAGATACTGAAAAAACAGAGAAACGTGATGAAACTGCCAAAGACATCCATCTGATGCACATAGACAAGTGCAGAAGGAGATTAAAGAAAAGTGCAGAAGGAATGTCTGAAAGTGTTCTGTGTGAAGGAGGCTGCCTATGTAAACAGCAAGGCAGATTTTTAGACCAGAACTATTGTCTACACCACAGTTTTTTGTTGAGTAATTTTGTCACCTTAGATCAAAGCTCACATTCACTTCGGTACTCATGCATTTGAACTAGTGCACTCTAAATCTTGCGTCTGTCAGCATACTGTTCAGATTAAAAAGCTGACACTTGTGATTTTATACCTACAGAGCTGTTATGCCACAAATGCACCCCATCTGGATATTAGATCTCAGAGAAACACATTACAGATGGGATTTTACATTTTCTCCTCGTGTTCCTGCGGGGGAAGGGTCTGGGTGTTTTGATGGACAGCTGTAATCTCCAGTGAAAATATTTGATCAGTGACAGCCAGTCAAAACATAAAGAGAGTTTTAATCTGTGACACGGTTTCAAACCGCTCACCACAATATCCACTGGCACCTACAATCACTAGTGCTTGATAATATAGAAAACAAGTAAGATCAGCAGATTTTAACACTAGTCTGGCAGTTATGCCATGGGTACGGTTGGGCCTTTTTTCGACCTGTATACGGCTGTAAAATTGAACAATGTGTCCACTCAGCAAGCATAAACCACATGTGTCTGATGCACAAAACGAACCCTCTATTTATCATTTATTACTGGCTTATATAACAGTGCACTTTGCTGACTTTCTCAGGCCATATTTGCTATTTTAAAGAGGTATAGCGCTGTCTCGATCTGTCTCTGGTAAGGCAGTACTCCTGATAAATCACAGGTTCAAGTGCTATGTTTAATCTATAAAATGCAACCACATGTGCATCTGTGCTTATGGGTGGGGATACGGGGCGGATTAGTTCATTATTCTCACAGACGTCTCAGAATGGTGATAAGGACGGGAAATGGAGACACAGGTATCTGGGTCAGATCTACCATAAAAGCTCTCCAATAATAACAGCTTGGCCAAATTATACCCTTAGCTAATGTCACACACCTGCACTAAAACCACGCTGAACAAATTAACTGCTTCAGAATTTTTTTTAAAATCTTTGTGAAACTAGTGTAACATAATAATAGTGGGACATGACAGTTGTGTCTGTCTTTAAAGTAACATGTTTTAAAGGAAGTTTATCACTGAATGTTTTATACCACATGGGATCATGCCAGCAATTTTTGGCAGAATTTCAATGACCATCATTCACAAAGTTCTTGATTCCGTTTCTTGGATGTTTAATCTTAAAAAAAAAAAGCTAACAATATGTGCGTACAGTAAGTACAGCTCTATTGAACACATTTTAATGTAAAAAATTCCAAAGATTTCCCCCCAAAATTGATGCAGAGAAACATTTCCATCTGGAAGTCGATGATTTGGATCACTCGACATATAAATATTATTTTTTTATTTTTTTTATTTTTTTTTTTCAAAATCCAAAAAACTCTTTTGAGCTAACTTTTTCCAGGTGCTGGTAGAGCGTCTTGCTTTCGTCTGTCATCTCCATTTCTCTTTGTGTCTTTAGCTTTGTCTTTGGCTATGTCTTGCTATACACCTTTCTTCAGGGTTGATGCCATATTAAATTTATCGCAGATGAAAATGAGGCTGTGAGTCTTTATAATTACATGCACTGTATAGATCAAATGTAGTTTTCAAAACTCTCTACTTTCAAAGCTGATTTATGGAGGGTTTTATTTTTATTTTTTTACTACTGAAAGTCTTTTAGGAAGTTTTTCATCTACAATTCATATGTTGTTATTCAACAGTACAATCCATTGTACACACTGTACTTCTATCCCTCACAGACTTTTTTCATTCCTGTCAAAAAATAAATATGTTGCTACCCTGACTAAGGTTGATATTAAACAATTACACTAATATAAACATTAAAATAAAATAATTATACATATTTATGTATAATTATGGCATATATTTAATTATTTTAAATCTAATACAATTAAATAGTAATATTAGCAATGTCTGTAACTGTCAGCTTTAGAATCTAATTGCAACAGTTAATGAGTTATTAAAGCTGCAGTCTGTAAGGTTTGCCTCTTTGTCGCCATCTCTGTTTGAAACCTGCAATTGCAGTTATTTGCGGAATTATCATCTTTACGTGGGTTGTGCGTCGCCCCGACTCCTCAGCGCGGATGAATCTAATGTTTGCTGTTAGTCACCACACCGGTGGATACTGTACTTCGGAATCACAGATTCTATGTCTTGTAAGTATAACCAAAATAAGAATTTTCACTGGAAAATGTAATCTGAACAAGTAAGTAGCATGTCTGCCACTTTTGTTCTGACCAACTTAGAAAAGAAGCAATAAATTGCGCTGCCAGTGGTGATTCAATCTAATGATCGCTTAGCTCGAATCACATCAAACCGTGCAAATTATTATTACTGTTATACTTTGTTCTCAAATTGTTAATGTCAACAACATCAGCATTGCGTGTCTCTGTGTATTTAGTGTTTTGACTATATAATATATATATATATATATATATATATATATATATATTTTAATAATATATATTATTTTTTATATGTTGGTTTTCCATTTTATGTATATACAATTTGTTTGATCGATTTTGATACTTGACTGTTATCTCCATTCCCCCCAATATTTCTGGATTACAATCTGCCATCAAAAAGATATGTTTAATTATTGCAGCTGCTGTGAGAAAAGGCTATACATTATCGTCACCTGCAGCATTCTCACATGCTATTTAGCCTACTAGCTGGGAGTCGTTCTTTATGTAAACAGACGTAATGTAATGACGCAAAGACGAATGGCGACATGCTCAAATTTCCCACGGAAACCTACCAGTACCATCCGGATTAGAAAACATTATTACAAGCTTACCGTTGTGAATCGGGCTAAGTAAAGGAGATATTTTTGAACACAGGCTTGTTATTGCTCAAAAATTGATTTTAGATCATTTTTAACCAAAAAAAGTTACGGACTGCAGCTTTAAGCAAAAAACTAGGAAATAGAACAACCAATTAAGGGGTCGTTTATATGACACCATAATTTCAACTAAAAACTTTGGTAATGCTTTATTTTAGGGTCTTTTAACTAGTTTCTTATTAGCATGCATATTACTAGAATATTGGCTATTTATTAGTACTTATTAAGCACATATTAATGCCTTATTCTGCATGACCTTGTTCGACATTATTAATCCTACCCAATACCTAAACTTAACAACTAAACGGGTTTCAAAGTGCAGGTTTTTGAAAATGACACTGTTATTGTTTCCGTGTAAATTACAAAAATGTGAATTTGTGAAAATGGTGACATCATGTGCATGAGTATTACATGTTCAGTCTATAGGCGTTTAATGTTTCTTTTCAAAGTGACATCAACTACTGGCCTGGCAGCAGAACACATAGATTTTAGTCGTTTTCGCGGATCTGTGTGAACGGGGTTCATTTTGACAACGTTGCTGTCTGAATGTGAAAAATGCGAACGGAAATCTTTTCTGTTTTTAGTACATCGTTGCCATGTAAACGTGCCCTAAAATGCGACGAGAACAGACAATGAACAGAAAGAGCTCAATACACAAACTAATCAATACACAAACCAATCAACGAAATAAATAAGAGGTGCACAAATTAATCAAACCATAGAAACGAACTAAAAATTTGGTCACAGAATTAAAACATTTGACAAAACCACCCAAAATAGAAACAAACCCAGATTATCCCATAATATATATATATTTTATTTAATATGTATTTTTGGTAACACTTTAGTATAGGACAAAACTATTAACTATGACTTTCCCTCAAAAAAACTCCTAATTTACTGTTTATTAATAGTTAGTAAGGTAGTTGTTAAGTTTAGGTATTGGGTAGGATTAAGAATGTAGAATAAGGTCATGTAGAATAAGGCATTAATATGTGCTTAATAAGTACTAATAAATAGCCAATATTATTGTAATATGCATGCTAATAAGCAACTAGTTAAAAGACCCTAAAATAAAGTGTTACGGTATTTTCTTTTATTTTACATATCATAAAATATGTATTAATAATACCATACCTATTTCGCTTAACTAATATTCACTATAAGCTAATAATTAATATTAAATATAAATATTACATTACTATTATTATTATAATCATAAGGCTTGCAGCAATTATTGTGTTGTTCATGCATTTACGTAAAACACTATGAATAGTGTTGACTTTTTTTTTTTTTTCAATACAATAAAAGTCAATGGGCGCCAACATTGTTTTTCCAAAAGGGCTAATGTGTATGTGTTTGTATAAGTGAGAGTACTTCAGCTATATCCACATTGGTCATCGGTTTGGTCATCTACACTGAAACACCTCATTAGCAGCAGACATATCATTGTCTAAGGTCAGCTTCTCACCTCCTTAGCACCTAAACACACTCTCTGAGGGAGATATAGATATGACATATTCCTACACACACACCGAGTGGCCAAGAAACGTGACCCCGCCAGTGTCTTTGATTAAGATATGCCGTCCTTCCCATCAGAAAGCCTCTGTTTGTCTCTGTTTGTCTGCAATGCTATGATGGGCTTCTTAAAGAAACAATATGCTACATTCATGCACACTCACAAAGGCTGGTTATACTCTTCCTACATCAGTGCTGTTCTAACAAGCGTCTGCCGCCCTCCTCCCAGCAAACTCCTGCATCTCACAAAAATCTAACGCTAAGGGTTCGAAAATATACGATGGAACCTTTTATAGTTCTTAAAGGTATAGTTCACTCTCATGTCGTTCCAAACCTGTATGACTTTCTTTCCTCTGTAGAACACATTGGAAAGTGTTTTTGTTAAAGTCATTTAAGCTCAATTTTGCTTTGGACCCCATTGACTTTCACTGTATGAATAACAGCAGTTGAAACATTCTTAAAAATATCTTCATCTGTGTTCAACAGAAGAAAGAAAGTCATACAGATTTGGGATAAGGATGATTAAATTATGACAGAATTTTCATTTTTTGGGTGAACTATCACTTTAATCATGTTCGAGGCCAAACTTAAAAAGTTTTAAACATACAAAAGGCTTTAAAAAAATGCAAATGGTTTTATAGCCCAACTGAATCTAAATATGTCAAAATGCAAATACAAGGTTCATATAAAAGTGGGGATGGTGGGGGTCTTGTCCATACAATTAAAGTCAATGGGGTCCAATTTTGTTTTGGACCCCATTGACTTTCATTGTATGAATAAAAGCAGTTGAAACATTCTTAAAAATATCTTCATCTGTGTTCAACAGAAGAAAGAAAACAAAATGGAACAAAATGAGGGTGAGTTAAAGGAGTTAAAGGATGAAATAATTTTTATTTGTTGGGGTGAACTATCCCTTAAACCTTGCACAAGGCCAAACTTGTAAAAAAGTTGTAAACGTACACCTGTCAATAGTGGTCTTCAAAAAGTCTAATAACCGTTGGAATGTGCTGGCAATTGTTTTTTAGTCCATCTGAATCTAAACATGCCAAAATACTTATAAACAAACAGAAGGTTCATATTTTCATTCCAAGTCAAAAACAGCTTGAACATGGAATGATATACTGTAGTGCTAAAACATGCTCAGTTCTCATAAAACCATAGCAATACTTGTGGGAGGATCTGTATTACCCTTTAACAAATAGACTTTAATGATCTGCAATGCTGCCAAATAACCGATAACTGCCTCGTGTTCTGACAGGACACGCCTCTCTGAGACTGGCGGATCTGGTTTTGTTCTTTCAAGAGCATATTTTATTATGCAACTGTACATCTTGTGCTTAACATCAATTTAGTTGTTCTTTATCTCCACCCCACTATTTATAAATATTTGAAATATGTCTGTTTCTTACTCTGTCTTCACACACTCCGAGGGAGTGAACGCCCTGCCACAAGAGAATAAATGCAGCACTGGGTATTGTTTGACCTTGAGTCTGGGTCGGGACACTAAGCGTGCAATATGCAAGATACATTTGTTGTGCTTCCCTCCTCTTTTTGCTTATGCATCTTATTTTGTTATTAAAATGGGCCTGAAGTTTCCTGGAAAAGATTTTGTTGCTATCTTAGAACTAAACATCCCACCTCACCGCAAACTTCTGGAGTTCTGCATTTGATAAGGTGGTATGAGTCACTGTAGATGTGGGAGAAGTTATGCACAACCCTGACATTTCACTATTCCACAATCAAACCTTAATCTGCCTACAACCATGATTTTAAACATCAAGTTGTGGTCACCTTTGAACATTTCCTACTCCTTGACATTTCAATAACTGGTGATAAATTTTGATAAAAAGCTTGGGTTAGGACATTTTTGCAATCAGAATTAGTCTTTTCATTCGTACATCATGATTTAGCACTAAGAGATAACTATTACAGCTAGTAAATCACAGTGTCATGTGGGGGTGAAGCGCTTGCAGAAGATGGAACGATATTTTTTAACAGTCGTGACTTTTTCCTAGTGTGGAAACATTTCTCTGGGGGCGTTCAGCGAGTGCGAATTAACTTCATTGTATCTGGGATATTTTGGAAGCACTCAAGGGCAAAAACTGTCACAGTCATTCCATTCAAACTATCGGAGCTGTAAACCATTCATGTTCTCCATAAACTGGCCCGACCGTCCTCAAAACAGTAATTACTACAACAAAAGAGACAGGAAGACAGGAGCTAGTGTTGGGGAGAAACTGGCTAAAAGTAGCAACATTGCTAACTTAAATACAACTTTAAGAAGCGTGACTGTAGCTCAGCTGTTTTATAAAAGTGTAGCTTTTCATAGCAGTGTAGCATGACAAATGCAGCACTGTTTTTTTTTTGTTTTTTTTAGGGCTTTAAGCGCATATCTCTGAAACCTTACTGTAATTGTTAAAATTTCCAAGGATCAGCATTCTCCCCTCATAGAGACTTGAAACTTTGAGGGCTGGTAGTACTCACACCATCTACAACAGGGGTGGGGAACGTTGATCCTAGAGGGCCACTGTCCTGCAGAGTTTAGCTCCAACCCTGAAAAAAACACTCACCTGCCTACAACTTTAGTAATCCTGAAGACCTTGATTATCTTCAGGTGTGTTTAATTAGGGTTGGAGCTAAACTCTGCAGGACAGTGGCCCTCTAGGATCAACGTTTCCCACTCATGATCTACAACGTCACCAAGACTCACCCCAATCAACCTGATGGGGGCGCTACAGCAGTGAAAAGTACAGAATGGCTCATAACTCCTGAACCGTTAGGGTATAAACTCAAGTGTCTTACATCGTAGACAGATTTGCTCGCCATTCTGGCAAAATTTTGGTGTATTTTGGATTTAAAAGGTTTTGCGAACTAGTTCTAGGTTTTTGGCCCAATCGGAAACAAACCAGTGCAGCGAATACTTCGGAGACAATAATTATCAAAAAAAAGTTGAAATTTCGATTCACAGTCCCTAAACGTTTAAAGTGGGTAGAGCCACTTTTAGTAAAATGGCTATAAGTCGTGCACGAAATGATGTAAGAGCTCATTCTATGGTTGAGTGAAAAAGAACGCAGTGACTGGCCACATGGAGGTGCTTTAACTGCAAAAAAAACATGAAAATGGCTGTAACTACTTCACTGTTAGTCTTCATGACTTGAAAATTGGTATGCATTGTCTTTGTCCGAGGTGCCATGACTGTCTATGAGGACACTGACGTATCTAAAAAAACATGTCCGCCATTGGCCAATGAAATTTGAGCAGCTATCAGACAAGGTAAACAGAGGCCGATTGGAACGAAACTCGCTGGGCCTGTTTGACTCATGACCCTAGAGGCCTGTCAGAAATTCAAAATAAAATCGGCCTTCACGTTTTTACTTGCGTAAAGGCTTGTGTAACGCGCAATTTTTCGTGCTCACCCACGACATTCGTACCACATGGTAGAACTCCTCATTCTGAGCAAATTTCCCTTTAGGATGGTCTTTTTCCACCGTATTTTTCGTTAAATATTATTTCAAAAACCAACTAGTCTCGCGTAGCCAGATCTTCAGACGGACAGCAGAAGGTCTGGACTCTATCGCAGCTTTCATTGGCCAAGGACCGCCCAAGAGGACGTTTGACTGACATGTAACACAACCAGTCACAGTTAGTTTTGTTCTGCATCATGTTTAGCGGCGTGAAAATGTAAAATCGATGTCCCTACAATAATAGACCAGTGTGCATCTAATAAATTACTCATTCAACAACGTTGTGCAAGTTTACTGCAACAATGGAACTTCACATACTTTTGAAAATCCAGCGTTAAGTTGATCCTGGTAAGCGCTCATTGTCACAGTTGTAAACACGACGACTTTCTTCTCCCACGAGGGGGTTTGGCATCACGGCATTTGTTTCCAGGTGGACCATTAAAGAACACGACACACATGTCTGCTGGAAATCCTGTAGACTAAAAACCAGATAAAGACTTCAAAAATCCTGAAGTGTTTCCAGTTAAATGTGCCATATGCATCAGACGTTCAGCCAACTGTCCGTGGGCGTGATGTCTGAGGCTGAGACTAGGCGTTTACTGACAAGATGTAAAGGAGCCACCCCTTAAAAACGGATCACTTCGGACAGAGGGTCAGAATGTCGGGGTAGGAGTTAATCATATAGGGCTGACATGGAACCTATGGACAAAGGGCCTCTAGGGCTTTCCACACTTAAAATAGTAAATCCTGGGTTATCTTGTTTCACGTTTCACGCTGCTCATAATTTATCCCGGGTTTACCCTGGATATTCATAAGATGGCCTTTCACACTGTACATTCCTAAACCCTGGGTTAACGTTATTATATAACGTTCTTATATTGCATATTTGCAGTATCAGTATCATTGATTGGATAAAAGAAGCACACGACCTGTTTACATAAAAGCTCTAGCACTGCGCATCTTCTTATTGCAGACTGTACTATCGAGTTTATACTGAATGGACATTTCGGGTTATCAAATTGTCATGTTTTCTGTCAGCATTTGACATTCCTCTCAAATGTTGAATTTAATGTTGATAAGGCGAGGTGTTTCTCTGACTATCCAAAGCATGTGAATATTAGGCACACAATTGGTTCTGTTGTTAAGCATCTAGCTGTAACATTCTAACCCCACATCTCTTCACACTGTACAAGTTTGGCACCGCAATGCCGGGTTAACACCAAAAAATAACCTGGGGTTTAGTTAGAAAAGCCCTATTAAGGCCCCAAAACCATGTAGGGCCCATAATTCAAGCCCATATCATGCCTACATTGGCACCACCATGAAATGTTGGTTGGGTGAGGAAAAAAAAGACAGTTTGGACAGCTGGATTTGCCAAAGTTTGCAAAGTTCATGGCATTTTGTCGTAAAACAGTTTCGCAAGATCGAAAAAAGGCTTATGCATCAAAGTATGCAAAGACCTTAAGTGCAGCTGTACATTATCAGACTTATGTTTGTAAAATATTCACTGAAATATTTCACCTGGATTCATCTGACCAAAAGTAAGGTTGTATGCAGAATGAAGGCTCTGCAGTAGTATAATAATAATAGTATACTGAGCTTTCACTTGGCTGCATAATAAATAATAAAAAGCACCATATTTTGTGTTTTTCAAATGTATGAATGTTTTTATTAGTGACAAAAGTTACCAGATCAGAAAACATGGACGAGATGGGCAAGGCTTTACTAAGAATATTCGTAGGTTAAATCTAAAACGAAGTAGCTTTTTAAAAAGGAAACGGGTTTCATCAACACTAGTCAAAACATGAGGAACACTAAGAGCTGAAGGTAAAGAAACAGAAGAGGGTGAAGAGGTAGATATATGAAAAGAGGTGAATTGAGTGAGAGAGGGTGAGGCTTTTGTGTCATATTAATCCTAGAAGAGACAGAAATCCAGTGGATGGATCATAAGTTGGCAGAAGATCTGCAGAGTAATATATGAAGGGATTTGCAACAAACAATAAGCTCTTTCTGCTATAACAGTCACAGCTTTTTTTAGAAGCACAATAATAGAAGTATATAGCAATGGGCTATTAAGAGAAACCTAGAGGAAGATATGTCATGAGAGAGAAGAATAGACATGTTCTGTGGTCGCTGCGGGTGAGAGCTGTTGATAATTGTTGATGACTGAAGCTTTTAGGTTTCTCAGGCTTTTACTGAAGCGTCCCGACCAACAAACACAAAGATGTTATTTCATGTAATCACTGTAAATATTGTTTATGTACACCAAAACATATAAAAGAAGAAAAATATTGTTATTACAGTAGCTCTGGACCCAAACACAAATTTAAATGGTCTTAAATAAGAAGTGCATTCACTATTTTTTATATACTGACTTAGTTTCCCTGATTTATTTGCGAAAGCAAAGCTTTCGTACTATCAAAACATTCCTTTGTTTGTACATCCAATCAGTCTAACACAATATTGGCTCAACCAATGGAGTTTGGGGCGGGACTATCTGTGAGACACACCAAGGACACAAAAAAAACTGGTGAAATTGGTGCAAAAAAATACAATATTATTATATTATTTTAAACTACTTGGCTAAGTGGGAAAAACAATTGACTGAGCTGTTCTGAATCTCGAGTCATTAGGAACTGGCGGTAAAAATTTGCACTGGCGTATGCTCCAGTCTGAGCTCAATGCCGGCAGTAGGCAAATGTGTCTCATACTAGCATTTTTCAGCCATGTGAACTGGAGGAAGTGTGTTTGATTTAGTTCTGCCCTGATGACAGTCATCCACTGCCTGTAATGAATCTGTCCATGCTGCTTATTTGATCAGCTCACGGCTGTTTGTTTTCTTGCGCTACCAGAGGGTGAACTACATTTGTTTTTACTTACCGGCGCACTGACTGGCTCAGTGAAATCAAACAATAATTAACTCAAATTAAGAGTGCATAAGCACACCAGTGTTCAGGGTTTGTGTTCCCTTGTGAAGTGGTGGATGGGTTTATTTGGGAATAACATTATAATCAGGTAGCAGCTCTTAGCAGTGCAAATGTTTTAGGAGTGAACATGGTGTAAAAGACTGCAGATTTTCATCATGTTCCAGAGCTGTGGGAAACAAGGTATAAAACTGTTAAATATTACAAAAATACTGGCCACAGTAAAGAGATGGTCATTCCATGGTACTGAATGGATACTTAAAAATATAAAGCCTAAAAACGTATCAGAGAAAAAAAAAACAAAAAAAACAATACATATCATAGTACCATCTTGTTAGTGAACAATTAAATTTGTGGTCTTTTTTATTTTTTTATTTGTTTTACTTTTAACGTTCAATGTAATTTAATTCTAAAAGGTAAAAAAAGAAAATATTTAAATATAACAAGTTACAACATATTATGGTACTTTATTGTTAGTAGATGTATGAATTATTAATTATTTGAGTTTTATGAAATGTTTAAAGAAAAAAATATTTTAAATATATTTAAATGAGTTCTAAATAAAAAAAAAGCAATTTTTATATGCTTAGCTGTTAATACTGTAAAATATAAAAAATTTAACTTTAATATTAATTAAATACTCCTAATCATATTTTAAAGGTACAGTTCACCTATAATCAAATCATTATTTATTTAGCCTCATGTTGATCCAAACCTGAATTATTCTTAAAGGTGTAATTTTTGTGAAATAAATAATGACTGTTTTCAGACATGTTTCCTGAACACTCCCCAGCCATTGATGAACAAAGAGATAGTCCTGCCCCCAGGGATGAATTATGATGAGATTGTGGGGGTTGGTATCCTCCTTGGTTCTGAATCATAATCCATGCATGCCTGCCCCAAACTTACATCATTGGTTGAGTAAATGTTGCTGTATTTTGAAATCAAACAGATCCTCAGTGTTTGCCTCAGGCAAATCATCCAACAAATGTCTCACTTAAAGGAATAGTTCACCCAAAAATGAAAATTATCCCATAATTTACTCACCCTCAAGCCATCCTAGGTGTATATGTCTTTCTTCTTTAAGACAAACACAATCAGAGTTATATCAAAAAATATCCTGGCTCTTCCAAGCTTTATAATGGTAGTGAATGGCACTCCCAATTTTGAAGCCAAAAAAAGTGCATCCGTCCATCATAAAAGTAATCTATACGACTCCAGGGGGTTAATAAAGGCCTTCTGAAGCAAAGCAATGGGTTTTTGTAAGAAAAATATCCATATTACAACATATATAAATTACCTAGTTCTGTCTTGAAACTCTGACGATGCAGGCTGATGGGACTTTAACTCATTTGGTAACACTTTACAATAAGGTTCATTAGTTAGCATTAGTTAACTACATTAGTTAACATGAACTAATAATGAACTGCACTTATACAGCATTTATTAATCTTTGTTAATGCTAATTTCAACATTTACTAATACATTATTAAAATCTTGTTAACATTAGTTAATGCACTGTGAACTAACATGAACAAACAATGAACAACTGTATTTTCATTAACGTTTTCAACTAACGTTAACGAAGATTAGTAAATACAGTAACATATGTATTGCTCATGGTTAGTTCATGTTAGTTCATACATTAACTAATGTTTAACTAATGAACCTTATTGTAAAGTGTTACCACTCATTTGGTAGCATTCACATCATTATCTACACAGCACAGCTGACTGGTTACTGTTGCATCAGCGGCCAATGAGCTTGCTACTCAAACATTCAAATATTTGCCACTGTTTACTGTTAGCTGTCTGCAGCGCACTTTCAGAACCCTCCTCCTTCCCCAGCTCCACCTGTATAGATCTGCTACGGGGGTTAATTCATGTATGTTACATGTGCAGCAGCAGCAGCATGTCTTACATGCTCACAGCAATGTCTGTGAATGTATTGGTCTGGGTACTTGCTCTGCAGCAGCAGCAGCGTAGCAGATCTATTCCGCCAAGACCAAATACGTTTACATTGTCATATCCATTACCATGCCAATCTCATTTATCATATCAATATCCTGAGAGTTGTCATGACAGAATTACAATAACTAGCTTCCAATAAACGGCTGTGCACATTGAGTTACGGAGAAAGAGTGACCTGTGACGCGACCAATAACGTAGGATGTAAGAGTGGCATAAGCTTAGACAACGGTTCAAACAAATAGGGCTGGGCAACAACTTCAAACTCTTCTTCTCTTATATCAAAATCCTCCAACATTTCTCTTTAAAAAGTCTAATTTTAGACTTCTAATTCCTGACTGGTGTTTTGTTTTGCTCTATCCTCTGCACTTCCGCGTTCGTCAATATAATGTGCTTGTCACAAACTTAAAGAACAAAAATTTCACAGTGTCTAATAACCTTCAAAGGGCATAATTACCAATATATATAATTGTTGTTATATAAAAAGAAACTTACAAACAAATTACAAACAATACAACAAATACTACAGAGATACAAATTATATATTTTTCAGATACAGTAGGTTTATTTACCATGTATACATTTATTTAACATCTTTTGTTGTTTTATTAACATTAATGACAAATATAGTCTACGGTCCCTTTAAGACTGAATCCATGGATACTGACACATATCCTGTTTTCACCCAAATGTTTATGTCGACTTAAGCCATAACCGACTGTATTTACATGAGATACTTCACATGATGGACATTTTGACAACTATGTGTACATTTGACCATTCAGGCGCGAGGAGAACTGATCGCGCGCTGTCTGAAGGCCCTTTCACACAGGACACAGTATGCGCCGCTCTGCGTTATGAAACCCATTTAATTCAATGGCTTGTGCCGCGCGAGGACGGTTTGTTGCTGCGTCGACCAAAGCGTACACGCCACGGTCAAAGTTCAAATTAGTTCAACTTTTGCTGCTGTGCTCTGTGACGATTACCCACGCGACCAACAGCTATTGTCTGTGTTGGAATTTCCAGAGCTATACGATACAAGTTTGCTGGACGTATAGAGACATCGGGAGATGTCTGTTGTGAAGAAGTTGTGTCTGTGTCATGGAGACATGACTGACACTGTCAAGAGCTGCTCTTTCTTCTTCTTACAAGCAGGGCTAGTGCTATCGCTCGCTTCTTAGCACGGGACATATACTTTGCTGCTGACTGAAAGGTGGAACAACAATCAAATGACTAGACGTATAGAACTCCCGCTACAGAGCCTACTGTGCTCTGGCCAGCGTAGTGCAAATCGCTTTGTATCTGAAGGGCTGCGCTGAACCCAGCAGCGAGCGCAGCGCATACCACGTCCTGTGTGAAAGCCCCATATCCCGCCTTCACTAATCGATAACGAATTGTGATTGAAAGCATGCAGTTCGCAATGTGTGGGTTGTCATCATTAATTTTGAAGTTGTGTCTGCTGCTGCCGCCAGTGTCTCTGTGCACGGAAAATTCTGTCAGTTACGTCACGCGAGGTATCGGTCTTTGGTATCAGGGGTATTTTTACGAGTACAAGTACAAGTACACGAGTTTGGTATCGGTATCGGTGCATCCCTAATATTTTTCTTTCAAAAACCCATCGCATCACTTCAGAAGGCCTTTATTAAAGGGTTAGTTCACCCAAAAATTTAAATTCTGTCATTAATTACTCACCCTCATGTCGTTCCAAACCCGTAAGACCTTTGTTCATCTTCAGAACACAAATTAAGATATTTTTGATTAAATCTGTGAGGTATCTGACTTGTCCATAGACAGCAATTTAACCACCAATTTTAAGGCCCAGAAAGGTACTAAAGACATCATTAAAATAGTCTACGTGACTGCAGTGGTTCAACCTTAATTTTATGAAGTGACGAGAATACTTTTTGTGCACAAAAACAAAACAAAAACAACGACTTTATTCAACAATATCCTCTCTTTTCTTACGCTGTTTACATTCAGCATTCAATACATCATTTGTTGCGTCAGAGGTTACTCTTCTGCCATAAGTCGACTTGCGTACAGCTGTTTGCTGGAAGCTAGTTATTATAGTTTATAAAGTTTTAAATATAAAGTTTAAAAACCCTTCGCTTCACTTCAGAAGGCCTTTATTAAGCCCTGGAGCTTTATGGATTACTTTTATGATGGATGGATGCACTTTTTTGGGTTTCAAAATCGTGAGCACCATTCACTACCATTATAAAGCTTGGAAGAGCCAGGATATTTTATAATATAACTCAAATTGTGTTCAGCTGAATGAAGATAGGCTTGAGGGTGAGTAAATCATGAGATAGTTATCCCTTTAAAGTTGTTTCTGCATATTATGCTGCGATTGTCATGTTTTGAATGCACAGGGTTTTCTCCTCGTTCATGGAAAGCCCTTTACTGTCTTCTGGGTTGAGTTTTAGAGTTGTTTATTTTATAGACACATCACCGACATCCTCAACCCACACAGCTGCAATAGAGCGGCCCACACCCACACTGTACCGTCCAAACTGCTCATCTGGCATTAGTCTTCACACTCAACAGGATCCAGGGGGTCTTTGAAGGACTTCTTGAGCAGTGACTCGCTATCTGTGGGTGAGGGCGACTCATCACATTGGCGCCTTAGAGGGGGGTCATATTGAAAGGGACACAAGATTAGCACACTCCACCTCACAGAATAAACAAATATAAATTGAAACATTACAGACAGCTGTGGTTGATGAATACATGGAAAAACGTGAAAAGATGAGCAACTGTTGTGTCGGAGACTTGGCAAAACAGTTTCCGCATGTTCTTGCAGGGACCCGGGTTTGAATCAAGCCTACGTCATTTCCTCATCACATTCCTCTCTATCTCTCTGGACATTCCTGTCCTTCTATACCACAGTTTTTATACAACCATCATACTGATGATTTACATGAAATGCCTGTGCTGTGCTGCATGCAACCTCATGTGAGTTTGAATGCAAATCACACTTTTATTTCTGATTTGTTCAATGCATTGTGCCCGTAAAAAGCGATAACATGAAGCACAACTAAATCTGCATATATGAAAAATACTGACTGTTTTTTTCTATATACAATTGAGTCAGCATCTCAAGTCTGAACATCATCAGACAAGCTCTTTTTTATGTACACACAAACTTTTCATCTTAGGTGTTAATATTGTAAAATACTGTATATGAACTTTAACGTTAATAAGAATTAAATGTCTCACTGTTTTTTGTTCTTTTTTTGTTCACAACAATGTTGTATGAAAACAAAACAAAAAACAACTGTCATTGTACGAACAGTTTAAACATTTTTTCAAAATATATTTTTATGTGTTTCACGGAAGCAAGAAAGTCTAATTTATATGTACAGAATTGTCATTTTACTATAAACTGTGACTTTAAGAAACACAGTAAAACAGTTTTGTTTCGTCTTTCATTTTAACATGTTAGACCTGTACATTAAAAGTGATTTTCAGTTGGGCTTCAAAAGAAAGCTCTGCTCTACACTATCCGATCTCATAAAGTCCACAAATAAAAATAAATATATATGCTATTTCTGTATTTGTGCTGAAGTTGACATTTTGTTGACATTGACATTTTCTGAAATTTTTTGAATAAGTAGGTTTGATTCTGTCAGCAAAACCATCAGGACCCCAAACCAAGCTGATGAAATGAAGGAGTGAAAGAAAGAGAGCAATGAAAGAAATGGTAGATGTGTTTTGAGGCCCGTGACGTGCTGTGGTTTTCACACTTAGCTGAGTCATCTGGCTGAAATACAATCACTCACTCCTTCCCCCTCACTGGTCCCCTCTCTACACACATCTGCATGTTCATACAAACCTCCAGCTAAGCACCGTATAGCTCTTCTCACTGTTTTTATAATCACAGGCCAAATGTCACAGGTCGAAGGCTAATTGACCGCTCCCCTGAAATGCCCGCACATGACTCTCAGAGAAAGAGATGGAAGGAGAAATAGAAACAAAAAGCAGATTGAGAAAAATAGAGACAGAAAGAAACGGCTGTTGAATGTTTGGAATTCCAGAAAAACAAGAAGGTCAAGATTGTCGCTCTGTTTCGGTTGCCAAGCCGTCCAATGAATAGCGACCCCCTCACTTTAGATCCAGATGAGGCCGAGTTCACATTAGTGGGGATTTTTAAGGTCTTTTTCTAATTTTTTGCTCTATTTAAAGGCACAATAAGAGTGTCTGTTGAGGCCACGCAGATCAAATGCTGCTCTGTTTCTTGTAAAAGGAATTCCCAACCACTTGAATGTGAAGCGGGTTGGGACAGAGAGAGAATGAGAAGGGGGTGGGGGGAGAAAGGGGTGTAATTGATTGGGATGAAAAATGTGCGTCCTTGACCCTGTCTACCTTAAGAGATAGCAGATACTGTGAGCATTAGCCAGAGTTGTCTCAGGCTCCATTAGCAGCTGATAGCAGCAGCTTTTAAGCTCTATTACGATCTCAACTCAGGCTCACTGGAAAAACGTGCCTGTGGCGAAATTTCTGTAAAATGATATTACATTGCTTCTTGCACGACACTTTCAAAGTGAAATGTCCAGTGAGTGGCACTAAAAGTGAGTTTAGTTTTATGCGACATCACTAACCCTAAAATGTACATAAACCCTGCCCCTGAGAACATGCGACAAAGGGGGTGAGGCCATGTTGGGCTGCTTTAGAGAAGAGGAAGAGTTGTTGTAGTAGAGTGTTGTTATCATGCCGTCATTTTACGCCAGACTGCTTCACAAACAAGGGTCAATTCAACACTGGATTTGCACAAAAGATTAACATGACGGCACATGCTAGTCAATGAGTTGAATCAACTTCACAGCAACTACATAAATGTATCCACTATCCATTCAGTAATGTCCAGTTTCATTCTAAAAGTTGTAACTTCTTCCTGAGTCTCTCCATCAGTGTCCGACTCCAGTTTGAACAATGTAAGGCTGAACACCGTTACTGACGATGCTCATTTTGGCTGCGTGAGATTCTCCAGCTTTGTTGTTGTTGAGCAACCAAAGCGCGAGCTGTTAAAGCTTCACACCCTCTTCTGGAAAGGGGGCCGGGAGCAGCAGCTCATTGAGCTGAAACTTCACAGACACATTCTGGAGACACCAGAGACTTATGAACACCGTTCATCTTGTGAAAGGGGTTATTATAAGTTCCCTTTAATGCTTAAAGGGTTAGTTCACCCAAAAATTAAATTTCTGTCATTAATTACTCACCCCCTTAATGTTGTTCCAAACCCGTAAGACCTTTGTTCATCTTCGGAAAACAAATGAAGATATTTTTGATGAAATCTGAGAGGTTTTTTCATCCTTATATTTTTATAGGGTGAACTAACTAAACTAAATTAACTAACACTAAACCCTACCCTAAACCTAACCGACAGTGTTAACAACAGATGACTTACAAATTGTAGTCCGTTACTGTTTCAGGTGAGCTACCAATCAAGTTTACTATGTCAGAAAAGCCATACATATGAAGCTGATTATATTCTGCCCCTGTAATTGTAATTTGTGTGAACATGAATACAGTTTGATGGTGTTTTACTGTCACTAGTGTTCATTTCATCTGGAAACTGCAGTGCATTGTGTGTATAGGTTTTTTTTTTTTACAAAAATCTAGGTACGTTTTTACAACGAGCCTGCACTGAACAATCTGTTCCCTGCAGGAACAGTCTGCTGAAGTCACACCCTAAAACACACCTCCTGCTACATCTCCACAACCTGAGAGCCTGTACTCCCACACCCCCAAAAAACAACACAGACGCCAGGCAGATTAGCTTAGCTTATGGACAATAACAGCTTTGCATTATGGGATACACTGAACGTGGGTGATTAAGCTGTGAATGAAAACGAACGAGCGAAAAGACAAATAAGGGAGAATCTATTAGGTGAAGGAGTTTAAACCTCACAGGATTTTAGATCAAAGAGAAGTGATGAGTACAAAATCAGTGCTGTGGACAAAACAACGACACTAATGATTGATGGGCTGCTTTTAGGTGGAGGTATAGGAGAGTGTGGGAGGGTGTAACGGTGGGACACAGAGAGAGATTTTAGTTCTGTTCCAAAACATAGACAGCATTTTAAGGCATTATAGGCATCTGCAACGGCTGTTCCATAAATTAGCCAGCTATTTTTACGGTGCATTCTGAGATATCTACATTTCTGTCATGACAGCTCTCTGAGAGATTGGCATGGTAATGGCAATGTAATGTATGTGAAGTTCACAAATGTAATTTCGGGAGAACCCATCTAATCTTTCAATCAACTGCCAGAACATAAAAGCAGCCACTCACCTTGCTCTGGCATCAGCTGTTTTGGCATCCCTCCACCTCCCCAACTCCACCAACATAATTTTAGGCATTTTGTTTACCATACTCCTCTTACAAGCACTAGTAGTCCCACTGGGGGGTATATCTAAGCTCAAGTTGAAGCTGCTTCCTTGAGCCCCTCCACATTCCGGACAGCGAGCCAAATACGCCTAACCTTATTAGCTTATAAGTTTATATGGGTAAACAAACACGTGAATTGGTCTTGGTGGAATAGATCTGCTATGCTGCTGCTGCAGAGACCCGTAGCAGATCTATACAGGTGGAGCTAGGGAAGGTGGAGGGTTTCTGAAAGCGCACTGCAGACTGCTAACAGTATAGAATGTCAATTATTTGAATGTTGAGAAGCAAGCTCACTGGCCGCTGATACCACAGCAACCAATCAGCTGCGCTATGTAGATTATGATGTAATCGCTACTAAATGAGTTAAGGACCTACCAGCCTGCGCCATCTAGAGTTTCATGCCAGAATTTTGTATTTGGACAAAATCAACGTATTATTCACAGAGAAGATAATCCAAGAATGTGGAAAGCTAACATGACGGATGAGTCAACTTGGATACATACAACAGATGCGTCCAAAATCGAATGCTAAGTATGTAGTACGTGATGAACAAATGAACTTTGGGACAATTTAAAAAATATGTTATATATAGTATGAATTCGACATAGTTTGTCATGTTGACTTTGTGACCTACCAGCAGCAGTTCACAAATCCTCTCCAGTGGCCTCATGGGAAAGTAAAGTGTCCATCAAATGCACATCTCAGCAGAAGTAGTAGGTCATCCAGGTACTTTTTGCCAACTGTTTTATGAATACTCTGAATTCCGACATGCTAGTTTTTTCACATACTGTTTTTCGCCTAATACATTATAGGGATTTAGGCTTATTCAGATGCAGGGAATGACTTAAATACAACTCTTCCATGATGAGCATGTTTTTATTTTCTGAATTGGTAACATTTTACAATAAGGTCTGTTCAGATAGTATGCAATTTCAGATGCATGTATGTTTACTTATTAGAGTATCACATTAGCTATGTTTCATCCAAAGTTGCAAACTTAACTTATGCGCAAAGCTTACATAAAATATTTGTGAATAAAGCACATCCCATGTGTTCAAGAGAACAAAATTCACACTTCCTAGGTAATTGGCACAAAATATCTGTAATAAGTTGCTTCAATCATGGAAGCCACTGTTGCTCTTTTTTCCTTCATCATAAATTACTTGCGACTACGACAAAATGCAATAAACGCAGTCATGTTATGCTACGTTCTGATGTTTCGGATTTTGGGAATGCAATCGTGTGAGACACTTCTGAGAGCAAATTATCAGTTTTAGCGGTAATGCATTACAAGTAACGTGAGTTACGTAATCAGATTACCTTCATCAAGTAACTAGTAAAGTAACACATTACTTTTAAATTTACAACAAAATATCGGAGTTTCTTTTTCAAACAAGTAACGCAAGTTACTTTGCTTTCTCATTTATTGACCGACACCTCTCCTGTCCCCATTCTGAGAGAAATCGGGAGTGCAGAGGTCTTGTGTGCTCTGTGTGAACATGATGGTTATTGTAGTGCTAGACTAAATGTGAACATGGTGAAATATGGACAAACCTAGACGTTAGGTTAAATTTTTTTTACCCATATTTGACCCAAATTTGAGTTGGAAAAAACCCAGCATTTTTTAGAGTTTACATTTGTGTTCCTTTTTTATTATTTTTCTAAAGTAGGAGTTTCTTCTCCTGCATCCTATTCTTCTGGAATCTAGGTAGCACAGCTGAAAGGTTTGTTTAACATGAATTTGCATTTCCTTAAACCTGAGGCTTATTTATTTCACCTTTGGTGTGAAAGGCTTTTACATTTGCCAAAAATATAACTTTGTTGTTGTTAAAAAACAAGCAAGCCCAGCCCAGGTAAGAAAAAGTAATGCAAAAGTAACACAAAACTAACATAACTCATTACTTTTCATAAAAAGTAACGGTAACACTTTACATTAAGGTTGCCTTTGTAAAGGGTTTATAAAGGTGTTTGTTAATGAGTAATAAGTAATTTACAAATGCATTATAAATCATTAATAATGTAGTTATAACTGCATGAATAAAAAGCGCGACTTTAATGCAATACCTGCCAAATAGTGAGCCGTTTTTAACTCACATGTTATAAATGAGTAATAAATGTATTTATTAACACTTATTTAACTCAAAACCAGATTCCTGGTTTATTTCATGATGCAGCAAAAATTGACTATCATAATTATACTGAAGGGTGTTGTATTTGTGGTTTTCTTATTAATATCTCATGACTGCCACTTTTCTCACAATGTTGCTTAACAGAAATTTCTTACCCATGATACTCTTCAAAGGTCACGATGCCTATCCACAGCAGTGTATAAAAATGGATTTCTTGTTTTTTAAGATGAAATTCCAACTTTATTTTGAAAATAAAACATAAGGTAATGACCATAACTTGATGAGATATTAATAATGAAAAATTTTAATCAAGTATTAGTTACCTGTGAACCTTAATGTAGGGTGGACACTTGTGAACCATTTATTAATGAGTTATAAACATTAATAACCTGTGAAAGTGAACCTTAATGTGAAGTGAACACAGGTTTCCACTTTACATTAAGGTTCACTTTCTCAGGTTATTAATGTTTATAACTCATTAATAAATGGGTCACTTGGTTCACTTTACATTAAGGTGCACTTGCAGGTTATTAATGTTTATAACTCATTAATAAATGGTTCACGGGTTTCCACTTTACATTAAGGTGCACTTGCAGGTTATTAATGTTTATAACTCATGAATAAATGGTTCGTATGTGTTCACATTTGGGCAACGAATCGGTCCTCCAATTTGATCAAAGAAAGAATTTACGTTTTGTTAAGATGGCTCTGATAGCAGCAAAGAAATGTATAGCTATGCATTGGAAATCAGATGAACCGCCCAGTCATACTGTATGGCTTAGGGAACTTTTGTCCTGTGTGCCTGTGGAAAAAATAATGTATAATTTGAAAAAAATAACCATCGATGTTTGAAAAGATTTGGGGCAAATTTATTGAACATTTGAATAATTTAGATGTTATATTGATTGAAAATGCTGATGTGATAATGTAACCCTTCTTCACTTTAACTTTTTTTTAAATGTATTTATATATTTATTTTATTATTATAATTTTTATCTTACACATCAGCACAAGGCCTTGTAATAATGTCCAGTAAGTGTTCTGTCTTGAGGGGTGGGACAGGGGTGAGAGGGTGTTTAGAAAAAAAATGAACTGATTCTGTAAATTGCCCATGTGAAAATAATAAATATATTGATTAAAAAAAAAAAAAAGGTTCAATTTCATCTTGATAAACAAGCTGTGGATAGGCATCGTGACCTTTTTGGAGAGTATCATGGGTAAGACAGAAACTTCTGTTAAGCAACATAGAGAAAAGTGGTAGTCATAAGATATTAATAAGAAAACCACAAATACAACACCCTTCAGTCTAATTATGATAGTCAATTTATGCTGCATCATGAAATAAACCATAAATCTGGTTTTGAGTTAAATAAGTGAATAAATACATTTATTACTCATTTATAACATGTGAGTTAAAAACGACTCACTATTTGCAGGTATTGCATTAAAGTCGCCCTTTTTATTCATGCAGTTATAACTACATTATTAATGATTTATAATGCATTTGTAAATTACTTATTACTCATTAACAAACACCTTTATAAACCCTTTACAAAGGGAACCGCAATGTAAAGTGTTACCAAAGTAACTATGTAATGCAATTAATTATACAGTTATGTATGTATATATATATATATATATATATATATATATATATTATTATTATTATTATTATTATTAATTATACCCAACCATTTCGATGACAGTCTTTGGCTCGGGCATTTCAGAATGACCAAATCTACATTTGAAATGCTATTCAATTGTTAGCTTAGCAACATGCTAATGTCAAACTCCTGTGCTCTTCACCTGAGGAGTGCTATTTGATTGAAAAAACATTTTAAATGCATCTTGTACAGGTTGTATATTGGTTACAGTGTTTCCTTAGCAGGCAGGGTTAGCAGTAAACAACAAGGCAGCTCACTGGGTTTTGGAACAGAGCTGGTAGGGATGTGGTTTTCTGAGTGCTTAAGGTTAACACACCCATACCATACACTTCTGCACATTTCTCTGAAACTGGCATCCCCTCATGCCCACTGACGAGCACGAGTGTTTCGCAAATACTAACCACACCTGAAAGTCACTCATGTGAAGCCTGTCTCAGCATAAAGTGGTCTGCTTGAGAGTCTGAAAACGGTTTCGCGAGCTGATGAAATGTAATGAAGAGGTAGATGTAATGATGAGCTGAGTCAAGGGACACACCAAACAAATAATCACACACAATCACAAATAACAAACAATAACAGCAACTCAAACAAGACTTAACTACAGCCCTTATAGTAAAATATTATAATGGTTGAACTACTGATACTGATGTTTAAAGATGTTGTTATCTATCTCCATGTACTCTGTACTCTATCTCCAACAACCTACAAGTACTAATTGTGTACTTCTACACACAGTATAATGGGCACGATCTGTTTGAGGTAGGGTGTTGTAAATGACAATGGTCATCGGGATTTAGAAGTTTGTGAATAGGATTCCTAATTTCAAAGCAATACAGTCTTTTAAATGGCAAAGCAAGTTTAAACAGTACAAAGCATATTTAAATACATGAAATTTAAACCATTTAAATGGTAATACTACATTTTTTTGAAAGTATGGTCTAACCTAAAATGTATTTACCTAAATTTAATTGTCTGTACACCTCTTCTTTTTTTTATTCATTGTACATTTTGAGAACCGTTTTGGAAATAACTTTATTATTAGTGCATTAGTGCACCCACTATATTTTCATACCGAGTTATTGGATATGAGTGGTGCATTGACTGTTGGCTGATCCCAAAAGTCTGATACAAGAACTGACAGTGGCCTGTTATCTCTTATTACAGGCCTGTTTTATACATTATAGTGTCTACTTATGAATTGTGATCAAAGGCGTTTGTAAAGATGAGACACAGTATCCAGGTGGCCCGCACTGATGCTTTGCCGAAAAGACGACAGATAGCTTGTGTTTTTGTAACACTACCTCTGTGTCTGTAAAACACCAAAGCATCCAAAAATGAGGATTGTAAAGACACATTGGATGTAGATCAAGAAAATAAATGATCCGAGCCCATGACACTTTTCAAGATGACCAATCAATCAAAAGAGGTGTCATTTCATACACACAAAGGAAAACAGTTGCTTCCAAGACGTCCAAACCTGGCATGTCTGGCATCAACTTTATGGGCACAGAAGACCAGTCTGTCCCAACCCAGGTGGCAGTAATGAGAGGACAGGAAAGGAGCGGCAGCGCCTTTGATCTCAGGGCTGGTGTTATACCATACCAGTTAAAACAGAGTACACACACATCAAACGCAGTGTTATATCAGCACTGAGTGAATTTCAGGGTCAGTCCTCTGTTGTGGTTTGGCAGAGACTAAAAGAAAAAGAGAGAGATGTATGATAATGACGATACAACAATGAATAGGGTTGTGAAGAGAACATTCCAGCCTTACCCTTAAACCTTTTGACCTTTGAACCCCAACCTCTTACTTTGTCGTTTAGATAATGTATGAATGTAGTTTTCCTTATTGCATGCTTAGATATTAGTATAGTACTCTCTGTCTCTGTTCTTTAGTCTTATTCTTTATTTTTATATTCACAAAATAAAATCTCTCTTACTCCAGTTAACTCTCCAGTCCTTCATTTCACTTCATTAGTGGCCCTAAAAGTGCCTGGACATTTAACAATTTAATGTTAAAATACTTTCTGCTATCCCAAATATATACAGAGACTAAGTAAGCCATTTGTATTTGATTTGAGTAACATTGTAACTCTGGCACTATCAAATCATTGCTCTGCACGTCATTGTACATTTTGAGGACTATTTTGCCAATAACTTGTACACAATTGTTAGTGCATGAGACCCGCTATATTTTCATACTGAGTTATTGGATATGAGAGAGCTCCTAATTCACATGTATAGACTGAGCATCCCTATCATGCTGACACGGCAACACTGGCTCAACCAATAGCATGAGTTGGGGCGGGATTATGTGTTTGTCTGACCAATGAAAGATCGGGGGATATATATTTAAATGTATTAAATTGCAACTTTTTCATTACATGCATGTAATTACAAATATATTTAAATACATGAAATAGGCCTACAAGTTTCAATGGGAATGTATATTTTAGTTTACCATAAATGCTTGTCAATACATTCGGCAGTACACTTTATGCAATGGTTATGTTCTGTTTGATTTAGTTTTTCATTGTGACCCTGTTTACTAGTGTGTGCCTGTTTGTTCCCTTGATTTATTCATTATTCCATTCACCTGTTGTCTCTTTAATTATCTCATTAGCTTTGTTTTGTCTTGTTAACATGTTGTGGTTTGTTTCCCTAAGTTTTTCCTGCCTGCACCGTGAGTTTTGAATTAAAGACTGTTCCAGTGAAATCTTCGTCTTTGTGTGCTACTTATGTGTAACCATCCGTAACAGAAGACAAGACCCAAACAATGATTTTTTTCATTTATTTTTCCCTTTTGTTTATTCTTGTTTTTCCCCATGCACCTACCAGCAGTCCAACTTCTCTGCCTGGAGCAGGTAGAACGTCTGCTGGATGACCACACACAGGACTTCCTCCATCAGGTGTGCCTTACACACTAGATACACACTTATACACTGGATGGCTTGCTCTGTGTCTTTTACCATGTCAGCCTGAGCAAGTGATCTCACTGGTTCCGCCCAGCCCTGAATCTCTTGAGATCCTGCTGGTTCTGCCCAGCCCTGAATCTCCTGTAATCTCGATGGCTCCGCCAGCCCTGAAATTTCTGTGATCCCACTGGTTCTGCCCAGCCCCGAATCTCCTGTGATCCCACTGATTCTGCCCAGCCCTGAAACTTCTGTGATCCCACTGGTTCTGCCCAGCCCTGAATCTCCTGTGATCCCGCTGGTTCTGCCCAGCCCTGAATCTCCTGTGATCCCCCCTTGCCTCACCCTCTCCCATCTCCTCTAACAGCCAGTTCCTCAACCCCCCTCCGCTGGTTCCATTTAGCCTTTCTACATCTCCAACACCATCATATGAGGATCTGCCTCAGAGCCACCAGCTCCTCGCAGTAAAGAGGATCCCCTGGCTCTGCCTCCAGCCTCTGAACCCATCACTCCACTGCGGCCTGTCGACCTGTTGGCTCCACCTTGGCTCCTCCCTCCCTCAGCTCCACCGGAAACCATCATCCTTACAAGTCCACCAGGATCCCTCGTCCCACCAGCTCCACCTTGTTTAGATGTTGTCCTGCCTACACCTTCGGCTCCGTCTGGCTCCGCTTCCCCCCCGGCTCCGCCTCAGTCCTATGGTTATTCCTTGAACACGTCGCTGTGACTCCACCTCGGTCTCCAGTACTAGCAGTGTTGCGTGGGCTCTTCAGCTTGTCAGCTCCACCTGGGTCTCCATTTGCTACAGCTCCATCTTCATTGGTCGTCCCCAGATTGTCATCTGCTTAGTTTCCAGTGGCTCCTCCCTCCCTCAACTCTGCCCTGGCTCCCCCTTGGCTCCTCCCACCCTCCATCCCCCCAAGAACTTATGTGTTGGACTTTGTTTTGTCTCACCCTTCTCTAGTTCCTCCAGTTCCAGCCCCCGCCCTCCCTCCTCAGTTGGACTATTTACGGCGCTAGGACGCGCCTTTTCGTGAGGGGACGTACTGCAATGGTTATGTTCTAATTGATTTAGTTTTTCATTGTGACCCTGTTTCCTAGTGTGTGCCTGTTTGTTCCCTTAATCCATTCATTAATTTGTTCACCTGTTGTCTCTTTAAAAATCTCGTTATCTCCTGTGTATTTATACTCCCTGTTCTGTTCTCTGTCTTGTCTCATTAACGCGTAGTGGTTTGTTTTTCCTGCCTGCACCATGAGTTTTGAATTAAAGAAAGGAAATCTCCTTTGTGCGCTACTTATGTGTAACCACTCGTAACACTTTAACTATATTTCAAAGACATTAGAAGTAATTATGAAATTACATATAAAGATGTACTTAAGTGGGTCACTGAAAAGTTCAGCTAATTGCATTTAATATACTGTAGATTTAAACTATAATACATTTAATTTAGTAAACAACATGCAGGTTTTCAAAAACATTACATTCAGTTAGTACTTCAATATGTTTTTTAACTATATTATTTCTATAATAATTACCCTTTTTAAAAGTTTGTTGAAGTGTACTTCCTTTTTCATAAGGAGTGGATTATCTTTTTCCACCTTTAGACCTATTCTTGGCCATCACATACATTTTTTTATAATATGAATACAGCAGAATAGTGACTCAGCCACTGCAAAGTCAAGATGCTGCTCAGCCTTTCTAATGGAACCTGGCAGTGGTGCAAATGGCGCACAGCCTCTCTGAGCTCCTGACTCCCTGTTTTGGACAAGAAAACTCCATCTGACTCATGCTGAGTGCTATTCATCATTGTGTGGATCACAGCCTGTCATTAACGTACACTTATGGTTTTAAGTGAGGTAAAGAGCACGTGTGTCCTTCTGTTGTTGTGCACCATCTGAGCACAGGACAATGACCCTGAGATATCACTTTTCTAGAAGCAAATGAGAGACGAGGCCTAGACGTATGTCATTAAAGAAAATTTCCTGCCCCAAGCCCATAAAGATAAATGAACATTGTAAAACCCCCAGGTCGTCTTATCCTTTCTATCTCTCTCTCTCTCTCTCTCTCTCTGTCACACACACACACACACACACACACACACACACACACACACACTCTTATGGAAAACTCAAAGCTCACAAACCTCTGTTGTCTCCACTTATCTCACCATCTGGAGCCTGGAAGAGGGAATATTGTGTAAAGAAGATGGGGAGGGAGGCAACAAGTGAGATGGGACAGAAGGCTGAAGAAAGATAGAGATAGAAAGGCCTTGGTTTAGACAGCTGATTAACAGTTGCATATAACCAGTAATTTACCTAACCAGTTTTCTGCATACTGTCCATCCAAAGAGAAAAGGAGTAGAAAAGGCTGTTTCAGCAGGCACAAAAGACTTTGGAAAAAGTTTGGAGTTGGTAAGATTTTTTTGAAGGAAGATTTTTGTGTTTTTGAAAGAAGTTTATGCTTCTTATCTTCACCAAGGCTGCATTTATTTGATCAAAAATACAGTAAAAACATTGTAAACTTTGAAAAATTATTATAATAATTAAAAACAAGTTTTCTATTTTAATATATTTTGAAACTTAATTTATTTTTTTGATGACAAAGCTGAATTTTCAGCATCATTACTCCAGTCTTCAGTGTCACATGATCTTTCAAATCATTCTAATATGCTGATTTGATGATGATGAAATGTTTCTTATTATCAATGTTAAAAACAGTTGTGATGCTTAATATTTTTGTGGAAATAAAACGTTTTTTATTAATAGAAAGTTTTACAAACTTTTTAAACCTTTTGTTACACTTTGATCAATTTAATGCATCCTTGCTGAATAAAGGTATTAATTTCTACTTTGTAAGTATGCAGAAATAAGAGTATTATGTTAGTATGCTATTATGAATATACCCAGAGAGAGTGAGAGTGCTTCAGTTCAGGTCATCATACTTACAAACTTGCTAACACAATCTCGCAATGTACTGGGCTCTCTCACAATCTCTGAGCATGTACTGTACATGTACTTTTGTTTTGTCCAAACCCAAACCAACACACTTCCCTCTCTGTTCCCATTCACTGATTCACTCATTCATAGTTAAAACTTCACTGCAGATACAATCTGTTTGTTATCTGATCGCCCAGCGCTCCAACATGAGCGGAAGATGTTATCTAACATAATTTTAACACAAAGGTATCACTGTGTTTCACGTACACGCCTCGGACATTTTGCTGTGATTGACTTGTTATCTACAAGGTTTGGTTTCCTGTTTAACAAACTACATTCATAAACTCGTACTGAAACACAATGCTTGTAAAGCTACTAAAGGCCATTACCTTTTCCAAAATGTTGATGTTAATGATATTTAAAGTAGCCATCCCTTGTGAAAGAGAAGCTTATTATTAGTTAATGTTAGTTAATGTGATAACTAATGGAACATTTTGGTAAAGTGTTACCAGTTTTTTCTCAGGTCTACACAGTCAAGGTCTCTTGCACCAAAAACAGTGAAGTTTTAATGGCAATTTTCAGTCAAGTGCTGAAAATTCAAGTTCAGTCAAGTTTGATTCCTCATGACAAGACTCTTTTAAGACCTAAAATTAAATGGTTTAAATTATTATCTCTATGTTTTTCATCCTCACAGAATACACTGCCATTGCATGTCTCAGGTGAGGAGTTATTATACACACATTCTTGGCCTTTCAGCAGCACCTATACGTTTGCCACAAAGGCCGCTCTGTAGAGTGAGTGCAGTGACTCTAATGAGTGTGTCTGGATAATGAGAGGGACCTGCTGTTACTGGCAGCTCTAAATATGCAGGTATTAATGGCAACGGTCGCTCTAATCTCAATAGGCTACATTAATAGCGCACTGTAGAACTAGAGAGTCCCAGTGGCCTTTTAAATAGGCAAATATAGGCAACGCTGAAGGACCAGCATACGCCTTGTGCCAGATGAGTGTGTGTGTGTGTGTGTGTGTGTGTGTGTTTGAGCTAGAACAAAAGAGCATGTATAAATTATTATTAGGGCAGGCATCATTCTACTATCCAAAAATATATAACATGGCAGATGGCTTTAAATATGTCCTTGCAGCACTTTACTGAAAATCCAAATCCATATATATCAATTGTGTATATATATATATATATATATATATATACAATTGAATTATTATTAATATTTTAATAATAGATAGAATGTTCCAGAGTTTGGGTACATTGGCTAACAAGGTTTCATTTCCTTTGGATGGAAGGAGGAATTTTGAAGCTAAGTTTGTGTGGTTGACGTAGACATGAAATGTGTGATGCATTCTATCATTGTGAGTCGGACGTCACAATAAGCCATTTGTCAGGTTTATGTTCCATTCTATGGACTCTTATTTTGATGTTCTGTTTCCCTACTCTGTTTAGTTTTTTTCGGTTTCCTTGATTACTGATTATGTCTTCGGCTGTGTTCGAAATCGCCCCTATACCCTCATTCACTATTCCCTACATTTGTCCACTAATACAGTCCACTTGAAAAAGTGAGTGAAAACGAGTGGTTGAATTCGGACACTGCAAAAGTGGCAGCCCTTCTGGCACACTCATAGTTTGTGCCTGCCGTTTAACAATCATTTAAAAACAAACTAGCAAACTAGCAGCTCCAGTAGTAATGAAAAGATTTATCTAACTAACATGTATAAACCTTAATTAAACAATTAAAAAGGAATTTATACCTGTATGATATTACGCTGTACCCACATTGGACCAGCGGTTTGGAAAATGGATGGATGGGTGATTCAACTGTGGGAGCCATCTTCTGGCGAGGCGTGAATGCATCCAGCGCACGACTCTCACAGTGCATTATAGGTATTATCTAGCTGTTAGGTGTGTTCGACTTGAAGTGGCCCTGCGTAGATGGATCAGTGTGCGGCATCAAAGCACTACAGACAGCTCTGTATGCTTTTGAATTGCTCATGCGGTACTTTGATCCTACACCAATCGGTCTACGCAGGGCCACTTCAAGTGTAACACACCACAGCTGTGTCTGAAATCACTTCCTATACCCTTAAGTAGGGCACTATTTGAGGGGACAGCCATTTGTAGTGGTGTCCAAATTTCCAAAACCATAATGAAAATAGTTTGGAATCTTAAGAGGTCATTTTCTCACATAACAGCCACCGCTTAAAATTATAATTTCTTGATAACAAATAGGTGAATATAATTAAAGAAATCTCTTATGCTCACCAAATATTAAGCAGCAAAAACAAATTTTTTATGAGTTAACAATAAATGTTTCCTGAGCAGCAATTCAGCATATTAGAATGATTTCTGAAGGATCATGTGACACTGAAGACTGGAGTAATGATGCTGAAAATTCACAGGAATACATTACATTTTAAAAAATATACTGAAATAGAAAACACTTATTTTAAATTGTAATAATATTTCACAATATCACTGTTTTTACTGTATTTTTTTATCAAATAAAAGCAGCCTTGCTGAAAATAAGAGATGTCTTTCAAAAACATAAAAATTTGTAATGATTCCAGACTTTTGACCGGTAGTATATCATTCGAAAGCCTTTCTATAAAGTGATTTTCCCTGTTCAATGAACATGTTTCTAGGCCAAAATGATTAAAAATGAAGGCAAGGGTCACCAACTGTGTATTCTTGGGATAATCTGCATTCTAACACAAAAGTTCTTGCTTTTACTTTATTTGATGGTCCCTTTAACACATCCAGTCTACTAATCGTTAGTTGAGAGTTAGTTGACATAGTTGCAAAGTTACCATTAAAATAAAGTGTAACCAAGTTTTTATTATATCTCTTTAAAGCTATTTGATGAAAAACGAAGCCAAGTTCTATTATTGTCATTGGATGAAAAGCCAGGCTACACACATTTGCCCTAATTCTAATCCAGACAGTGTAAATGTGAAGGTTTGTTGATGGGATTATGGCAAGTGCCACATCTGCCACTGGCTTTGAAAAATAGGCAATCTTAAATACCCCTAAAACCCCCTTACCAGCTTAGGGGGGGTAACACATGGCGGTGATGTCATCGAGGCATGACAGCAATAAGTTGTAAGCAAGGTGCAATTGCATCCTAAACCCAGCTCTAAACATATACAACAGCAAGTCAGACTGAAATTCAGTAGAGGAGGGTAATGGATGATTTACACGTAAGGTGCATGTGATAGGAATTAAGTCTCTGGTATGCTGGGAATCACCCATCCAGGTTTAAACTCCTAAATTTAGATGCAGACTGACACGGGGGAAATCCCACCATGTGTTCCTCCACCTTTCCAACAAATCCATGATGGGTGTCAGTGGCATACACACCCAAACCCCGAAAGCTTTTACCCGAGTGCTAGATTGACAGTTGCTAAGTGTGTCAGATCCAAATGGCATATGGTCTAAAAATGCCCCAGCACACCAAACAACCTAAAAATAACAGACATATAATAACCTAAAAATAATAAATAACATTATTGTGCTGTGAATATGTGACATTGATTTACGTCCTTGGATGGCGTACAATAGACTCCAGATTCACTATAAGTAGAGTGTGTGTGTGTTGTAAACCTGGTATGGAATGGCGCGTTAAGAGGATTTTCATGTCTATTATTGAGCACGATTAATGTAGTGAACCTACACACAGTAAAACGAGGCAGTGTTTATGTTTGTTCGGCTTTACACATTAGACAAAACTTGCCTTTGGGGACATGTGAGGATGTTCTCACATGATTTATAAAGAAAATACTGTTTTATTTTGTTCTTAAAAATGTAGTTTTAAGTTTCCTTAAAAAAACGTGTTCAAAGGGTTGTTTATAATTGACCTATTTTAATATATAAACAGTAAAAGTCTTTGAAATGTTGTCATTTATGCCATCTTTACAATGTGAAGACAGCACCAAAAGCAGAATATATACCATGCGTGAATGCGCATTTACACAGTTTAATATCACGTAGACAAACACATTTACAGAAAAAGACTACAGTATGCAACAGTAAAAAACTGTTAATTGATTAATTATAAGTTACCACAGCAAATACTGCTTTGATTTAGTTAATAGAAGTTAATTGATAAATAAAATCTGACATTATTTTTGAAAGCATCCTCACTTTACAGCATTTTTACACAAACTTTTCACAGTACTGTAGCTTTGCAGGTAGGTTTTTTCAAGCATCTTGGAAATGTTGCCGCAGTTTTTCTGGATTTAGTATGTCTCAGTTTCATCTGTTTCTTCACGTAATCCCATTGTGAGATCAGATCTCCGTGTGGAGCGTACCAGTTGTTGTCAGACTCCTTGTGCATACAAAAATCTCACTGGATCATTACAATTAAAGGATTAGTTCACTTTAAAATGAAAATTACCCCAAGCTGTACTCACCCTCAACCAGTGTTGGGTAAGTTACTTCAAAAAAGTAATTAATTACTAATTACATCATCAATGTTGTATTTAAAATACTTTTCTAATTACTCTGTCTGAAAAGTAATTTAATTACTCAATAAGTAACTAACTAATTACTTCTTAAAATCCCTATAAACCTTGACCGGATAGACAACAGAAAGGAAACTCTTTTAATAATTTATTCAAACATGGAATAGTTTAGCTTTTTAAAACATTTTAACTTTATTAAAACATATACTATAATACTTTTATTTACTTTATAATACTTACACTTTTTTTTAGTAACAAATAGGGATGTCACGATACCAAAAATCTAGTAGTACCACCAAAAGTACAATACTCGATACCATGGTAAAAATATATAAAAATACAAATAAACAAATACAAATATTTTTTTCCAGGTAGGTCTAATAGTAATAAGTAAAAATACCACAGAAACTGAATAATCAAATATAAAATAACTCTGCATAGTCATAACTGTATGAATTAAATATAGATTAATCCTTATTTTAGCTTTTCTTTTGTTGTTTGATTATCATTTATAATACAGACAGCCAATAGTAGACAGTATCGTGTTTTAAAGGCTGCTGTCACTAAGACCTAATGGATGGAGACAATATGCTGTTACACATGCTGTTCACATTCACATAACCAACCGCGAATATACGCCAAGACGGGCATTTTGACATAGCTATGTGTATATTTGAACGTTTATGTGTAATAAACCGCGGAAATCTGACACTCGCGAGAGGCGGCTATGTGGTACAGTTTTTTCTCCCTAGGACATAGCTTACATTTTACCGTAATGTTCTTGCCTACCTGTGTCAAAAAAGTGAAATTGTAATATTTCTATTCTGCAAAACAACCACTTCTGCCGACATCTTCAGACAGCGACTACACAGCCAACTGGTGCGAAGTTGCGAACTCGCGCAACTGCACTACAGCTAACGATTTTAAAGAGGCAGCGTTCACTTTTACCTTTAGATGACAAATTTAGATTTTAAATTCAATATTGATTTAAACAGAACTGTTGAACTAATTTACAATATGTAACGCAAGTACATTATAAGTAACTGTAATTAAATTACCTAAAAATGAACAGTAATCCCTTACTTTACTTTTTCAGTGGATAAGTAATTTAATTACAGTAACGCGTTACACTGCCCTCAACCATCCTAGGTGTATATGTGTCATGATCCTAGTCTGTGTTCCCCTGTTTTGTGTGAGGACTTTTGTTATTTCCTGTCATGTGCCATGTTTTGTAGTTCTTTGTAGTCTTTCTTGTTGATTAGCTTTTTTCCCAGGTGTTGTCTATTATCCACTCCCCCTTTTTATCTTGTTAGGGCCTGAGCTCTGATGGTGTGAAGACCCTATTGTAATTGCTCAGTCAATTCTTCTTCTTCTCCGAAATAAATCGCATTTTTGAGGGCCTAAACATGCTCGAAAACTCATGAAACTTTGCACACTTGTCAGAAGTGGTGAAAATGATACGTGTGATTAAATTAAGCGCCATTCGCGCTATGTTTAAAAGAATGTTTGGAAATCTAAACTGATATTTCATATTGACAAAAAAAAAAGACATAGAATGTCTGTTGGGGAGCATCAAAATAAAGTGTTAGCAGACATTAAGCAGAGAGTCTACTAATAATCTAATCACTGGTAGTTGACATGTAGTTGCAAAGTTACTTAGTAGAATGACTAAAGTGGACCATCAAAATAAAGTGTTACCAGTGTCTATTTTATTACAGTATAGCTGCAGAATGCTATAAATGCATACACATACGCACACGTGGAGATCCCCAGCTGAGGCTTGTTAGCATTAATGAGCCCCACCAGTTATTCAGCAATCATTGTAATTACAGCCTTCCATTACAAGTCATTACAGCTTTGCCTTCCAAGTGTGTGTGTGTTTGTGTGTGCATGTGCATGTACGAGTATCTATTGTGTATTCTGAGAACTGAGCTGCATCTTCTAATGTACCCATTTATTAATGGCACCAAATAAAAGCATAATAACATATTTTATGGAAATACTTTAGAAAAACACAGTTCCTCATCATGTTCTTTTCTCAACCTAAAGTATGTTTGTGATTAGCATTCTTGTTTGTTATTCCTCAAAGCTCCTCCACCCTTTTGGCCCATTGTAGGGGTTCATGACCCTAATGTCTATTTGAAATACAGTGGGGTCCAAAAGTTTGAGAGCACACTGACAATCTGGGATTCTTTGAGTATTAGAATCAGTCTAATTTCAGGGCCCTATCATACACCCGGCACAGTGCGGCGGCAGGCGTGACGCAAGTGGTTTTTTTGCTAGTTTCAGCCCGACACAGTTATCATTTTCACGTCCAGCACAATGTTGTTTAAATAGCAAATGCATTCACGCCCATCTGTTCACCTATGGGCGTGCTGTATCCAGGTGCATTGTGCTGGGAAACTAGTCTGGTCCGGGGCAGGCTTACTGTCAGGCTAAGCTAAGCTCCTCTAACTATAAAAAATTGCCTTAAACTTACACCATTTTTTTAGCTCTGTTTAGTAAATGTTTGTGTGTGTGTGTGTGTGTGTGTGTGTGTGTGTGTGTGTGTATATATATATACATATATATATACATACATACATAAACTGTATTATATATATATATATATATATATATACACACACACATCAAACCAAAATTTATATATATATATATATATATATATATATATATATACATATATATATATACATATATATATATATATATATATACATATATATATACATATATATATATATACATATATATATACATATATATATACATATATATATACATATATTTATACATATATATATATACATATATTTATACATATATATATACATATATATATATATATATATATATATATATATATATATATATATAAATATAAATTTTGGTTTGATGTGTGTGTGTATATATATATATATATATATATAATACAGTTTATTCACTATAATAAAATATGACAAGATCTTAGAGTTAAACTGTGTCAGAAATTAATCTTAATTATGTCAGATAATAAAAAACAAATTAACACAAATAACAGGTCCCAGTGTCTGAATAATTTTTGGTTCCAAATTTTTAACAATTTTACTGGTAGTTCAATGTGTGAACATTGTGTGCACACTCGTTCACTGTAAAGTTTAGCAGCAAAATGGAAATATTTGCATGACTTTCTAACATTTACAGATGGAGAATAAACTTGTGAAAAGTAAGTTATGCACTGAGGAAAACATAATGCCTCAAATGCATAAAATAGTACAATATGTATGCTGTTTCTAGGGCGGCTTAAGAAAAGCGTGTACACGCAATTATCTTGACTAGGTAAACCTGGATCAAATTAGCGGGACTGCGTGAACTTAAATGACCTTTTATGAACCCGCTTTAGCCCCAATTCATTTGTTAGCTTCATTCAAGTCAGGTTTTGGAGTTTAATCCTCACTTTTCTTAGCGTCTTTTATGAAACAGCCCTCTGGTCTAAAGTCAATGGCGCAGTATTTTATTTATTTATTTATTGTTATTTAAAGGGTGCATTAGTAATACGCGCCTATAGTGGTGCACAACACGCATACAATCTGCTCGTTACACACAGCAACACACAAACATGCCAAATATTAAAAATAAAAGGATTAAAATGTTAAAGATTTTTATTGTGTACATAAAGATATGTCATAATGGATAGTCATTGCATGTATCAGAATTACCTATTTGCAGTAATTATGAATGAAATTGAAATTGGAGGGTGTCTATATTCCGCCATATTCCAGCTTTTAAAGGGAATGGGAGATGAGATGACACTCGCACGTTACGCCCAAAACACACCCATGACTCATTAAGAGACTAGGTACAACCCTTTTAGACCATGCGCCTGCCGCGACAAACATTTTTTTACGTTGTTAAACTAGTAAAAGTGGATTCGGACACGCCCTAATTGCACCTGCACCATGCACTTCAGACCATGGGCTTAGATTGTTAAAACAGGGCCCTTAATCTCCAAAAAAACAATGCAACCGTTCAAAAGATTCATCCTTATTATTCATCAAGGATGCATTAAATTGATCAAAACAGACTTTTACATTGTTACAAACAATTTCTATTTCAAATAAATACTGTTCATTTGAACTTTCTATTCATCAAAGAATTCAGAAAAAGTTATTAAGCAGTAACAGATTTAAATATTAAGCAGCACAACTGTTTTCAACACTGATAATATTAAGAAATGTTCTTGAGCAGCAAATCAGCTTATTAAAATGATTTCTGAAGGATCATGTGACACTGAAGAGTGGAATAATGATGCTGAAAATTCATCACAAGAATAAATTACATTTCAAAATATATTAAAATAGAAAAGTTAGTTTAAATTGCAATAATATTTCACAATATTACCGATTTTACAGTATTTTGATCAAATAAATGCAGCCTTGGTGAGCAGAAGACTAAAACTTATTTTATAAAACTTTTTTTTTTAATCTAACAACGTCTAATCAAACAAAGATTTTAAAAATAGAAGCTGAAAAGATATAAATTTGCCAACAACCACGATTGACATTTAGCCAAAGTTTTCCTTGTTTGTGTGTGTGTGTGTGTGTGTGCTCTAACGCTCTAATGTGTGAGCTCTAAATCACCCGAACCCTTGACCTTCACAACTTTAAGTGTGAGACTGGTTGTGGGCAAAAAATATGATGCGTTGGTTTTGTGTCGTGATGGAGTGAGACATTTTTCATCAGATAAAACCTTCCCCAGACACTGTGAGTCATGTGTGTTTCCGATGGGAAAAGAGAATTGGAAAGGGAAAGACGCTTTGTTTGCCTAAAAAAATGACTAGAAGTTGTACAAATAAGCAGTTCAATCTAAATAAACACTAAAGTGGGTTTCATGGTCAACTCCCTGAATTTCAGTGGTCTACATATTGCCTTCAAGCAGATGTTGCCCGTGGGACCTCATTCAAGGTAAAGAGCGAATATCTTACACACATATACACAGGTTGCTCTGCTATAATTGCACTAACCTTGCTTTAAAAATATACACTTAAATGCATTCAAATATAAAAAATCTGTAGCAATTAAAGCATATGTTGAACTTAAACACACGCTAAGTGACCCCTGTTAAGTCATTTTCTATTATTCAATGATTTATAACATTGGTTATGCTGGTAGCTGAACGAGGTGAGTGTTTAAGTTAAAGTTTATTGGAGGAATCAAGAATCCAAGTCACAACAATGACTATGTTTCGTTAATGCCAAACCTGAAAATGCTAACCACAAAATTGTATTCTACTGTAAATGTTGTACAATGAGAGTTGCTGAGAAACTAACTAAAAATAATGCTACTTAAAGCTACAAAAGGTACATTTTTCGTTGCTAGAGGTCGCCTATTCAAAACAAAGGCGTAGCTTGATGACGCCGAATTTGAGCGCAGATTCGTGGGAGATGTCGTCTTCACCAGAGCCATGTAGAGATGGCTCTGGTCTTCACCTCACAGTCAGTGGAAAAGAATCGGGCAGAGAAATCATATTCATGGATGAGATTTTTAAAGTTACTGTGGTATGAAGCAGAGCAGGACGAGTGCAGTTGGAGCTGAACGAGGCCGCTGGAGCGTTTGCTAATGGAAGACGAACGCGTCACACGCCTCGCCAGCAGTGGAGCTCTTATGCTGCGTTCACACCGAACGCGTCTGGGGCATCTTACATGTTAAGTCAATGTAAACGCGCGTCTAGACATCCTGCGGCGCGAATCAAGTGCCTAGCGTGGCGTGAATCGGCCGTTGACACGCGAATCGAGCGTCTGACGCCCGAGTTGAAAAATCTGAACTTTGGCAAATATTCACGGCGCGTTAACCAATCAGGGACTCTGCTTTGGTAGTCATGTGTTTATGACGTGATCAGCGGTGGAGACCAGTTCAAAGATGGAGGACAAATTAATAATCGGTAATAGGTTATGCTTAAAATAGGCTCGGATCACCTCACGTTGTAGACAAATGTTAATTAATCCAACCAGAACAGAATATATTAGTATTTACTGACTGAAGACCGATGGACAGGCGCTCTGTAGCTGGAATTGAGCGCCTGTAGTTGGTGTCTTGGTACGAAATCCACGCACCAATGCGGGCCAACAGGTCTTCAAACTGAAAGCGGCCGTCATCCAGACGCAGCTCCTGGAATAAATGGTAAAACTCACCAAACTGGGAGCGTCTCTGGATAATCTCGTGAACCCAGACACGGCGAGCCCGCCGACGCCGCTGATGGGCTTTCCAGAGTAAATAAAGCCAATCCACTCTCTCAGCAACATCCATATCTGCCATTATCTAGCAAGGAGGCCGGCAAATACACTGGGTAGCACAGGTAGCACGGCAGGCAGAAGCCCCTCTCATGACGCGAATTCGACAAATGTCTAAAGCGTCCGACTAGACGCGCCTGGCGCGAATTTGACGCACGATTCACGTTCGGCGTGAACGCAGCATTATTATGCCGCAGTCGCCTCTTCCCTTTCTTCCGGTCAAGTGTATGAGGTAACACAGCGCTGTTTATCATATCAGAGACATGATTCGACTGTGTTGAAAATAGTGTTATAACGTTACTCGGCGGCTGCTGTGAGACACTTGTTGCACACTGCAGTAAGCTAAATCGATATTAGAATATGATATTAAATGCTGTGTGGCTTGTGTTGATAAATGGCACGCAATTACTTATAAAACATATTGTATGATGGAGAAAATGCTGTATTACTTACACTACAAAATAGTGTTTTTCTCTGAGGCATGGTACTCTCTGAAAATCAAGAAAACTAGATTTAAACAATAAGACTAAACGTGTTGAGCTATATAACAATTTGTTTTCTGTCTATAAATGTAACCAAACAGTTGTTGCCTTGTCTAATAAAACATGAAATATATTAAAGAGTCTTTAGTGTTTCCATGGTTTCTACAAAATAAAACCTGAAACTAAGGGTAACATGGGTATGACGGCATTGACAGGCGACTCCCGGACACATCCTGTATCTTTGGTTAAAATCGCGATTTACAAATAGTTGTAAACATTTGGGATATTGTAAGTACTCAACTAATCAAAATATATAACATTGGCCTAGTGGTTTTTGAATATTTTACTGCAAAAATTTTACATATTGTGCCTGTTGTAACATTTTTCAGTGTTACAACAGTAGTTATTTTAAAAACAAGTAAACAACTAAAATAACATTAGCCTTTTCCATCAAGTGGCAGTGTAGCATGACACTTTTAATTAATAACTAGTTAAATGTGTCAAAATGCTCCAGAAAAGTAGTAAAAACATAGTTAAAACAGTCAACGTGACTGCAGTTGTTCAACCTTAATACTGTGAAGCGACGAGAATACCGTTTGTGCGCAAAAACAAAACAAAAGTAACAACTTTATTCAACAAATTTGTCTCTCCCCTGTCAGTCTCCTACGCAGTTGACGTAGTGAACGCAGTTCAGTGCTTCCGTGTTTACATCCGAACGCCGGCTTATTATTATCTGGCTCCTGCGTCAGCATTACACGCATGTGTTGGCTGCTCGGCACATACTGAGCCGGTGTTCAGACGTAAAAACGGAAGTGCTGCAACGTAAACAGCGTAGGAATTTGTCGAATAAAGTCGTTATTTTTGTTTTGTTTTTGCGCACAAAAAGTATTCTCGTTGCTTCATAACATTAAGGTTGAACCACTGCAGTCACACTGACTATTTTAACCATGTCTTTATTACTTTTCTGGACCTTGAATGTGGTGATTTCGTTGCTTTCTGTTGAAGATATATATATAAAAAAAAACTCTTGGATTTCATCAAAAATATCTTAATTTGTGTTCTGAAGATGAACGAAGGTCTTACGGGTGTGGAACGAGTTGAGGATGAGCAATTAATGACTTAATTTTTGGGTGTACTAACCCTTTAAGTTTGTATTATGTGGAACTGAAATTTCACATTCTCAGTCTCATGTTAAAATAATAGAGGAAAGTGTTTAACAGCTGAACATTTCTGTGTTTTCCTGAATAATCTTGCAAAAGAATTCCTCACGACTTCACTGAAAACACCACACCCTTTCTTATTCACTCTCTTTGTGAAATTTGTGAGCTTCTTTTATCACCGTTTGCTTTATGACCTTATAATATAATTGATTGCTCCCTGTGAGTCTGCCCAAAATCACTCTGAGGACATAAACAACTAATAAAGTAAAACATGTGCATGCCTCTCCTCCTGCTAAAACCACACCAAACACTGCCATGTCATGTGACTCGATGGACACCGGCCAAGGAACGACACAAACATGCACACGTGCGCATGCCTGCAACACACAAACACTGCAGATGTGAACAAATAAAAACACTTGTGAGTACTCAAGAGCAGAACCAAATGTTCTGTCTCAACCTCCTCATTCTCATGCTTTTTCCAGCCATCTCTTTTCCTTAAGCGCACACACGCACACACAGTGCCAGGAGGACCATGCTGTTTTCATTAGTACCCTGTGTGTTTTATTGCCCAAAGCGCTCTGCTGTGGTCAGGAACCTGATCCAAGCCCCAAACAGAAACCATAGCAACCCATTTTTGTGGGAATTCTTTTTGCATGCCCCCTGTACACACACACACACACACTACACAGCACAAGGACTCCTGTGAAGTGACTTCATATATTTTCTCTGACCTTAAAAACGTATTGTCGAGCAAACGGCCACAATGACGAACTAGTTTTAGGTGCCCGAGTACAGAACACACAAACTCACTCTTACATCATCCATTTTCATATGAAAAACCAACTGCACTGATTGAAACGTGACCCTGGAAATACATTTGTCCCTTATTACTAGAGTTCAGTGATACTGTTGCTATGAATGGTCTAACACAAGTGTTTCTCAGCCACCCCTGCTTGAAAATAACTAATAGAATGTTGCTTTAGTTGCTGCCATATTAAAAAAACATGTCATGATGCTTCTCAACAAATCAATCGATCAGCTCTGACTTTACATGTTTGTCTGATCTTGAGCCAGTGGTTATTTGCAAGTGGGAAGTTGGAGAATTTGTTTTTTTTGTCTGGAACATACAGTAGGCCAGAAACATATGCTGCATCCAATATCGAGTTAATATAAGTTAAATATAAGTTAATTTTATTATATATATATATATATATAATCATACACACACACACACACACACACACACACAGTCAAACCAAAATTTATTCAGACACCTTGAACATTTCATTCATTAATATAGTTTATTTACTATAGTTTAAAAAAAAGGTAATAAAATATGACTATAATATATATATATATATATATATATATATATATATATATATATATATATATTATAGCTTTAGTTATATATATATTAATATAAGTTACATATAAGTTAATTTAATGATAACAAAACATGAAACATTTACAAATAATTTAAATGTAAAATATTAATATTAATAAACTCTATACATTCTAAAAAGTAATTCAGGGAACATGTTACCACAACTTAAATGGTTGCAGGTTAAAAATTCTAATTTATTGTTTTAATTAAACCTTTTAAGTTGCAAACATTATTTTGTTGAGTTCTGTTGACATAATAATGTTGATCATTACATCAACTTAATATCGTCTGTAATTAAAACTCAAATTTCTGGGTTAATTTCCTGTTTTTAAAAAATTAAGTAACGTAATGAAATTGTCTTGATAACTTTGGAAATTAAGCAGTGGATTTCTAGTTCCCAGCATGCTTTGCATATGACTGGATAAGGAGAATAAATGTTGAAATTAAGTGTTAATTTATTTGTTTTTAGTAAAGGGAAAGACCTGTTAGTGTTTAATGCTGTTATGTTTGACATTTAAAAGAGTTTCTGCAATGTTGAAGTGTTTGCCATTGTGCTGAAGGGTAGATAAAAGAAGGTAAACACTATTGACTCTATAAGCAATGACTGCGCTAATACCAGTGACAAGTAATATCTTCATTAATATACATGTTAAATAAGTTGTTATGCTATGATAACTGTTTATTTGAACTGTAATAGATAAGATTAATCGGTTCCAGGGCTACAACTCTGGAAGTTGGAACAACTACATTTTTTTGAGTAATCAACTTAGTAAACAAATTATTAAGTTCCTCTAACTCAGTGTAGCTTGTTGGTGGAACGTAAATTCACTCAAAGTTGTCATAACTTTAAAAAAAAATTGCTATTTTTGTTTTTTTAAGTAATACTTTTTTTTTTTTTTTTTTTTGAGTGTAATACCAAATGAATAATACTAAAATAACACTGGCATTGCACAAGGAGATATAAATGCTTGGTTGATGCACACTGTGTTGTTGAACATACTAGTGTATCTTTTAAAGTAATTTTTTGCTAAACAAATATGTTTTACACATACAAAAATGAAAACATTTAAAGAAATATTATTAAAACTGCTTATTGACATGAGATAAGGACTATAGACATCAGTTTTCTAGAAAAATATGCTTTATTCTTTGTTTGCCATATTGACATCACATGACAATACGGAAGAAAAGATTGCCACTTCTGTTTAATTGCAACTTCATTTTTGTGTTACTGTGGCAGGTAGCTAGTTATAAACACGTACAGTTTATCTAACTTACTCATTCTTTACAAACTAAGGAGTGTAGAAGACTGTAGAAAAATACCTTTAACTTTATGTTAATGTAGTATCATGGATTATGTTTTAGGCCTAAATCTTTCCACATTTAAAACGTTTGGCTGTGATTTATATATTTGCCGTTTTATATCAGATTATATACTGCTGCGCTTGCCAGTTTATTAATTCATTTTACTTATTGTATTGAATCAGCCCTAAAGTGCCTCCAATCACTCTTTGTGCGGAACCAGCGGTGTTTTTCATTAAATATCCGTCTGATTTTCTCGGTGCAGAAAATCTAGCCGTGATATATAATGAAGGGTGCATAATGAAGATCCTTTCCAGGCACTCTCGTCTCTCTGGAGCAGGACGTCTTTCTCTGCGCTAATGTTCCCGTTTGAAGTCTGTATTTAATGGCAGGGGTCTCTTTGTCATGATTATAGATGTGTGCCATTTGCATTCAGCCTGAGAAATGGGTTGTGGTGGTGTGTGACGTATATGTGTGTGTGCGGTCGGGGTAAGAAAGATTTTTTAATTTGTCATGACTACTTTCATTACTCAGGTTATGTGCAATGGGCGGCTGATTTATTTTGGAAAAGTAATAAGCTTGAGACAGTAACAGCCAAAGAGCCTTAGACAGTATGTGTGTGTGTTTCGTAAACACAACCACTCAGTTACACACAAAAGACTATCATGATTTATGGTTTCTCTACAGCTCCACAACTCTCTACTGTACCTGGAAAAGTAAAACATCTCACATGATCAACCGTATTACTCACCGTGATCAATCTATCTCACTGTAGGTCTGATCATTTTCATGTTTTTGCATGGAACTTTGCACAGAATTTTCCAGAACACTTCAATTATGAGTGAAGCTCTAGTCTTAAAGGGGCAGTTCAGCCAAAAATGACAATTCTGTGATCATTTACTCACACTCGTGTTGTCCCAAACCTGCATAAATTACTTTCTTCTGTGGAAAACAAAATCAGAAATATTGAAGAATGTACTGGCCTATTTGTTCCATATAATAAGTTAATTGTGATCCAAGCTGTGACTCTGTGTGTGTGTGTGTGTGTGTGTGTGTGTGTGTGTGTGTACTATTCCTAAAAGTCCAGATAGGGTGTATGTGTATCCAAAAGGTCACATGGCACATGAAAGAGTGAAACAGCATGAGAGGGAGAGTAATGAGACATGTGGGGTGTTGTAAAGGTAGAGAGAGTAATGGAAGAAGAGGAGGGGGATTGGGGGTCTGCCGTAAAGAGCTCTTTGTTTTGAAGATCTGGAGACACCTGGCAAAGACGGAGAGATTTTTAGAAACTCAAATTCATGTATATTAATTCATCTACAGGTGCACAGACCCCATACCTGCGCCAGAAATGACCCTGTTATCTATTAAGGGGGATTTACCCCTGACATGGATTTTCTGGGACATTTCTTACTTTTATGAGAGCATATTGTTTCTAACATGCACAGCAAGTTGTTTCTTTATGACAAATACAGAATTGTTATGGTGTCTAAACTCGAAAGTTTGGGATCGGTAAGATTTTATAATGTTTTTGAACGATGTCTCTTATGCTCACCAAGGCTGCATTTATTTAACTGCATTTTACTTTTCAATGATTGTATATGGTCTAAGATTAGATTATTATTATTATTATAGAGAAATAATTTCCTTCAGGGATATTTTGACCTCCATCTTTTACTTTTCTGTGGCATTTTGTGATATTTTTGCCATAAGCCCTGGCTAAAGCTTGACCCTGCCACACATTACACAGGTCATAGGTCACATTTAAAGGCATAGGTTTCTCAAAAATGAATTGTCATTAAAATCCACGCGAACTAGAAGTTGCGACCATCTTACTTCAGTATTCAGACATATTTTCGGAGTGAAACAGAATATTGAATGAGGAAATAATTGGATTTGGAAAATATAGGCAGCTGGAGCGGATGTTCTACCGAAGCTGTCAAACTGACGTCATCAGATAAGGAAGGTCATTCCAGAGGGGAAGTACATTTTCAGATTTTGATAAAGATTGTGGATTAACTTGTACAGATAAATTGTTGCCACATAAGCTGATGTCCCACAACTAGTAATGTGCCCTAACAAAGTAAATCGGGTCAGTTTTGATTTCATCTTTAACTCACCAATATGTTGTTACGGTGTCATTTTCTTTCTTTCATATGCTCGACTTAAACTGACTTATATGGTGCTTTTGTGCCATTTTTGGAGCTTGACAGCCACTGGTCACCAGTGTTGGGGAAAGTTACTTTTGAAAGTAGTGCATTACAATATCGCATTACTCCCTTAAAAAAGTAACTAATTGTGTTACTTTTTATGGAATGTAATGGTTTACATTACTTTTTCTCATCTGGGCTGGGCTTGCTTGTTTTTTTAATAACAACAGAAAAGTTCTATTTTTGGCAAATATGAAAGCCCTTTCACACCATAAGTGAAATAAATAAGACTCAGGCTGAAGGAAATGCAAATTCACACCTGTACAGTAGAGGGCGTAACTCAGACAAGAAAGTACGGAAAGAAAGTTTCTCCTTATATGATGTACTGAAGAAAGGAAGTCATTCAGGTTTGTAACAACATGACAGAATTTTCATTTTTGGGTGAACTGTTTCTTTAATATCAAATCAGTCAACCAATGTAGTTACAAAACACCCATTAATACTATATAAACAGCACATTTTCAGTGTCCTCTCGTGTGTTCATTCTGTCTATGACACTCATCAGAAATGGTGAACCATCAAAAACTGTAACAAGTGACCTAATTTCACTGCATGTCTTCTTAGCGTGGATCATGACCAGCATTACTGTAGGACAGAGCTCACCTGCAGACTTCAGTACAGTATAGAGGTACAGAAAACCCCAAAAACCTCTCTCTCTCTTTTGAAGCAACTTCAGCAGTTTCCCCAGAAAGAAAAGGCTATAAAAAACCATAAATGCTGGATGAAGAAACCATATGGCTAATGAAAAGAAATTCCTCTTGACAAGCAGATGGAGTGATTTGTTACAGTAATTTTGCTGGTATTGAAATTCATAAGCATAAAGAAATATGACACGTGGGAGAGAACTTGCATATACGTCGCAAACGAGCATCACAATTTACCCAAAAAACAGCCACTCTGTCCCAGTAATTCTTCAAACCTAAGACATGGCCTGTTATTTCTACCCAGGTCAAACTCATAAGAGCCGCAAGCGATTTACCAGATAGGAGTGAAAGAAAATGATCAAGGCCACCAAACATAATCACATTAGCACAAAGATGACAGCCTGAGGCCTTTTCATTGGACTGATCTGGAAACTACCAAACCTGATGACTCTGAGGTCACGGATGGAGTTTTGGAGGTCCCTGATAGGGCAATGCACCCCCGATGGGACAAACTGTTTTAGCAGTATGTGAATATGACTAATAAAATGAATGATTTTTACTTACTGATACGGTTATGAATTACTGAATCTACCCTTCTTGCTATTGCCTGCATTAACATGCATTAACAGCCACTGCCATGATTTTTCTGTCGACTGTGCACTAACCAACAATCACCTTTTTGAGTGCTTGTTACCATTTCCCACAATTGTGATTACTGGTTAAAAGCACCTTTCGTGGTATAAATTACTGGCCATTTGGCTGGTAATGTTGTTAGGAATGCAACATAATGCATGGTTTAAATTGCAAGAACGATATCTGACCCTCAGTGTTTTTACATAAGTGACGTGAGCGAATCAAATCAAAGACATGCAAGTGCTCTGCTAAAATGACTGTCTAATAACAGTGCAAGCGTTTCTGAACGTGAAGATTTTGTCTGCTCCTAAAGTAGATTTAGATACTAGGGCATATATACACCAGAAGCAGTGTTATTTATATACTATTATAGCATTTATTGATATGTAGCTTTTAATTTTAGTAATTTTATTGTGCACTTTTGTCATTTTTATTACAAGAGGTATTTATCTCTCCAAAACTGCATATGTCTACTATTACTCACATTAAACCTCTAAAACAAGTGCATAATGGCCTTATAATAAAGGTCTATGACCAAAACAACAAATATTTTAAAAATCTATAGTTTATAAAATGGGTCAATGTTGCTTCCTTATAGTTTTAAATAAAAGTCTTACTTTTATTCCATTTTCAAGGACAGTTTCAGTTTGATCACTCTAAAAATGTCATGTGGTTTAGCCGAAGTAAAAGTAATAACACATTTTTCTTACACTTTGGGTGTACACATCTTAAGTATTATCTTTACTAATTAAATTATAGTAAATAGTAATTTACCAATTAGGTCACACTTCATATTAGGTGTCCTTAACTACTGTACTTGCATCAATAAATAAGTATAATACTTATGGTGTTCACGTTGTAGTGCAAAACACTGCTATTTAGGTTGGATACGGGTAAGGCTAGGGACAAGTTTGCTGGTATGGACAGGTTTAAGGGTGGTTTAAGGGGTAAGGGAAGGGTCAAATGTGTAATTATAGTGTAATTACAGAAGTTAATTACATATGTAATTATATGCAGGTATTACAATGTAAAAACATGTATGTACACAATATGTGCAATGTATCAAATGACTAATTTAAATGGTGCACTTCATTTTACAGTCCTGTTCCCCATGTTCATACTATGTACTTATTATAGTAATTGCAATAACTGGGTAGGTACTAAGCCTGAACCTACACCTAAACCTAACCTTAACCAATGTAGTTACCTTATATTACAGTACTTTCTTAGGTAAGTACACATAAGTGCAAGAACTGTAAAATAAAGTGCAACTGTTTTTATCCCAAATGTTATGGTGTATTAATAAATATCATTACAGTTTTTTTAGGAGTTGCACCACTTGACATTTTACAACCTGTACTAACCTTGCCTTGTCATAAAAAGGTAAAATTATTTTATATTTTAGAAGGCTTATTGACCTTGACACACAATCCTTTCTATTATATCATGACAAAATTATATTAAATAAATATATATTAGCAGGTGTAGCAAAAAGTAAATTTTGGACACTGTCGGATCATCGCCACAAGCACAGAAATGTCATTTTTTAAAATTACATTAGTGGTCATAAGTTTTGAATAATTGCAATTTTTTTTAATGCAAAAAAAAAAAGTCTCATGCTCAGTTTCGTTTATTTAATCAAAACTACAGTAAAATCTGTAATATTGTGAAATATTATTACAATTATAAGTACTGTTTTCTTTAAGATATTTCACTCCAGTCTAATAAACAGCTATTATTGGTACTCAGTTATTAATAAGTGTTGTTATTATCGATATTGAAAATAGCTTTTACTGCTTATTATTTATATGGAAATTGTAATAAATTTTTTTTTTAGGATTGTTTGATGAACAGAAAGTCTTCATTTATTTGAAATATAATATTTTGTATCATTATAAATGTCTTTACTTTTGATCAATTTAATGCACCCTTGCTGAATAGAAGTATATACCCCAAACATTTAAATGGTAGTGTATCACGGTTTCCTGAAAAATATAAAGCAGCACAATATTCATGATAATAATAATAAATGTTTCTTGAGCAGCAAATCAGCATAATAAAATGATTTCGGAAGAATCGTGTGACACTGAAGACTGGAGTAATGACACGAATAAATTACATTTTACAATACATTATAATATTTCACAATGTTACTGATTTTACCATATTTTTGACCAAATAAATGCCGCATTGGTGAGCATATAAGATACTGCTTTCAAAACCATTCAAAAATTGTATTCAAAACTTTTGACTAGTGTAAGGTAGTAAACCTATAGAACAATCAAATCCTGCTTCCCTGCTCTTTCTTCGTCAACTCCAGGGCAGATAAACAGTAGGTGGGAAGCGTGGAGAGGTCTTTAGGGAGCGGGCTCTCTGTTGTTGACTGATATGTGATACCAGCTGACATCTGGCACCCTGTCAGTTTGGCGTCCCCACAGCACACATACACACCTTAAGAGCGTTACTACTTACAGCTCACCACTAGATGAGTACTCTCATAAGTACAGGTCCCACCAGGCCTGAAGTCTATGGCCTGCTGGCACCATGGACACACACACACACAGAGACACACACACCTCATCGCTCACGCAGTACTGGCTAGACAGAGATTATTCTGGGAGAGTGGAGCGTGTTGTACCCCCTTAGGAGTTACACTATGGAGACCGTCGGTCTGACTCTCGTGTGTGTGTGTGGGGGCGGGGGGGGGGATAGTGAAGGGGAAAGAGGAATAGGTAATGTCTGTCATTCGCAATATTCTGACACTTGCCATTGTGGTCTGATATGTGAGAAATTAGTCTGATCCATAGAAGAGTTGAGGATACACTTCTTCAAATGTGATAGTCACGTGATCACACGCTTCATACGTGCATGTGAGAAACCCCTCAGCCCCCATTTCTCATGTGTCACCTTAACGCTGTGGCTGCTTATTGTCGAAGGTCTCCTATTTCACGGATCACAAACATAAGACGGCATATTTCAGTATCGCATGAACACACTAGATGCTATTTAAAGGAATATTACAGGTTCAAAAGTTTATCTCAATCGACATCACAAAAACTATTTGACTTCGAAGGAGACCTTATGCTTTTTTTTTTTTAATGCCTTGAGTTTGTTTTTGAGGTCTACTACAACAAGTTTTCATGCTTGAATGTTGTCAAAACCAGCCACAACACAAACAATATGCATGTTAACATGATTTTTGTGTGAGAAAAAAATAAATAAATAAATAAAAAAGATCACTTGCTAATCTTTATGCATAAAATTATATCCAAAAACACCGTAAAATGATTTTACAGCTCAAATAATACAGAGAACTATTAACAGAAGAATTATGAAGCTTATACTATATAAACCTATACTTTTTGTATGTGTGTATATATATATCGCAGGGCCATATTATTTATTTATTTATTTATGTATTTATATATATATATATATATATATATATATATATATATATAATATATAATATATATATATATATATATATATATATATATATATATATATATATGTATGTATGTATGTATGTATGTATGTATGTGTGTATGTGTGTATGTGTGTGTGTGTGTGTGTATATACACAAATGTATAGATCTATGATAGATGCAAATTAAAAAAAATAATTCTCCCCAAAATTATATCAAACACTGACAACTTGTACTTTAACTTGTATTGGACCTAATCACACACTATCCAGTTCTTTTCACATATTATTTGAGATTATATATCCATATTCAGATACAACCCTAAGGCTGCAGACATATTAAACTTTAAGCATCTGATGTTACTTATAAGCCACGTTGCTTTTAAGTCGTGGCTGTTGAATGTAGTGCAGAAAACCTCCAATGCAGTGAACTGCTACTGCCATCTAGTGGTGCTTGTTCTCTGTTAAAAGCATCATTTGAAACTTTCAGTGGAAAAGGCTTCTTCGATGAGTTGAGGGGGGTGAGAGGGTAACAGACACTGCCATTGGCTCATCCGGCCCCCATCCCGGAAACAGTAGTGCCGGGGACGTGGCATTCCACGATCAAACACACACACCATCTGCATTTTACTGGACAATGAGGGGAATCCCTATCTGTTTTCATGACATTCTTGGGGAGGGAGGGAGAAACAGAGGAAATCTGTCTTCTACTCTGAAGCAAAAGAGCATCTGGCCCTTGCCGTCGAGCCGCATAGCTTCCGTGACCTTCACCCGGTTATACGAGCTGCAGTAACGTTGGCTGAATAGTTGTGGTAACCCAAACCCCATGCTAGTCCCTGCGCTCTCATCACTGTCGCTATCACCTGCTTCTCAGAACCCAGGGCCAAAGCCAAGGAGAGCGCTTCCTGCTGGCAGCCTAGGAATGAGGATTGCGTGTCAATGATTTACTTAGATAAGTGCCTGTGTGGGAACATTTTTCAGTTTTTAATGGACAAACGGAATGCTTGTGATAACAAGGCATCCTTTCATGCCTCATTGACACCCAGCATTGATGTTTGGCATCACAGTTTGATAATTCCTTGAAGCTTTTTTGAGGTCGATCGACAAGGTTTGAAAGTTCAACAACATACCAACAGGGCGGTTATGTAATTTGTTATCTTAATACTTGACTTGGTAAACTTGTAAAATGAAACATTGACCCTGTGCTGTAGTATGTATGGAATATTGTTTAAGAGATTCAATCAGATCTTATACTGCCACCTATTGGATATTACATGTGGTGCAGGGGATTGTCAGATTACTGTTTGCAGTACTGTTTTCTGAGGTCATGTAAGGATACATGGATAGAACTGCTAATTATTCAAACATTTGATTAATTAAACATATATAAATTATAATTTAGTGCTTTTATTTAACAAGGACGCATCAAATTGATCAAGTGACAGTAAAGACTTTTGTATAACAATGTAAATAAATGTTTTCTATTTAATAAAAATCCTGAACATATAAATATATATCTCACAACTGGTTTTCAACATTGATAGCAATAAATGTTAAGCATCAAATCATCGTTAGAATGATCTCTGAAGGATCATGTGACACTACAGACTAGAGTAATGATGCTGAAAACTCAGCTTTGCCACAGAAATAAATTAAATCTTAAAACAAATTGAGAAAACGTATTTTAAATTGTAATTTCACAAGTCATGCACAACAGCACTAGGAACATACAGTCAGGTCAATGTACTGTAGATTTCACACTTATCAAAGTTAATTCTGGCAACATTTTGTTCCTCATTCCGTCTCTCAATGGTGTTAAAGTTCATTTTTTAGTTTCCCCATCTTTGTGAATTTTTCTCAAGAATACTACTGAACTCTCAAATTACACCTCACTTTATAAATGAAACCTGATCTACGATTAAAAGGCATTTGCAATATATCCATCTCGCACCATGTCCTAACCAGTCACAACAGCTACGAGGAACAAAAACATTTGTCATTGGACACTGGGTAGCCCGTAGACAGTGAAGTCTCATTGGTCTTACACAACTACTTTTGCATACTACAGGTGAACCATAAATGGCAAGTATCGAATTAAATTTATTGTAAATTTCAAAATATTATATTCAGCCCAAATGAACACTCATCAACATCTTTTTATATTACAAAAGGAAAGGTTTTATTGAAGTTAAGGCACAATACAATAATTATATTATATGTAATGACCTTATGATGTGTCATTTTATGAAATAACTTCTGATGATTCATCTCTGGTTTAGTAGCAGGTGATGGGAGAAATCAAGTGAAGGAACACGCCACATCAAGTGGACTAAAACACGATGTCAGTGCCATTTCTACAGTATTGCCATCATATAGGCTATCAGTTATGGTTTAGTGTAGCGAATGTATTTTTTCCCAGAAGGCACCTCTTTGAGGGTAAAACCAGCTGGGAAAAGCTTGTTGGCATCTTCATCTGAGAGAGAAGGAATGACCATGACTTCTTCACCAGGCTTAGACAATAAAAAAAATATAGAAAAGAAAGAAATAATATTTAAAGATTTCAAACAAACATTGATGATCATGTAAGACAATGATGTTTGGGCCTGCAAAGTTTGTTCACTTTTTCTGCACTTGACCACATAAAAAAAAAAAAAAATAAATCTACTCAGGAACTACATTACATATACTACAGTATCAAAGACCGTTTCTTACCTTCCAGTCCACAGGTGTGGCCACCTTCTTTGTTGCAGTCAACTGCAGAGAGTCTATAGCACGGAGAATCTCATCGAAATTGCGCCCCGTGGTGGCTGGATAGAGAATAGACAGCTTCAGCCGCTTATCAGGGCCAACCACAAACACCTGAAATAAAAAAAAAATTTGGTAAGAGCTGGTACAAATAAACCTTTTCAGCTTCATAACTAGTGGCCTCATGAAATAACTGCTAACTAATTTTACTCAGAGACCATATAACAACGTGAACACCATCACGTATATCTACGTTTTTATATAAAAGTCTTCCCTTGGCCAGTTCCTCTGGGTTTTCTTGCTCTAGCAGCATAACTGCTCTCTGCAAGAGTGTTGTTTTAGCAAAGTCTGCGGGTACATGGGGCAATGGAAATGTTGCATGCAGCAGAACATCAACAGAAATTAATCAGGCAGATCAGTTTCACAATCATGACGATAAATAAAGCTGATTCTAAAGCAGGAGTTCTCAACCTTTTTGACTGAAAGGCTGTGTCTAAAATTGCATACTCTCTTGAGTAGGTACTCATTTTGAATAAGTAAATACTTTGTGCCAGTTTAAAAAGTATGTTCTATATAGTTTGAGTGCGTGTAGTATGAATGTAATATGGACATACTACATTCACCATGCTGTCATTATCATGTGACCTACCAGCATCATTTATGTCACATTCACAAATCCTCTCCCGTGGCCTCATGGGATAGTAAAGTGTCCATCATATGCACACTTCACAAGCTCTCCAGAAGAAGTAGGTCACCCAGGTACTTGCTTACGCTTTTATAAGTACTGTGAATTCGGACATGCTTCTTTTGTCACATACTGTTTTTCGCCTACTATATGGTAGGCAAGTATGCGATTTCAGATGCAGCCCAAGGCCCCTTTTGTTCAAAGGTCCTCTTATCTAAACTGATATGTACCTCTGGTACTTCTGTTGTCAAAAACTCAAATTTGATTTTAAGAATATGGTTTGGACATATATGTGTGTGTAATATACAATACAGGTGCTGGCCATATAATTAGAATATCATCAAAAAGTTGATTTATTTCACTAATACCATTCAAAAATGAAACTTGTATATTATATTTATTCATTACACACAGACTGATATATTTCAAATATTTATTTCTTTTAATTTTGATGATTATAACTGACAACTAAGGAAAATCCCAAAATCATTATCTCAGAAAATTAGAATATTACTTAAGACCAATACAAAGAAAGGATTTTTAGAAACCTTGGCCAACTGAAAAGTATGAACATGAGAAGTATGAGCATGTACAGCACTCAATACTTAGTTGGGGCTCCTTTTGCCTGAATTACTGCAGCAATGCAGCGTGGCATGGAGTCGATCAGTCTGTGGCACTGCTCAGGTGTTATAAGAGCCCAGGTTGCTCTGATAGTGGCCTTCAGCTCTTCTGCATTGTTGGGTCTGGCATAATCGCATCTTCCTCTTCACAATATCCCATAGATTTTCTATGGGGTTAAGGTCAGGCGAGTTTGCTGGCCAATTAAGAACAGGGATACCATGGTCCTTAAACCAGGTACTGGTAGCTTTGGCACTGTGTGCAGGTGCCAAGTCCTGTTGGAAAATGAAATCTGCATCTCCATAAAATTGGTCAGCAGCAGGAAGCATGAAGTGCTCTAAAACTTCCTGGTATACAGCTGCGTTGACCTTGGACCTCAGAAAATACAGTGGACCAACACCAGACATGACATGGCACCCCAAACCATCACTGACTGTGGAAACTTTACGCTGGACCTCAAGCAACATTGATTGTATGACTCTCCGCTCTTCCTCCAGACTCTGGGACCCTGATTTCCAAAGGAAATGCAAAATTTACTTTCATCAGAGAACATAACTTTGGACCACTCAGCAGCAGTCCAGTCCTTTTTGTCTTTAGCCCAGGCGAGACGCTTCTGATGCTGTCAGAGTGGCTTGACACAAGGAATGCGACAGCTGAAACCCATGTCTTGCATACGTCTGTGCGTAGTGGTTCTTGAAGACTCCAGCTGCAGTCCACTCTTTGTGAATCTCCCCCACATTTTTGAATGGGTTTTGTTTCACAATCCTCTCCAGAGTGCAGTTATCCCTATTGCTTGTACACTTTTTTTCTACCACATCTTTTCCTTCCCTTCGCCTCTCTATTAATGTGCTTGGACACCGAGCTCTGTGAACAGCCAGCCTCTTTTGCAATGACCTTTTGTGTCTTGCCCTACTTGTGCAAGGTGTCAATGGTCATCTTTTGGACAACTGTCAAGTCAGCAGTCTTCCCCATGATTGTGTAGCCTACAGAACTAGACTGAGAGACCATTTAAAGGCCTTTGCAGGTGTTTTGAGTTAATTAGCTGATTAGAGTGTGGCACCAGGTGTCTTCAATATTGAACCTTTTCACAATATTCTAATTTTCTGAGATAATGAATTTGGGATTTTTTTTTTTAGTTGTCAGTTATAATCATCAAAATTAAGAGAAATAAACATTTGAAATATATCAGTCTGTGTGTAATAAATGAATATAATATACAAGTTGCATTTTTGAATGGAATTAGTGAAATAAATCAACTTTTTGATGATATTCTAATTATACGACCAGCACCTGTATATAGCCTAATCCGCACTCAAGTGCACTCAAAGCTTGCTGCAAATAAACTAGTAAAAAAAACATAGGGAATACCAGGGGAGCTGTTTGTTTTACTACACTAGTGTGCTAACGTTTTAAATAGCCTGCTCTTGGCCACAGCTTTCGCTTACGGCCATACCACACCGAGCACGCCTGATCTAGATCTCGGAAGCTAAGCAGGGTCTGGCCTGGTTAGTACTTGGATGGGAGAACGCCTGGGAATACCAGGTGCTGTAAGCTTTTTGTAAATAAATCTTTAATACATTAAGCAAGCGTTTTCTGAGTCAGTGTCAGCTGCAAAGATGAAGATGGTGTTGCCTCGTCATCTCCGCAGTATAGTGGAGAAATGCACCTTTCATATGCCGGATTACATAATCAGAAAGTGTTTCTTTCAATTTGAATTGGTTCATTTAAAAACACGTTTCAAGCTTTCTATATTTCACATATTTGTGAGGCAAGTAGCCTATACGCGGAGTTTCACTCCATTTTTGTGACGTGCTCCGGTTCAGGGAGAGCAGTACGGCAGAAAGCGCATTGTGTTCGTTTTATTTATTTTACAAAAGCACTTTTTTTTTGAGAGTCTACAAAAATAAAAAATAAAAAGTATACCCTTTACAGTTTCAAATGATGCATTACACTTATGCATCATAACCAAAAATGACATCCATGTCATGCAGCGTGTAAATACTTCAGCTTCCACACAGGCATTTAGATATATGTGCCTTTTTTTGTGTGACCAATCGACTATTACAATTTTAGTCGACCAAGCTAACGTTAGTCGTCGGCTAACGTTTAGTCAACTACTAGTGGGTAGTATTGTCACAATACCAAAATTGTAACTTTGATACAATACCCAACTAAAATACCTTGATACCGATACTGAATTAATACGACAGCAAAAAACGAAAGTAGTAAAAGTAATTGAATATGACAGAACTTAAAATTCATTGTTTTATAAATTAATAAAAACAAACAACCTAAAACTCACTTGACCTGCCCTGCTTTCTCTCCCCTGTATTTAAAAGAAATAATAATTTATTATTATTATTATTATTATTATTATTATTACAAGACTCAATGTGACCGTCCTTACAGATATGTTAGCAATCATTACATTATCAATCAGGGTAACATTCACTAACCTAATTGAATTGAATCAGACATTTAATTAAATTGTATTATTAAAAATAAGCAAAGATGCAAACAATATGACAAATACTATATAAGAAAGACACAAATGCAATACAGTGCTTTACATTTTTCCAGGTAGGCTATAGTAGGTCTAGGTCTTTTAGGACGTGCATTATAACAATTTTGACCAACTGAAGTTGCGACCACATGCTGTCTGAAAGCTGGCTTTCTGTGTGCATGCTTCAGGTCTGAGTCCAGCAGCGCAAGTAGCATTTAACTCTTTAAGCATCAAACACATCCCGTGCTTTTTTTTTCTCATGCACGCAAGTTTCTTTGTTGCTTTCTTTGTCATGCACTGCGCGGATATATTTTACTCCCTGCAGGGAGTGGAAGCAGAGCTCTGTACAGATTTCCTTACTCTTGTTTTCACACTTTTATTATAATGCTGTCATTCTTAAGATACCAGTACATTTGTGTCATACCGTTTTTAATAGCAGGGTATCGAAATACCTTTTTGGAACTGGTATATCGTGCAACACTAGTAGGGGGCAACCCTAATTACATAATTCACCTTTATATTTTAGGATTTTGTAACCCTGTTGAGAACCACTACCCAAAAGCATGGCTGCGATGGAAACTCACACAGCGGGCAGTGAGGGGCATCCCGTCTTTATCCCTCTCATCAGGGTCCAGCATCCCCAGCAAGACCGATAACTCCCTCTTGTCATCCGCTATGATGGGAAACGGCATGGGACAGCAGGCTTTGTCTTGGTTAAAAGACATAATATCCTTGAGAGAGAAAAAGATACATAAATATGGAGTAGTTTTTACCATTTTTGCCTATCAGTCAGTCATCCTTATGTGTGAAGCCTTATTAAATGGAAGTGGTAAATGAAAAGAAACTTTGGATTATATAGAACTCCCATTACAAAAAAAAAAAAGATTATTTTTGTGGTTTACCATTAAACAGTCAGAGTACACAGTGACTGATTTCACACAAAACAGGGTCTTGTGGGAACCGGGTGTCTGTGGCATTCTCATGAGTTCAGCAATGAGTTCAGCCAAAGGCATGTGTGGGTGTAAAAGTATGTCTGTATGTCCAGTAAAAGAGTTAGTGTTAAAAACAGACGGACCATAAAATAACAGCAACAAAAGCTTGGCAAATAGAGTTGTGCCTTACATTTTTTTGACTCGTTTTAATGTTATGAAACTTTTGGCCAAGCTCAGAGCCTTGGGAAGCCAGATGTCTTGTAACAAGATACCAGCCCTGTTCGGTGGGGATTTCAGGGAGAGTATCAGAGAAAGTCAGCTGCAGAAATTCTTTTCTTTTGGGATTACAGTAAGGTGATTATGTCTGAACCAATCAGAGAAGTCCTCCGTGTGTGTATCTAAGGGCTACAGGCCAATGATTGGATGCTCGAGCTACAAGACAATGCAGCATCACTGAATGTTAAGCCAGGCCCATGTGACATTTGAAACGTCCATTTAGGAGTATCAAAGTTTTTCATAAACGCACACTACCGTTTAAATCCTTAACGTCGATAAGAATAGGAATTGTATTGTAATTTTATCTGCACACCTCACTCCATTTGCGGTGATCTTCCACGCTGTCGATGGACAGTGCGATCATCTTCACGTCCCTTTTCTTAAACTCATCGTGAAGCTTCGCAGCACGGGCTAGCTCAGTCGTACATACTGGAGTGAAGTCGCGTGGGTGCGAGAACAAGACACCCCATCTAAAAAGAAGGAAAAAAAAAAGAAAAAATACCAATTACATACATTTCAAAAGATACATTTAAAGAGTAATTTAATACATTTTCAACCAGCTTTGTTATTACAATGTCAGTAGTATATGTAAATGAACAATGTTTACCCTTTCTCCATTTTACCTGAACAGAGATCTCATTTACTTTTTAGCAAAAGATTGTACAGATCTTATTTTTGTATCCCCACTTACAGGCAGTCAGCTCAAGCCCGGTGCATTATGAGTGTTGAAGTTTCTTCCTTTTTGTAAAAGAGAACAGCAGAGCCCTTTTCAGTTCTCTCTAGTCATGTAGCACCAAAATAAATAAATAAATAGCCTTTCTACTGCATAGACAGCAGAGTTGTATTAATTTTCCCTGCCAACTTTCCCTTTCCCTGTTTTTTTTTTTGTTTTTGTTTTTTGTTTTTTAATATATAATATAATATAAATATATAGGATGTTCAGATATTCTGAGGGCCAATGACAATAAAGCATCATTTTGTGATAATGCAGCATTTTCACAAAATGTTCATGGCCCTCAGAATATCTGAACATCCAATATATTAAGAGAAAGAACAGAGCCTCTGCTTTTAAACAAAGAAAAAAAAAAAAAATTCAATATTCATGAATGTGGGTAAGTTTCATTAAAAATAGCAACATTTTAATGGCACAATTTGTACGATTTTTGGATTAAAATATCTAAAAACTACTAGAACACAGAACAGAGTTATATATTTTGTTGACTTGTGTACTTATACCATCCCAAATGTTTCCAAGGATGTTTAAATCAAGAGAAATAAGCATTTTAACTAGGACACGGATTGTGTCCATGCGTTGCCTATCAATGACATCGCACCTGCGTTATCCTCGATTTACAGTTTTTTTTTTTGTGTGTGTAGAAACCATGGAAACACCAAAGATGCTTTAATACATGTTTTAGACCGGTGAGTGACTGGACATTCGTTGACAGAAAACTAATCATGTTATATAGCTCAACACAAAGTCTTATTGTTTAAATCTTGTTTTCTTGACTTACTACAAGTACAATGTTTTATCATGACTAATATCGATCTAGCTTTTGCATTGTGCAACAAGCGCCTTATAGCAACCGCCAAGCGAACACAGATTTCACAGAAGATTTCGAGAGGCTTGTGCGCCCTTACGAAACTCTAAATTGGGAAGTGCAAAATGAAGGGTTGCTAAAGGGACTTTCACAACATCTGTTAAACACTTCAATTTTAGCATCTTCCACTCTCGCCTCCCTAGGGCAAAGAGGTGGATGTTTGGCTTGAAATGGGGACCATAGACAGGCCCCCCTTTTCTGTTAGATAATGCATTAAGGGACAATTGAAAACGGTTACAAAACCTGAAAATTTTAGTTTTTTAGTTTAAAAAAAAAAACAACAAAAAAAAAAACCAAGATATACTATGTATCCAATACTGCCATGTGTAATGTAGGGCGGGATTTGATTTTGACCATGGGGAATTGATTGGATGATTGTGGTTTGTGATCGCTGTGATATCATGTGAGTGACAGGTTGTCCCACCCTCACACTAGTAAACGCATCAGAGAAAGAGAGATGCCACTGCAAGGGGGGGGAGGAGGAGTTATTTTTTGATTACGAGAACACATTAATTAAAATAAAAATATGCACGGATAAATCATTTATAAAAAATAAAAAATGCAATAGCCATTCTATAATAAAATAAGAATTGTCCATTTTGATTTCATGGTGACATTAGAGTCATGAAAGTTCATCATGAAGGTTTATTATTTGCATGCGTTTTAAAGCCATATCAGTCGATATCTGGTTTTCTGATTGCACACATCTGAAGCACGTGTACAGAAAGCTGGCTGTCAGACGACGTGCCGTGTGAGTTCTCTTTCAACTGTGAAATACGCACAAGGTTATGTCAAAAACACAGGTGTCACAAACACAGTCAGTTATGTCTGTGAACATAAATCGCAGGGAAAGAAATCACATGTGTACATTAGATCTGTGTATTAAAGTGACAGCAGCGTAATATACAGTACCTACTGCTGTTGTTATGAATCAAACAACAAAAGAAACAGAAAATTATATATATATATATAAAAATCACTCATCGTGCTTGACCGAATAACTTTAGCAGCTTTAATAAGAATACATTTCTTACTTAAATGCTGCTGTTTATTGCTCTGGGGAGGAGATAGGCATGGCAGGCTGTACAGTTCACTCAGGTCCCTTTAAAATATTACAAACATAAACAATGTGGGTTTTTTTTTTTTTTTTAAAGCTAATTACAAATAAAATTGACTTGACTTCAATTTAAAGTAATTTAAAATCTAAAGCTGTCCAAACTTCCACTTACTTTAAATAATAAAGAAAAAAAAATAACAAAGTTTCTGGCACAATATGGGGGACTTCGAAACACTTTACACTCATGCAAACATCAACAATACTGGTATTATGCCACAGCCACAGAGTGACTAGGCACATTCCCCTTCTAAGCATTAAGTACACAAATTAAATGCAAGTGGTTTAAAGAAATTACATCTGCAGTAATATCTGACATAGCTTTGAGAAATGTGCCATTTGCTTAATTGCAATGAAAAATTGATGGCATATAAAGTTGACCTCAGATCTGTCTGTAGCACCCTTTTTAACTGTTGGATTGATACTAGATTTAAGACTCCCTTTTAAGCAAACTCTGCTGCCATAAGCAATAATATTTACATTTTAAAATAATAATAATAATAATAATAATAAAACAACGGACAAGATTATTTAAGTAGAAATGTGATGTTGAAGTATAACGTATCATATAAAAACATAAAAGCGAGGTTCTGTCTCCATATGCCATATCAGGTATATTGGTAACGGATCAGGTGATGTTTATGGCGCACTTCAGCCACCTGATGATCATGCGTGAGTGAATGAAAAGCACATTAAACGTGAATTACAGACGTAGGCCTACTCCATCAGAAACAAAAATATAACTTAGCTACTTACGAATTTCCCAAGAATTCGTGAAATTTTATCTTGCCGATTGTAGTCTCTGCTTCAAAGTTAGGGAACACGTCTCCCAACAGAATTCCAGGCATGGCCGTTTTCCGCTACACTTCACTCTTGTAGGCACATGTAATCATGGAACTCGAGGTTTATATAGCAGGAAGTCAGAGGCGGGCGCTTGTGGCGAACGACGATTCTGATTGGATGAAACACCGTCGCCTCCCTGAGGTCAAAGATTAAATTCGGTTTTAAAAGTAATTTTCAACATTTTCACTTTAAAAGTCTTGTAGATTGTGTAAAAATGCACAATTATATAATTATATTTATAATAATAAATATATATATAATTATACATAATATAATTATAATTTAAAAAAAAACAAAAACATTTGTAATATAATTTTTTTCCCCCCACAGTATATAACCTTAGATTGTATGTAACTGCCTTTCAAATTTTAAGATGGGGGGTCCCTCGTATGACGATGGTCATATTTGGGGTTAAAATAATTATTTAATGTAATTACTGTGTTTATTAACTTCATTTATTATGTAAATTAGTCACATGGTTGAATAATACATTTTCACCCAGTGTGCACTGCGCAGAGAGCTGCTGTTCAAAGATGGCGCTGCAGGGTAGTTCAGTCAGACGAGTTCTCTGTTATCACCTATAAAACTATGACCTGAAAAAGGACGCATCCAAAAGCTTTTTAATAAAACAGAAGACATTCCAGTAACGTCGGACTAGCCTGTCTTGGCATAAGTGAGGTAAAATGCCTTCTCCTAAAGCGCGGAGCAGCTCGGGGCGCAGCGGCAGCGTTCCTTGCACCGGTGGAAACGGGCGCTACGAGTTCATTTCTCTGAGCCGAACTCCCCCGCCGCACCTGCTGCAGAGGCAGGGCTCCGATCCCACATCGGCCCGTCTTCGAGCCTCAGAGAGCCCCAACCGACGACGCGGCTCGGGTTCGTCCACCTCTTCCACCGGCGGGCAGCAGTTACCGGAGGAAGACTGCATGAAATTAAACCCGTCTTTCATCGGGATAGCGCTCAGCTCTCTGCTGGCCATCGACCTGTGGCTGTCGAAGCGGCTCGGGGTGTGCGCCTGTGAGGACTCGTCCTGGGGCAGCGTGCGGCCGCTCATGAAGCTCATCGAGATCTCCGGACACGGGATCCCGTGGCTAGCCGGTGCCGTGTACTGCCTGTATAAAAGCGACAGTGCCGCTGGTCAGGAGGTCATGCTGAACCTGCTCATGGGTAATGCGCTCTTATTATGTTACAAATTTTCGTATTCAAAAATTGACCAGGGGTTTTCAATCTGCCACGGACCTCCAAATATGATCGTCCACATGCGAAGGACCCCCATCCTAAAAAAAGGCAGTTGTATATTTTCAAGCATAAAGCCCCAAACAATACCGTGGAAAAAAATAGCATTGTGTTGATTTCGTTACATTTCCTTTTTTTTTTTGTTTTTTTTTTTTTTTTTTTGTTATTTAAATAAAAAGTAACTTATTTTTTATGTATATCTTTGACAAATGTTATTTATTTTACTCAAATTTATTTTAGTTAATTGTTATTTTTTATTATTATTATTATTCACATTTAAATAGGGGTGAATTCAGGTTGATTGAGACACTTTTTCAAAAAGTGTCCCAATCAACCTGAATTCACCCTATGTTTTAGACTGCTTTTCTATAAACTTTTCTGTGGACCCCCTAGTACTCTCTTGTGGCCCCCTGAGGTCCCCAGGTTTGAAACCTTTACTATAGACTCAAATAAAAACAAAAAAATTAAACAGAATTTACAAACACAGTGATGATTTTTCAAACAGAAGTCAATGGAGGGAAGGCATTCAGAGTGTTTAAAATTAGAAACGTGTAGCCTTTATTTTTTATTCATTCCTCTGTTTAAAAAAGTGGGTTATTTCTGCTGCAAAGTATAAATAGCCTTTTGGTCTGATGTTTCATTCCTGTAGGTGGATTTTTTTTTTTTTTTTTTCTTTCCCTTTCCTCAAATCCTTGTGTATATCGTGCAGTTACCATGTTTACATGTTAAAAACTAATTTAAAAAAGATATAATTTTACACAGACCAAGTCAGTGAGCTATTCTATCACGGTTGTTTAATGATATTTGCTGATACTTTGGAAACTCTGTATTTTAAAGGGTTAGTTCACACAAAAATGATAATTCTGTCAATTATTGCTCCCCCTCATATCGTTCCAAACCCGCAGGACCTTCATTCATCTTCAGAACACAAATTATATTTTTGATGAAATGAGAGCTTTCTGCCCCTCCATTGACAGCTATGCAACTGACGTTTTGACTCTTCAAAAAATTAATAAAGCGATCGTAAAACTAATACATATGAATTGAGCAATTTATTCCAAATTGTCTGAACCGTGATGGCTTTATATGATTAACATATTGAATTTAGGCTTAATAGTAGTAGTACAGTGTTTCCTACTGGATTTTTGTGTAAAAGCATCTGTGCATTGACAATGCTTGTACCTGAACTTTAAAGGGGACTCACCCTTTTATATTTGATATATATTTTTGCAGAAAACAAGTTTACAAACTAAACGCATCTCATAGCATTATGCTGAAATCGTCAACTATGCAAATGTGACAATGTGTAACTGCATTTATTTAATGTGAACTGAGACGTGGAGCTGATCGCATGAGTGAAGTGCGCACTTCTGCGCAAACGGACAGTCGTCACGCTTTCAATATTAGTTTGTTTGACAGCAATGGCGCAAAACACGACATTAAAGACCTTTTATGTTATTATGAAAAGTTTAAATATATTTAGGCCGCCACAATCTAGTTAATGATAATAAATCAATTAATGGGAAACGCTGTAGTAATTAATGACAAAATGAAAATTCTTGGCTGAACTATCCCTTTAACATTGATTCTTGGTGCAGTGTCTTGCCTCGTAGACTGAGATAGTCCTCACTGCAAAACACGAGATCCAGGGGGCAAGGTTGGATCCAGATCAAACTCCTTCAACTTTACATATGAGAAGTGTCTCGCTGCAGCCTGCGGTGGACATCCAGCCCACATCCAAGTGTGACGTCAGAAGCCAGGCCAATGCGACCCTGCAGCCGATTCTTAAGATTTTATTAGTCATGTCGTCAGTCACAGTACTGATTGCCTACACTAAACACTGATCCCTAAACCTACCTGTCTCCACCCCCTGGATCTGGATCCAACCTCGACCCTGGATCTGACGTACTGCAGTGAGGAGCTACTGCATAGACTTGCATTGTAATTGCATTAATGTCCATGTGAGATTCGGTTTGATTTTAGGAATAAAGTAAAGAGTCAAAATGATTTAGCCACCAATCTTTAAAGACCAGCTTCAGAATTCACATTTGAGGTATATCATTTTTTGTAAAGTCATGACATGGCCACCCATATATCTGCATCTGCCCTTTTGTTTAGTCACAAATATCCATCTTAGGCTGGCTTCACTTTTGGTTTCTTAAACACTTTTGCATTCCCCATTCTTTTTGGTCCTTTTTCAGGCTCATTTTCTTCTCTGATGTAAGAAGCAAATCATAATCCACTTCCTCTCCTCCCGCTTTCCCTATGAAACATCCCTGATCTTTTCTTTTGGACCTCTCTTTCCTTCATGTGTTTTCAGTGCCAGGGGGATCTGCAGGTGAGGCAGTTTTCTGTTCATTCTGGCTTTCCTTTGTTGATGTGGCTTATTGGCAACCTGTTTGTTGCTGCCAAGAGATCCAGAATGATTAATCGTGATTCTCAGCAGTATTTCCAGAGGAAGAATGGAGTGATAATCACTCACTTACTGATCCCGCTACAGCAGTTATGTCATTCCACTGACCCCCTTGTTGCTTTGACATCCCATTCACTAATGTTGACAGGGTTTAAATCTACAAGCTGGATGGCCTACTCTGCTTGTGTCTGAAATACAGAGATATGTCCTGCAGCCATGCTTGATCTTTCCAGAAGTAATCTGTCACAGCTCGTCTTTTCACCAAGTGATTTACCCAATTTAACATCTTTTATGAAACCATTCATTTATCCTGGTAATCACAAGCCTTGTTTTCAGAGGCAGCTGTAATCAATCATAAAGTATTTTGAAAAGACCTTTCCTCTCGTCACTGTGGAAAAAATGTCTTTCATATAAAATCAGGTGTAGTTGGCCATGATGAGTGAAATAAACAGGACCTACTGAAAATGGGTCTCTGTTGTTACAAGAATACCTTAAAATGTATCAATTCAGTCATGATTTTATCTGCTATAGAGCTATACAACACCATAAACAAATAATATTTGCTCTAAGAATTAGTGTGCATTAAAAGATGCACTGTAAGAATTATTCATGATTTATCACAACACTTTTTTTGTCAAATCAACTTAGATAATTAATCTGGTTCAGATAACATAATTTGCGTTTCTGTTGATTAAGCCAATCACCTTCATTATATTAACTCAAATTTTTAATTTCAATGAACTCAATTTTAAGGCAACCAGGTAACTAAGTTAAACCAACAATTTTTGTCATTACAATACTTTCCCTCCAGAGAGAGAAAATTAATACACCGCTTCATTAGCTATGTTTCCATTCACATATTTTGCGATACTGCATAAACGCTGGTCACTGGATGGAAACCCCAAGATGCGCATAAATCTTAAAAATGCACATGTATGTGATCATTGGAAACACATTTACCGAATAAATCAATCAATGAGCAACAAAAAAACTCATGTAACTTTGCCTCAACAATGGATGTGATTGGATAACTGGACTAACCATTAAACCAATTTCATTGCACAGCTTCTCAAATGTCAGTGTGGTCTTTCTGAAATGCCTGAGCCAAAGTCTGTCATCAAAATGGCTGGGTATAATTATTAATGAAGTCCCAGAAATGTCTCGCATGACTGCATTCACAAAAACCAGGCATCCTCCTCCAATGCAATGCAGAATAACATGGCTCGCTCTGAGGCGCAAGTCATTTATAATGAATGAACAAGAAGCCACAGTGGCAGAAACTTCCATTTTTATTACTGATATTTTGCACCAATTTTTCCAGGACCATTTTGTTCTATTGAACACGTAGGATGGAAACAGTGCTTTATTCGCAAATGTTTTATGCGATATTTAATTTGAATTTAATTTGTACTTTGGGTGGTAAAATAGCCATTGACTACAGTGAGTGCCGTGTTATTTAGAGAAAGGCAGTAAAGATGTATGTGTGTTATTGGCAGATAAATCATATTAGGAGCTTGCTGCTGATATTGTCATTGCTGCATGGGATTATCACTTCTGAACATCTCTACATGCAAAAATACCAAGATCTCCAATGTATTTCTGGTATTAATGGTGCTTGCTATGGAAATTAGGGCAAAAGCAGTTATATTAATCATAGATGTGCATTTAAATTCGCAGTCTATATTGAATGTGATTGATGAAAAGTATAGTATACTGTAAAATTACCATGTATTTTCATAAAGAATTTTTAAAAACCTTCTGTTTTGAAAAGTAGAGATTTTAAGCTAATGTTTCAATAATTTAACATACTGACATCCAGACTCCACTGCTAGTGAAAATAGTTACTTGCTTTAAGGGTATTTACTCTTTACAAGAACCAACTAATGAGTTACAATACAAACGTCTTAAATCTTCACTTTCAAACATTCAAACTCTTAAGTTTCTAATATGTCAGATCCTGAAGCTTTTATTTTGGCAGAAGATTGGTGAAATGTAATGTACATTTCTGTCCTCAAATGATGTGCATGTGAGTGTAAATAAAGTGAACCTAGTGTATGCTGCGCTCCCAAGTGCACGTTAAATCAGAGATAGTTTGTGAGAAGCAGCATTTACTGTGAACCGAGCCGTCTTACAAGCTGCTCAGAAACACAAAGCGCAACTGAAATGACTATGTAGTTCTTTTAAATTGCAACATTTGATTATTTTATAATCGTGATTTGATAAGCTATATCACTGTCAGTTTTATTTCGATTAATTGTGCAGCCCCATTTGTTTGTTGCATTTGTTGCAAATCCTGATCTATGTAATCTAATATGGGTTGCAGATTTGTTCGATATAAATAAGGCATGTGCAAAAATACATATTTCCACAATTGACTAGTCAGTCTGTTGTTTGAGCAGTTATTTAAAGGATCGGCTTTAAGGAAGCCTGTAATATTTAGGTTGGATACGGGTTAACCTCACTTCAATCTAATCCAACAATTTCTCAGTTGTCCAGTTTTTCTTACATTTTTGTCATTTTCTGTTTCAGCCTTGGTACTGGACCTGGTCCTGGTCGGCGTGGTGAAGGCTGTAGTGCGGCGCCGACGTCCTGCCCATAACCGTATGGACATGTTTGCCACATTTTCTGTGGACCGCTATTCCTTCCCATCAGGCCATGCCACACGTGCTGCAATGTGCGCCCGCTTTCTGTTGGCCCATCTGGTGCTGGCGGCCCCGCTTCGTGTTCTTGTCCTGCTCTGGGCCTCTTTTGTTGGTTTTTCCAGGGTTCTCCTTGGACGCCATAATGTAACAGATGTCGTGTTCGGTTTCTTCATGGGCTACTGGCAATATAATTTGGTTGAGGTTCTCTGGTTGTCTCCAGTCATGTTGCAAAGCATGATTGGACACCTTCACTGAGAAGTTAAAGGGTTAGTTCACCCAAAAATTATATTTCTGTCATTAATTACTCCCCCTCATGTTATTCCACACCCGTAAGACCTTCATTCATCTTCGGAACACAAAGGAAGATATTTTTGATGAAATCTGAGTGTTTCTGAACCACACATGGGTTCATCATTGCACCTTTTGAGGTCCAGAAAGCGTTTTCTTTTCCCTGTCAGTCTCCTACACAGTTGACATCGTAAACACAGTGCAGTGCTTCTGTGTTCTACGTCAGAACGCTGGCTTGGTATTGGCTGGGCCCTGCGTCAGCATCACATGCATGACGTTGTTGCCTACATGTGGTTCAAAAACCCTCGGATTTTATCAAATATCTTAATTTGTGTTCCGAAGATGAACAAAGGTCTTACAGGTGTGGGACGGCATAAGGGTGAATAATAAATGACCATTTTTTTTATTTTTGGGTGAACTAACCCTTTAAGACTGAAGAAAGGGAGCATTATTTGCAGGATCTAGACTATTCTACAGTGTCAAATTGCTTTATGTGAATTTAGTTTTGTGTGTCTGTTAACTTGAATGTAAAAAATTAATCTCACAGATCATCTGCCAGGAATGTTCAGGTTCATATTAGATTCCATTGAACAGATAAACGAGTTGAAGTTGGAGTGTTAGGGAGCATTGAAAACAGACATCTTATTTTCCGCCAATTTAAGTTTTTATGCCTCTCGCTCTTTCTCTACTTTTGTGTCAATAGTTTGAGACTTATGATGACTAGGGTGATCTCTGGCTTTTGACATCAATATTTTTGTTTACAGAATAAAACCTCACCATTGTGATACATATTTTTAGCAACTGAAACAATAGGCATCATCTTGAAGAGTTTGCCTCCATTTTAATCAAAAACCAGCCAGATCTCCAATTAATATGAAAATCTCTTCATAAATGAATGTTTAATTGGGCGAGGGAGAGGATTTGAAACATCAGGGTGAATTTCAGCGCAGCTCTAATACCTTTAGGGTATGCAGCGTCCTCGATACATATTCACGGGGGAGTAGTTCTGTTATCTCTGAAGGGTTGTGTAAGGTTCCTCATTGCACTGATCTATCCTCTATAAAAGTATTTTGAGTGTGTTTTAAAGCTCTATTCTGTGTTTCTCTCACAAAAGAGTGAACTACTGTTTTCTGTTTTTCTCTGCTTTAGAGGGGACCTATTATGTGGTTCTTTTTACAAGATGTAATATAAGTCTCAGGTGTCCCCAGTGAAGTTTCAGCTCAAAATACCCCACAGATCATGTTGTAAATGCCCAATTTTTAGTGTAAGGAAATCATGCTGTTTTCGTGCATGTATCTTTAAATGCAAATTAGCTGCTGCTCCCCGCCCCACTTTCCAGAAAAGGGCGGAGCCTGTACAGCTTGTGCTTCAGATACTGTTTGCTTTTGATTATCATCTCAATCGCGACCGTGCTCACATGACATTGCAGTTCTTCTTTTTAATCATGAAAATGTATTGTCCGAATGCGTTTTAAAGCTATATCAGTCTAAACTTCTGATATATACTTTTCTGAGCGCACACATCCGAAGCACGCACACAGAAAGCTGACTGTCAGACAGCGGGTCCCGTGAGTATTAAACTAAGTTCTCTTTCACGTGTTATAGCGCTTAAACTGTCAAATACGCACAAGGTTATGTCAAAAACACAAAGTTAACATATACACAGTCCGTTATGTCTCTGAACATAAACAGCATGTAAAGAAATCGCATGTGTATATTAGATCTGTGTATTAAAGTGACAGCAGCGTAATATACAGTACCTACTGCTGTTAATATGAATCAAACAACAAAAGAAAAACAATCACTTACTGCTCTTGACTGAATAACTTGGTAGCTTTTAATAAGAATGAATTTCTTACTTGAATGCTGCTGTTAAATGCTCTAACGAGGAGAGAAACATAGACAAAAGAGAAGAGGATTTGAACATGGCGGATTGTGTACAGTTCACTCAGGGCGGGGTCTATGCTAATGGGGCAGAGTACGTCAGCAGTCGTGGGCAGTGCCTCAGCATTTGTGACCTCACAAAAGCTACTGTCTGCAAATGGCTTGTTCTGAGACACTGCTTATGATTTATGGGGATTAAAAAAGAGGAGTGGGTGGATTTTTACCTTTTTATAGAGTGGTTGTTTACACACTGCTGACACATTTGTGTTCAAACACCATGTAAAAGTGAATTTTGCATAATAGGTCCCCTTTAATTGTTACTGTGCTAGCAACTGCTAAATTTTATTGCACTTTTTGATGCAGTCTTACTGGTCTATGAAGTAGTTTCGTTATATTTTGCTATGGTTTTAATGAATTTGCTGGATTTTAATTGGGTTAAAGCCACAACTGTGATTATAGAGCCATAAATCACATTATATGCTGCAAACTGTTGCCATATATCACAGGAGAATCTGTCATAATGGCCATTTGGTAGCATTATTATGCAGGTGTAAATTGCACCATGATGGCATTAATATTGAATAAAGGACAACCTGTGCAAAATATGTAGTGGGGCCATACTATGGTAACCGTAGCACTTTGATATGCCATTTTACTATGTGATTGCATATTTATGTACCATGGTTTTTATCATGGCACTTATGTATATGTCTGAATAAAACCGTTACCATGGTACATGTTTAAAAGCCATGGTACTACCATAGTGCAAATGGCAATAATGCTTGTTTTCCGACATTTATTTCCCTAATTATTAAAGTAAAATGTCAATGAGGGGTTTTGTGGTTTAGACTTCCTCATTGCCCTTTTTTTCCTCATGGACTTTCGATTCGAGTTGTTGAAAATTTAAAATGATTGTTTCATTCTACTCCATCATTCTTTTTGTGTGCTTTTATATGAAACCCCTTATATAACAAAGTTTGGCTATTCCAGTAATTCTAGTGAAGACTAATCTTAAAGGGTTAGTTCACCCAAAAATGAAAAATTGTCATTTATTATTCACCCTCATGTTGTTCCACACCCGCAAGACCTGCATCACCAGTAATAACACTCCCTTTTTCAATGTCCTGAAAGCTACTAAAAACATATTTAAAACAGTTCATGTGACTACAGTGGTTCAACTTTAATATTATAAAATGACGAGAATACTTTTTATGCGCCAAAAATAACAAAATGGCGACTTTATTTCACAATATCTAGTGATGGGCGATTTCAAAACACTGTTTCATGAAGCTTCGAAGCTTACGAATCATTTGTTTCAAATCAGTGGTTCAGAGCGCCAAAGTCACGTGATTTCAGTAAACGAGGCTTCGTTACGTCGTAAGCGTTTTGAAACTTCAATAGTTCACGTGAATTTGGCAGTTTGATACGCGCTCCGAACCACTGATTCGAAACAAAAGATTTGTGAAGCTTCATGAAGCAGTGTTTTGAAATCGCCCATGACTAGATAATGTGGAATAAAGTTGCTATTTTGTTATTATATATTATATTTTGTTTGGCACACAAAGTATTCTCGTCACTTTATAATATTAAAGTTGACTGTAGTCACATGAACTGTTTTAAATATGTTTTAGTAGCTTTCTGGGCATTAAAAAAAAGGAGTGTTATTGCTGGCGATGCAAGCCTTACGGAGCCATCGGAGTTTAGCAAAATATCTTAATTTGTGTTCCGAAGATGAACGAAGGTCTTATGTGTGTGGAACGACATGAGGGTGAGTAATAAATGAAAATTCTGTCATTATTGGGTGAACTAACCCTTTTAATACAACACACATAATAACATTATAGAGAAATCTTTACTTCCAACATTGCTGCAACAGTTTGAGGAGATTTGTCCTCTCATAAATGACTAGAATAGCCAAATCCATTAATTAGAAGGGGGTGTCCACATATTTTGGCTGTGTAGTGTATCTTATCACATTCCACTTGTTAACTGGTTATCCAGTATTGCACAGGAAGTTTGTTGGAGATGCAGTGATTGGTAACTTTATTTTAGTGTCTCTCCACCCATATTACATGTTACTCTAATTACTATTGTGGTAATAATAATAGCTGAGTAATAATTCCATTTAATTCCACACATTTTTTTTCTTATGTCTCCTGATGATGGACACACTCCATTCAAAAAGAAGTAACGCACATAGCCTTACTGAAGTAGTCGAAACACTGTCAGGCTGTTTCACTGTCAGCTTTAACCAGTCATAGGTCTTCCTCTTTCAAAGTACTGTGGCATCAAAGATATTTTTGACAAATCCACCCCAAAATCTAGAGATTTTTTTTCTTTTTTTTTCTTTTTTTTTTTCTCCCCCTTCATTCTGAAATATGTCTCCTCTGGCAGCACGTGCCCTCAAAATGATTCACAGTAATAAGTGTTTGGAGAAGGTTGTGGGCGTTTTCACTGTTTCAAGAGAGCCATGTGCACTTTTTTTTCTTTGCAATAACTGACTTATTTTTCTTGAAAGTGCAGTCGTTTGATCATTTGTGCAATATCGCAATACAAGTGACAGATGGCAACCAATAAATATAAAGTTATTTTTAAATTTAAAAAACTTTGTGCTGTTTTGGTGATGTTTGTTTGCTAGGGACCATGTGTATTAACTTTTTTTTTTTTTCCCTTTTAGAGATTGAGAGAGAATATGGAAGACATTATTTGATATTTCAGGTGTTTTGGGTATACAGTCATTTTAAATGGCTTCACCAGCTATTTCAAAATCTGACATTTAATCGTTGTGTAGTCTTAAGTGAAAAGTAGCAATGTACATTCACCAAAGCGAAAACTACAAGGGATTCATAAGCTTAATGTGGTAACTGCTATGACTGTTCATTATATTTGTGATGTAAAATATACTCTACATTGATCATAATGTGATTGTATTTTCTAAATAAATATGAAGATGTAATGGCTTTGTCTTGGACTTAATTTTTTCTCCTAATGTCTAATCTTGTGTGTAAAACTGTAACGCAAGAAAGTCCACTTTTCTTAAGCTTTATCTGTTTTACAGCAAGTTCTGAAGATATGAAGCCCAGTAATATCTTGCAGCACTTGCAAAATATGGTGTTTTATTGCTATAGATGCTTCCACATGATGTTAAATTTAAATTATATAGGAAAAAAAAACAATCTCGTCCTGTAATGTAGTGTGAATAGGATCTGAGACAGACTCTGAGACTTTGTTCTAACTTGTACCAAAATATTTGTTTTCTGCCCATGTACAACAGAGCAATGCTTGATAGACTACACTCTTAAAAATAAAGGTTCTTTATTGGCATCAATGGATCCATGAAACATTTCAATCGCACAAAAGTTTCTTTAGATTATTTAAATGTTATTTTGCATACTAAGAAAGAAATGGTTCTTTTAAGAACTGTTCACTAAAAGGTTCTTTGGGGAACCCAAAATGGTGGTTCTATGGCATCGCTGCGAAAAACCCCTTTGTTTTTAAGTGTAGACAGCAGAAGTGCACTTCAGTCCAATTTTTCATTGCTCTCCATAACACCTTTGAGAAGCAAACATAGTTTTGTGTTAATGGTGTAACAATCACCCTAGAGCAAATAATTCACTGATTTAACTGTTCATTTTAGCTTTATAAGCAGCAAACTACAGCCATGGCCCAAATTATTGGCAATGACAATTTTTTTTTTTTACGAAGTTTGCTGCTTCATTATTTGTAGATTAATTTTTTAATTTCTATGGCATACTGGAAAACCATGATGAGCATTCCATAAGTTTTAAAGGCTTTTACTGGCAAAAACATTCATTATATACAAGTTGATATTTACAGTCTTGACTTCTGCAAATCGCTCTGGCATGCTGGATATCAGCTTCTGAGCCAAATCCTGACTGATGGCGATAGTGATCACAATTTTTGGGCTTCTGCTTGTCCACTTGTCTTATGAGAACTGATCACAGGTTCTCTATGGGATTAAGATCTGGGAAGTTGCCTGGCCACAGATCCAGAATTTCAATGTAATGATCTTGGAGCCACTTCATTATCACTCTTGCGTTGTGACGTGGTGCTCCATCATGCTGGAAAATGCATGGATCATCACCAAATTGCTTCTGGATCATTGGGTTTGCTCTTGCAGGATGTTTTGGTATACCATTCTTTATTCATGGAATCGTTCTTGGGCAGACTTCCTTGGATGAAAAGCAACCCCACACATGGTTGGTCTCTGGATGCTTCACTGTTGGTATAACACAAGACTCATAGTAGCATTCACCTTTTCTTCTCCAAACAATCGATTTTCTGGATGTCCCAAACAGTTGGAAGAGGGCTTCATCAGAGAAAATAACTTTGCACCAGTCTTCTGCTGTCCAATCCTTGTATTTCCTGCAGATTTTTTGACTATTATTGATGTTTTTCTTTAAGAGAAGTGGCTTCTTTGCTGCCCTTCTTGACACCAGGCCACTGTCTAAAAGTCTTAACCTCACTTTCCGGCAGATTCACTCACACCCACCTGCTGCCAATATTGAGCAACTTCTGCACTGGTGGTGACACCATTCCATAGCCGAGGGGACAATCCTGGCGCTTTTGGGGCATTGAAATGTCTGGAAGCCTTTATCACTGCAGTTAAACCTCTCTCCTTGACGTTCTTGATGATCCAGTGAGTGGTTCTTTCAGGTGCTACTACACTAGCATAGACAAAACTTGCATGGATCAATAAACATAACAGGTTCAATGAGCCTAAAGGAAATACAAAGGTGTTGAAAGAGACAGGACCCAAAAGACTGATAGGTCTGTCTGTCTGTCTGTTCAAAGTGAAATTTAGTAGAATACATGACTTTTTTCACCTGCAGCTTCATATGTACACCACTAGATGTCCTACCTAGTAATAGTCTTCTTTATAACCATAATTCTTCATTGCCATGGTTCTGAAAATAAACACCTTGTGAAAATGGTACCAAAAAGTGTAATGCTGCAGTGACCTCTGCTGGTAATATATAAGGATTACACAAATTTGCAAGGAATACCGATCTCAGTAAAATTGTTTTATGGCTTTCCAGTTTAAAGAACAAAATGAGCAACAAAATATATTTTCTTTTTTTATTTGTTGAATACATAAAGCGTTAGTTCACCCAAAAATGAAAATTCTATCATCATTTACTCCCTCATGTCATTCCAAACCTTTATGACTTGCTTCTTTGCAAAATAATGTTGGTAATACTCATACTAATGGGCGCTCTGCAAGTGATGTCATGGACTGCCATCTGACAATGATTATTGGCATTTGTTTACACGTGCCTCAGACACCGGTCACACTGATGGAGCAAAAAAGCGCCACTGGGAGTGTAAAGTTCTGCGCGTAATCTACTGACGGCGCGCAAATTAAAGAACACAGATTCAGCCAGATCATTTCCATAATGACGAATGCAATCTACCAAAAGCAGCACAAATTAGCGTCTGGTTTAAAGACATGCTTTTTTTGGGTGGTAAATAATGGTGCAAATACTGACTAGCGCAAACCCTAGTAAATTGCATTGCGTGATTTAAATACTCTCGTCCCATAAATTTTGCGTCTGAAAGGGAAACTCCTAAAATGCATATGCAATAAGGTCAACCGCAAAATATAGCCCTGTCCATGCCTTTTCAGAGCAAATTTTTTACTGCGTGTCTTTGGTATATCCTGACAATAGTTTTTTAGCACCAAAAGAGGGTTTGCGCTGGTGCAAGCTGTTAAATATGGCCCTAGATCCCAGTCAGTATTTCAATCTGTAGATAAGGGCCCTAATCAATTGTATCTTGAATTCATATAGTGGTGGTCAGAATTATTGGCACCCTTGGTAAATGTGATCAAAGATTACTTATCCTTTTGATCTTTAATTCATAAAATTAGCAAAAATGGGGGGGTACCCTTTTATCCAATACTTTTTGCAACCTCCTTTTACCAACATAACAGCTCCGAGTCTTCTTCTATAATGCCTGATGAGTTTGGAGAACACCTGACAAGAGATTAGAGACCATTCCTTCATACAGAATCTCTCCAGGTCCTTCAGATTCCCAGCTCCATGTCGGTGCTTCTTCTCTTCAGTTCACTCCACTCATTTTCTTTAGGGTTCAGGTCAGGGGACTGGGACGACTATGGCAGAAGCTTCATTTTGTGCTCAGTGACACATTTTTGTGTTGGTTTTGATGTTTGTTTTGGATCATTGTCCTGATGGAAGATCCAACCACGGCCCATTACTGGATTTCTAGCAGAAGCGGTCAGGTTTAGATGTGTTGGTATTTGATAGAATCCATGATACCATGTATCTGAACAAGATGTCTAGGACCTCCAGCAGAAAAATAGGCCCACAACATTAAAGATCCAGCAGTATATTTAACCGTGGCCATGGGGCTTTTTATCCATGTGTGCACCAAACCCATCTGGTGGGTTTGCTGCCAAAAAGCTCTTTTTTAAGTTTCATCTGACCATAGAAGCTGGTCCCGTTTGAAGTTCCACTCGTGTCTGACAACTGAATATGCTAGAGATTGTTGAGAGCAGAGGATTTTTCTTGAAACCCTCCTGAACAACTTGTGGGGATGTAGGTGCTGTTTGATCATTTTTTTAGGCTTTCTGAGATTCAAGACACAACTAATCTCTGCAATTCTCCAGCTGTGATCCTTGGAGAGTCTTCGGCCACTCAAACTTTCCTCCTCACCGCGCATTAGGACGATTTAGATACACGTCCTCTTCCAGGCAGATTTGTAACATCTTTAGTTGATTGGAACTTCTTAAAATGGGGATTTTCAATGCTTTAGCTATTTTCTTACAGCCACTTTCTTTTTTGTGAAGCTCAACAATCTTTTGCTGCACATCAGAACTATATTCTTTGGTTTTACTCATTGTGATATATGATTATGGGAATTTGGCGTTTGTGTTTCCTTATGTTTATACTCCTGTGGAACAGAAAGTCATGGCAGGACAATTTCATGTTCATGATCACCCTGGTGTGCCAAACTTTTTTTTAAAATATGAATGGGAATATACTTCAGAGATATTTTACTCATAAAAATTCTAGGGGTGCCAATAATTGTGGCCAACATGTATTGGAGAAAAACATTTATTTCATAATGTGAGTTTCCTCCCACTTTCAATTCTTTTCCTTCAATGAAAGGTTAGATTTTTGCTAATTTTATGAATTAAAGATCAAAAGGATAAACAATGCAGATTTATTTTCACAGTCATCTTTGATCATATTTACCAAGGGTGCCAATAATTCTGACTACCACTGTATATGTTCCAGACTATTATTGAAAAAATTTAGTTGGTATACATTTGATTTTCAATCTTAGACACTGATTTCTACCAAAAAGTCATCAGAATAAGTCATATAAAGGGTTAACCTTTACATATATCACCCCACCCTCTAAAAGCCTTTCAACTTATTCGTCATGTCCTTTCAGCTTTAGTTCAGGTTCTCATGTGTGTAAAACATGTGATCTGTGTCATTATTACCCAAAATGTTAGAAAACTAAAGTGTAAAAAAAGATATGCATTTTATTGGTATTTAAATACAGGAGACCTCTGCATGTTTAAAATGTTAGTTTTATTATTAACACCAGGCTTTAGACTATTTGTGAAAACCATTGAACTCATCTTTTGTTTTATGATAAGATTTATGACAACACCTAAAAGATAAACACTTGCGTGTCTGTGATAATGAGAAATGACTGAACAATCTTGATAGTCCTGAACACCTAACCTATGCTTTTTTTCTTCTTAATGATTCATTCCAGTTTGATCCACCTTAAACTAGTGCCAGCTAAAACCAGCCTCCTCTTTGATACTTCAGATAGTCTCAATTGGTTACATAACAGGCTGATTTCAATGAGACGGTTGCAGGGAAAGCTGCTCTATTAGGAACAGAAAAAAAAAAATTGGCATTTTTTTTATCTCTGAGGGCTTGAGACCATCTTCAGTTAAAAGGTAAGATCTCTCTTTTTGTCATAAGAGTCAAACTTGCAGCATATTTTTAGACTGGTGTCTGTCTTTGTGTCATCTGTTGGTATGTGATATTTTTTCTTAATGATTAACCAGTAAATGCAGCACATCCATGCCAAACATTTTGAATGATTCCTGGAATACCTTATCTAATACACATCAGAATTGACTAGGAAACATTAGTGTAACAGTGAGTCCTTTTTATAAGCTGTGTGTATTTTCACATGACCATGTCTTTTCTTCAAGTGATCATTCCATGTTTCCTATGCAGACTGACAGCATGGCTAAGCGTGTGGCTGTGATTGGAGCAGGCAGCTCTGGTCTGACCGCCATCAAATGCTGTCTGGATGAAGGGCTGGAGCCAGTGTGTTTTGAGAGCAGTGATGGAATTGGAGGACTCTGGAGGTTTAAGGTTGAAATTAAACTCAATTTTAAACATTTAATGTCTGAAATGAAACAGCTTAACAATAAAGGTGAAGTGTGCCATCTGTCATACCACACAGAAAAACAATTCCTCATATATTGATCATTGAAAATAATGATTTTTAGAACATCCTATCATCTAAACAAAACAAGATCAGGTGCCATTAGCCCATGCCTCAATAATTAAAATACTACCACTACCATTCAAAAGTCTGGGGTCGGTAACGTTTTTGGAAAAAAAGTCTCTTATGCTCACCAAGGCTGCATTTATTTGATTAAATATACAGTACAAATAGTAATATTATGAAACAATTTATGAAAGAACTGTTTTCTACTTATATGTATATATTTTAAACTAATTTATTCTGTGATGCAAAGCTGAATGTACAGTGCCCTCCACAAATATTGGCACCCTTAGTAAATATGAGCAAAAGCAGCTGTGAAAATAAATCTGCATTGTTTATCCCTTTGATCTTCCATTCAAAAAATTCTAATCTTTCATTGAAGTAAAACAATTGAAAGTGGGGGGAAACTCACATTATGAAATAAATGTTTTTCTCCAATACATGTTGGCCACAATTATTGGCACCCCTAGAAATTCTTATGAGTAAAATATCTCTGAAGTATATTCCCATTCATATTTACATTTTTTAGCACACCAGGGTAAAATTGTCCAGCCATGACTTCCTGTTCCACAAGAGCACAAATATGTGTAAACACAAAGGCCAAATTCCATTAATCATTCATCACAATGAGTAAAACCACACTGTAAAACTTTACTGTAAATTTACAGGTAATTTCTAACAGTATTATACTGTATTTCCAAAAAACAGTAACATGCTGTATATTTTACAGAATGTCTGTAAATATACAGTAGTTTTATGTTTTCAGCCCGTTTCACTCGTAATACAGTATCAATACTGTAGAGGCATTGCATTATGGGACTGATTTTTTCCCCCCGCACTCATTTCAAATTTCTAGGCCAGGCATACATTTTAGCTTCTCTCCCAACGCTTTTAGTGTTTCACGTAGACTCTTCAGGGTTTAATGTTATCATTAAACGATATTCGAGTGAATATAGTGTGCAGTTTTAAGCTTCTGAAGCGTCAGTTTGCTCGAGACGCGGGATGACTGGACGGCGCTGCTGAGAAGACGGAGATGTTATTTTCCGCCTGATTAATCAAAACGTTTGTGCATGTCGAGAAGACGGATAGATGCACCTTTAACGATGGTCTGTAACCCGCCATAAAACTAAAGAAGAAGAAGAAGACGGATAAACGATTGTTCGGCTGAGACTACAGTAATTCAGTCTTTTCTGGAGCTTTTCGTTCGCGTTTCTACTTTGTCATGAATGGTTTGATCTTGAAATGTTAAACTTTTGTTTCTCATGAGCAAACAGTTAACGTTACTCTGTTCTCAGGCTTCACGCAGTAACACTGATGTTTCATGTTATAGACAAACCGTAGCATATGTTATTCTTACAACCTGAATTTTAAACTTTTGTTTTGGAGGTCCTAGACATCTTGGTCAGATACATGGTTTCATGGATTCTATCAAATACCAACAGATACAAAAAACAAAACCTGATTGCTTCTGCTAGAAATCTAGTAATGGGCCGTGGTTGGATCTTCCATCAGGACATAGATCCAAAACAAACATCAAAATCAAAACAAAAATGTGTCACTGAGCACAAAATGAAGCTTCTGCCATGGTCATCCCAGTCCCCTGACCTGAACCCTAAAGAAAATGAGTGGAGTGAACTGAAGAGAAGAAGCACCGACATGGAGCTGGGAATCTGAAGGATCTGTAGAGATTCTGTATGAAGGAATGGTCTCTAATCTCTTGTCAGGTGTTCTCCAAACTCATCAGGCATTATAGAAGACGACTCAGAGCTGTTATGTTGGGAAAATGACGTTGCAATAATTGGGTGCCAATAATTGTGGTCAATGTGAACTAGAGAAAAACATTTATTTCATAATAAGCTTTCTCCCCCATTTTCAGTGGTTTTACTTAAATGAAAGGTTAGAATGAAAGATCAAAAGGATAAACAATGCAGATTTATTTTCATAGCCACCCTTGCTCATATTTACTAAGCGTGCCAATATTTGTGGAGAGCACTGTATATACATTTTAGTTGCGGTGCTTCTAAATTTTTGCTGGTGCTCCTAACTTTTTGAAGTTGGGAACACCAGTGCTACCACATAAAAAAGTAAATTTCAAGCCCTGCCTATGGGTAAAAAGTAAATACAGTTTTTTAGGTGTATAATTCACAATGTTACATACCTAATCACTTAACAGTTTGTTTTGATATTACAAACCTGTCATTTTCATAATAGATTATTCATTTTTTGTTTTAAAACCAAGACAGTTGCAAATATAGGCCTTTTATGTGGACTTCAGGCAGTGAGGCAACCTTTAGATCCTTTAAATGAAATTAATACATGACTAGTTAGAACCAAACTCACTCTCAGGTTATCTTTTTAACAGAAAAGTTAGCAATGCAGTCGCTGAAGGTCTGAAGGTTATTATTAGTACACCAAGACCTCATGCTGAAAGCTTTTTTCCATTTTAAATATTGACATTCTAACTGTTAAAATCAAAAATACACATTTTTCGTCTTACATGTAGTGCTATTTATCCATCTAGATTTTTTTGGTCTGAATTGCCGAGTTTTGGAGATATTTTTGTATATGATGGGACTATATAACATTTGGCTTGTGTTGCTCAAAGCGCAAAAAAATATATTTGAAAAACTCAACAGCAATGTCTCTTTCCAGAAATCATGACCTGGTTACTTAAGAGAATCCACAGATCATATTGTGAACACTTTCATGTAGGACCTATCGGTAGAAAGAAAATAGTTCCTACATGAAACAGCTCACAACAAATCTCTGGATGACTTGACACTTGAAAATAGACATCAACATTACCTTGGACAATCAAGTGAAGGTTGGTTGGTAGCGTCACAGTCCCTTCAACACCAGTGGCTGTGGCACAAGGCTGCAAAAATAATATATCAATAGAATAAGAGTAGAATAAGACTGTTAATAAAATATGCCTGTAGTCAAAATTTGCGCACAAATCATCCCTTGCTCCTAACGATTTATCTTAGATTAGGCAGTACACATTTTTCACGCAGACAATGGCTGCTCCTTATCACAGGAGAAAATTACGAAGCCCAGCTAACAGTCATATTGCCTACACTAAGGCCACAGCTTACTTTACAACTTTATTCCCCATTTATTGGTCACCACAGAAAAATGCTGTGGGGAGAACCAATAGCGGGGAAAGAGAGAACGCTGTCAGCAATAAGAAAAGCTAAAGTAAACAGATAATGACCACTTTTTTTCGAAATCAGGCTCCAAAAACATTTCCGACGGTGTAGCTAATGTCTCAGTTAGCTATGTTACTAACTTAATATGGTACAATTAACACTACTTAAGATGTGATAGGAGATATTATTTTTACATTAAACTATTACACACATCACCTTTAATCAAAAATTTCAAAGCTGGTTGAGGTTTGTTTGTTTTTTTCTTATCAATCTGCTAACAAGTGATTAACCGTGTCCCCCTGTTCATTCACAGGAAAAACCTGAGGCAGAACGTTGCAGCATTTATCATTCTCTCATAGTGAACACCTCTAAAGAGATGATGTGCTATAGTGATTTCCCTGTGCCAGATCATTATCCAAACTTCATGCACAACTCTCTGATCATGCAGTACTTCAAACTCTATGCTCAGCACTTCAATCTGCTCAAGCACATTCACTTTCAGGTAAATAACACCATGACATCACATCCGCTGAGATTTCACCAAGAAGGATGTTTCTAGATCAACATCCATATTGGTCCTGGAATAACATTTCTTTTTTTAACCAATGAGATTTTAGAGTTAGGAGTATTTGTTTGACAATGATGATCTAGGAAATTTAGAAAATTATTTTCATATTATTGCAAGTGTGTGTATGTGTTTTGTTTTTGTTTTTTTGGAGTGTTTGAATGAGAATTATTCCTTTTATAATGATCAGCTCTTTGTGGGTTTGTGTATTTCAGACCACAGTTCGCAGTGTGAGGCAGAGGCCTGATTTTTCTGATTCAGGTCAGTGGGAGGTGGTGACCGCAGACAAAGATGGACAAGAAGAGAAACATGTGTTTGATGGGGTGCTTGTGTGTGCAGGACACTACACACAACCCATCAAACCCCTCTCAGACTTCCCAGGTGATCTGTTCATATGATAAAAGAATGTTAAAATGGCTTTAGTGTGCAGAATTCAGCCCTGTGTGTAATGCTAATTCGCTGTATTGCTCTATACATATTATAGCTCTATATGTATAGAAGCATTAATATATTGGGTAACACTTTATTTCGAAGACATTCTACTGACTATAAGTAACTTTGCAACTATGTCAACTAACTCTCATTAGAGTATTAGTAGACTGTCTGCTTAATATCTGCTAACACTTTACTTTGATGCTCCCCAACAGACAATCTACTAACTGTAAGTAACTTTACAGCTACTGTACATAAACTAATTTTACTAACCCAAACCCTAACACCTTAACAGTCTACTAACAGTCTACTTATACTCTAATGATAGTTAGTTTACATGTAGTTGCATGTAATTACTTATAGTTAATATGTCTAAAGCGGACCATCGAAATAAAGTGTAACCATATATGGTATAACGTTTACTGTAATTTTGTCTACTTCAGGTATTGATACATTCTCAGGGACAGTAATTCACAGTTGGGAATATAAGAACCCTGATCCTTACTTTGGGAAGAGAGTTGTGATCGTTGGGATTGGGAACTCTGGTGGAGACATTGCTGTGGAGCTTAGTCGAGTGTGTGAGAAGGTGTCTAATGTGTTTTCCAATATATTTTTTACAGATATTTTCTCTTCTTTTAGAGTCTCAGCGTGATCATAATCAGGATATAAATGGTGGGGGGCACATCCCACCAATAAAAAATTAGTGATTGAGTAATGTGTTAATTTTATGACCCAATTGACTCTAAATAATAAATAAATATTATTTTCTGACAGCAAAAAGGAAAAAAAAAAATTTTCAAAACAGGAAAAATTAAGAGAGTGATGGGTAACAGTAGAATCAAAAGGTGTACAACCAAACTGTAATGGATCCACTGGAGGCAAGTCTTGACAAACCCAAGTGTAGTTTATTTAACATAACCGCGAACTAAAGACAAAAACAAAGACTTGACATGGCATGGCATGGCTTGGCAAAACTAGAACTAAAACAGAAAACTCACAAACAGTGGTTACACGTGACAATACTTGACAAAGAACAATGGCATACATGAGGGCTTAAATACACAGAGACTCATGACATAAGACACACCTGAAAGCAATGATTAAACCAATGAACCAATGAAAACCTAACACATGAGACCAAGGGACTCACATGACATGATCTCATGGGGACATTGTACTACAAGGTGCACATGGCAAACATGGAAACAAAGCAATGAAATGAAAACATAACAATTCTGGCAGGCTAGGTAACCTCCAGGGCGATGCCAGCAGTTCAGGGGACCATGGTGGTGCAGGCAGTTCAGGGGACCATGGCGATGCAGGCAGTTCAGGGGGCCAGAGAGGCGTGGCCTCCGTGGCCATGGCAGGGTACCTATAGCCCAATCACTACCCACTCCAAATTTTGGAGCTATGGGGACGTAGCCTGGAGCGGGTTCATGGGCTGAGGCAGTCACTGGACTCTGGTCAGGGGCTGGAGTCCCCTCTGGACGCTGGTCACGGGCTGGAGTCAGCTCTGGATGCTGGTCAGGGTCTGGAGTCCCTTCTGGAGAGGATGCATGCGTGGCCCAAACACACGTAATAGCAGTGGTCATAATGGCCAGTGCTGCACACTCTGGAGACTCTGGCATGGTGGCCGTTTTGGCTGAGAGCTCAGGCATGGGAGCCATCTTGGCTGAGGGCTCAGGCATGGCAGGCATCTTGGCTGAGGGCTCAGGCATGGCAGCCATCTTAACTGAGGGCTCAGGCGTAACAGTCATCTTGGCTGAGGGCTCAGGTGTGGCAGGCATGACGTGAAGAGACTCAGTCTTGGCAGGCATGACATGAACAGGCACTGACCTGGCTGGCATGACGTGAACGGTCTCTGGCTGGGCAGGCATGATGTGAACAGGCTCTGGCTGGGCAGGCATAACGTGGATAACTCTAGACATGATGGTCGGGCTGTGGAGACACTCTGGTGTGGTGAATACTGTGGGATTGCTGAGCTCCTCATCCACAATTCCCACAGTAAACAAAGATAATAGCAGGGCATGATCAATATATATTGCAACAGAGAAAAGCAAGTTTTCCCACCTGGTAAATTGGACCGCCAGGGCTCATTCAATCCCACACAAAAAATGTCTTTAAATGCCACTTAATTAAAATCCACCTTGTAGCATAGTCCACAAAAGTTCAACATAAGCCTCAATGGAGTGATTTCCCTGGCGCAAATGTAGCAGGGCGACTGCTGGGTTCATTGTTGGTGGTCAAGTATTCTGTAATGTATCCCCTGGAGACAAGTCTTGCAAATCCAAGTGTAGTTTGTTTAACATAACCGTGAACTAAATACAAAAACAAAGGCTTGGCATGGCATGGCTTGGCAAAACAAGAACTAAAACAGAAAACTCACAAACAACGGTTACACATGACAATACTTGACAAAGAACAATGGCAAACATGAGGGCATAAATACACAGAGACTCATAACATAAGACACACCTGAAAGCAATGATTAAACCAATGAGAACTTCAGTTTTATCACTTAAGTTTAAGGAAATTAAATGAAAACCAGTTTTTAATTACAGCTAGACAGCTTAATAGAGAAAGTGAAGAAACTTGTAGTTTGTAAATATGTCCAAAGGGCAGTAAATAAATAATAAATAGAAGAGACCCCAAAACTGAACCTTGGGGAACACCAATGGTAACATGCGATAGCTCAGATCTAAAATTTTTGAGTTGCACGAGTAGAGCGTGTACTTCTGAAGACATGATTATGAGCTTGTCGCATTCAAGTACTTTGTAGAGAAAGAACAGGAATCATTTATTGGGAAAATCGTATTAAAGCCAAAATTATATTTTGAGCCCCATTCATTGACAGCCATATAAACATTCACTGTGCTATCTAGATAGTCAGCTTGCTGATAAATTTCATTCAAAAACATGCTATTTTCAATGTGTATAAAACTAATGGTATTCATTAAAAAATAATGAATACCAGTCACAGCAGCAATCGTTCTCCCCTCCACCATGTTTAAAGTTTGTGGCCTGCCCAACTCGGGAACTTGGGTATCAAAATTAGCTCAGAGTTTCCCAGTGGTAAATATGACTTGAGAGGGTGTTCATGTCCAATTTTTAACTAGGAAACTCATATTTACAATAATTCCCATTGCATGTGAAGGCAGCATTACATAACAAGACACACCTGGGGGAGACAATCAAGTGGAACACAACTTGGAAAAACTACAAAAGAACTATAAAGATGGCAAAGATTTAGGGACAAACACAGAGAACATATGACAGCTATCACCTAATAAATACCAGTCACATTTCAAAATCACATTTATCCTCATAGTAGAAGAGATATACCTCATAAATGAATTTGAACCTCTTTTTGGCTATAATGGTTTGTTATTAAATGTAATAATTCTGAAGATGTGTAAAAAGCCAATCACAGGTTAATATAACAAAGTACAGTTATAAATAAACACTAAATAATGTACGCTACTGTTCAAAATTTTGGGGTCAGTAAGATTTTGGGGGGTTTTTTTGAAGGAAGAAAGAAATGATAAATTGATTTGTGTTGTTAACAAATTCTATTTTAAATTAATACAGTTATACTTTGTATTCATCAAAGGATCCTAAAACAAATGTATAATGTTTCTATAAAAATATTAAGCAGCACAACTATTTTCACCATTGATAATAGTAAATGTTACTTGAGCAGCAAATCAGCATACTGTATTAGAATGATTTCTGAAGGATCAAGTGACATGGAAGAATATTTTTAAAATATACATATATATATATATATATATATATATACATAAAATATACACATATATATACATATATAAAATATACATATATGCATATATATAAAAGAAGCTCACCAAGATCAAAAATACTGTAAAACTTTATATATATATATATATGTCGTTTACTTGCGCTGTAATAAAGCGCAAGTAAACGACAAAAAAAAAGGCTTTAATTTTAAAACTTAGAAAATACTCAGACAGGGGAAAACCAAAACTCAGTGACAATAATACAGAACATACATGTTACAGGTCATAGTCTTTAAACCATACCAATTCTGAATATATATTTCTTTCTTGGTTCTCATTAATATTCTGTATTTTGATAAGTTCAAATGCACTCTGGTCTATCCACTAATTCAGTTTTCCTTTCTCACCCTACTTTGGTCTCCCTATCCCTCACTTAGACGTTCCTGAGTACCCGTAAAGGGGCGTGGGTCATGGGACGCGTGGTCGGTAAAGGGCTTCCTCTAGATATGACGATGGTTAGACGAGTTCGAGACCTGATTTACTGCCTCCTGCCTAGACGTATGCTCAACTGGATTGCTGAGAGAAGCCTAAATCAGAGACATGACCATAAACTGTATGGACTACAGCCTGAGCACAGGTGAAGGGCCAAACTTTATCCTTGATGATTAAAGTAAAGCCCTGACAGATTATTTCAAAATTAACTTATTTTGTGATTCCAGGATCCTTGACCAGCGTTCTGTTATCAACGATGACCTCCCAGGTCGCATTCTGGTAGGAGAACTGGTGATGAAACCAAATGTGCAGAAGTTCCAAGGATCGACGCTTGTCTTTGATGATGGGACCGTTGAAGAGAAGATTGATGCAGTGATCTTATGCACAGGATATGATTATAAATTTCCCTTCCTCCCCGCCTCTTTAAACTCTGGTGCTGATGGAGATCTGAGACTCTACAAAAGAATTTTTCCTCCATCTCTCGAGCATCCAACACTGGCCATCATGGGCCTGCTGCAGACCAGAGGGCCGATCATGCCAGCTGTAGAACTGCAGGCTCGCTGGGCCACCAGGGTCATCGCAGGTACAGAGCAATCATGACAGGTCATTAAAAAAATTCTTTTGAGAGTTATAGCAAATATAAAAACTTATAATCATTAAAGGTAGGGTAGCGGAGCTGCTAGCAATAGCAAGCTAGCTTTGAAAGCATTAGATGCCACCCTCCCTTCAGAGCGCTCTCCAAAGCCACGCCTCCTCCACAACAAATGACACAGCCAGAGCAGATTCAGCAAAGCGTCATAAGAGACAGAGTTAAATTACCTCATGTCTCAAAGCACATAACATTACAATAATAATGAATGTAACTTAGTCTTACAGAGCTCTGACCACCTGACTGCTGCAGATTCTAAGGACATGAACAGCTCAGAGCAGAATGTCACAGGTTGCCGTCTCTAAATTACGGTTACGACATGGCGTGAATGCAGCATATGATCGTTGTTTTGATTCAGGAGAAATTGTAAAAGGCGGCTGCTGTTTGTTTGTGGCGCTCAGTGACTTTCTGTCTACAACTCTGCATAGCCTCATTGAACGCACTGATGACGTGTGATGTCTGTGTAAACGGGGCGAACAGAGGTATGGAAATGCATGCACTGACAGGCATTCAGACCGAATGCAATGATCGGATGAACATTTTTTGGTCCTGAGACTTCCACAGATGATATATGTACATTTTTTAATATTTAGACCACTATTGTTGATTGCTATCAGTATGTGAAGAGAGTTTCAACTAGAATAACAAAAACGTGTTTAAAAAATTGCCTACCCTACCTTTAATCATATATATATTTATAATAATTATAATAATATTTTTTATAATGGATTTTCATAATTTAAGATTAAAAGTCTGGAAAAAAGATTAAAATAAGAGTAAAACAATAAATCGGTAACACTTTATAATAAGATTCCATCTGTTAACATTAGTTAACATAAACTTACAATAAAACATACTTCTAAAACATTATTTTCTAAGTCAATGTTAATGTCAACATATACTTATTAAAATGAAAAGTTCTGTTAATATTATTTAATGGACCTGAGCAAACATGAATTAACAGTGAACTGTTAACTAACGTCAGACAAGATTAATAAATACTATAAAAAAATGATCATTGTTAGTTCATGTTAGTTAATACATTAACTAATGGGACCTTATTGTTAAGTGTTACCAATAAATCTGTATATAAAATTTCAAAAAATTATGAAAGCATGGTAAACACATTTCCAAGACGATTTTAATGGGACTTTCGTATATGATTTAATCATTTATATATGATTATGGTTTGAAAACTTTTTTCATTTATTAATTCTCCTTCTGTTCTTCAAGGACTAAACCATCTTCCTCCAGCTGATAAAATGAATAGAATAATTGAGAAGGACATAAAAGCAAATTCAAAGAGGTAATTATTTATTTACCTTGATGGTAATTCCAAACAGATTTTGGTTTAACAGTTAATCAATACCCATTTTGAACTCTGCTATCTCTCTACAGTTACCCCTGTCCTAAGCTGGCTGCCCTTCAAGTGGACTATATCCCTTACCTAGACACAATAGCAAAGGAAGTGGGTGTCTGTCCCAACATTGCCTGGCTGCTCCTGAGGGACCCTGCTGTGGGACTGAGGGTTTTCTTCGGCCCCTGTACTCCTTACCAGTTTCGGCTAAGCGGACCAGGGCACTGGAGAGGTGCCCGTCAGGCTATTCTTACCCAATGGGAGCGTGTGGCCAAACCCATGAAGACACGGCCCATTCCAGAACCTTCATCCTTCAGTTTGTTCTTTTGGCTGGGCCTGTCAGGAGGGGCTGCTGTGATTTTAGCCATTATGGCAATGCAAAAGAAGATCCCACACTTCCCGAGAATCAAATCTGTTTCTTGTATCTCATAGACATCCAAGATTCAGTTTTTGAGTAGCTCAGTTTTGCATTTGCACTTTAACCTTATTATTCCTTTATCTAATTCTTGGAATTGATTATCATTTATAATACAATTTATTTTAAAACCTTTTCATCTTTGAAGGAAATTAAAATTAAACATTACCTTTGTGGTGTAAGAAGTCTTTTTTAAGTGCTCTGCCAAATTCCCAGACAAAATAATCATTTTGTTGTTGTTTTGTAAACAGGGAATTGTGTCCTTATCTTTTGACAATCATCACATAAAGTAGCAGCATTTATTAGTCTTTTATTATATGCTTTTAAATCATTGGAGAAGCCTGAATCTGGCAGGACTAGTATCATTTTATGATGATGAACAGCTCAGAAAGATGAAGGCTCTTATAGTTGCAGTGGTTATAGTTGTTGCAGTCATTATCAATGTTTTCTCATCATTTTATTTTAATATTTTAATAAACGGAAGCATGGTAAACATGTCTCCAATCGTTTTAATGTGACCTTCGTATAACATAAAATGTATTCGAACGTGAAAGCCCAAATATAAGTTCCACACACTACTCTGAGCATGGCGTATTTTCATGCATCAATGCAGGTCTACAAAAAAAAAGAAGAAAAAAAGAAAGAAAAAAAAATAGCATAGGTAAAACGCACCCCTTAAGGACACTCTCTCTCTCTCTCTCTCTCTCTCTCTCTCTCTCTCTCTGTGAAACGGACTGGGCTGTTCGGAAACAATAACAATACGTACGAGGTGGTGACTTGTTTAAAATGTATTTTTGAATTAATTTAATTTATCTTTTTTAATGTAACGTATTAATAATTACTTTAATTTGTACCTAGTCTGTAGAAGTGCGATCCAACAACATTAAATATTTGTAAAAAATTAAACTAATTCAACGTTATTGACCAGAGTGACGGCCATGAATCTCCGCCTCTTTTACATCTATGCAGGGGTCGAGGGGTGCGGTGAAGTGTTTGTGTGGAGTGACCAACATCTATAAACTTTGCTCATTGCTTCACACTAGGCACTAGGTAAGATAGTTCGCCACAAACTTTTTATTGACACAAATATCACTCCATTATCGTTTGGCACAGGCGTGTTTACTTAACGTGACTCAACGAGTCTGACTGGAATCGTTTAACCGTATGTTCTCTTCTTGTCAGAGCTTTAGCAAGTCGATTTCACTAATAGACACCGCAGTAAAGATAGTTTGCGGTTTTAAAATCAGATTTCTTTTGTTTATAAATCCGCAGTTCGCTGTCTTAGACGTGAATAATATCGCATTATGTCATTCTTCGTGATTTGTGAATTCAGGTTCGTTCGTTCGCGACTCTTAATTTTATAATAATGGTTTTAGGCGGAAATGTTAGTTCAACGTTTGACATTCGTTATACATTCGTTTTCATACTACTAAACTCTTCGTATTTCATGTTTTCAGCCCAAACACACTCGGGTATACATAAACAAATGCCCTTTGCATAGTACAAGGCTTAATTTCAAGAAATAATATATTTATTAATTAGCCCTATAGGTAACACTTTAGAATAAGGTTCATTAGTTAAACATTAGTTAATACATGAACTAACCATGAGCAATACATTTGTTACTGTATTTACTAATCTTCGTTAACGTTAGTTAATGAAAATACAGTTGTTCATTGTTTGTTCATGTTAGTTCACAGTGTATTAGTAAATGTTGAAATTAACATTAACAAATATTAATAAATGCTGTATAAGTGTAGTTCATTATTAGTTCATGTTAACTAATGTAGTTAACTAATGAACCTTTTTGTAAAGTGTTACTGCCCTATAAATCAATTAAACAATTTATATGACATTATGATATCAAACTGGTAAAATGTTCAGAAAAATATATTTTTTATTGTTCAAGGCTCTGTTTTTGGAATTGTAAAATTATGCAAAAAAAGGTGTAAAATATCATTTTATTGTGTATTATGAATACATAAAATGCTGGCTATGAAGTTCAATTAAGCATGACAAAAATGTTTCAAAACTCATTTCTACAATACAGTGCTATGCATAATTTTAGATGTAATGGAAAGAACACCGGTGCGTAGTTTCATGCTTTGGAAAAATGACAAAAATCTTTAAATCTCATTTAATGTATTTAAATCTATCTATCTATAATTTTCTATCATCTGCATCTGCCTTAAGTCTTGACAGTTGCGGATCATCATGGCTAAACGTGTTGCTGTGATTGGTGGAGGAACCTCTGGGCTGACCTGCATCAAATGCTGCCTGGATGAAGGACTGGAGCCAGTGTGTTTTGAGACCAGTGATGACATTGGAGGTCTTTGGAGGTTTAAGGTGAGATATGTCTCTAAGATGGGGCCCACTGAAGTTGTACATATGAAGAAAAGAAGGGGGCCAAACACTGAACCCTGAGGGACACTTTATTGCAGACCATCAATAAACAAGATGCTAAGAGATACTGATGCAGTTTGCTTACTGTCTTTCCATCTCAGGAAAATCCAGATCCTGACCGTGCTAGCATTTACCACTCTTTGATTATCAACACTTCAAAGGAGATGATGTGTTTCAGTGATTTTCCCATCCCTGCCCACTTCCCAAACTACATGCACAACTCCCTCATCATGGACTACTTCCGAATGTACGCTGAGCACTTCCAGCTCAAACGGCACATCCATTTCCAGGTATGGGCTTGAAAGCAAATGTGAAGTTAGAAATTGACTGTACCTGTACTGTAGGTTTTTGGGGTTTCATAGATTCACAAATTTGTGTTTTGTGTTTCTTAGACAAAAGTCCTTCATGTTACACCAAGGCCAGACTTCCCTCACTCTGGACAGTGGGATGTAGAGATAGAGTCCAAGGATGGTCGGAGAGAGAAACAGGTGTTTGATGCTGTGATGGTCTGCACCGGTCACCATTGTCACCCTCACCTCCCTCTAAAGGACTTTCCAGGTGCAGTACATGTGATGACTAAGCAAAGAGTCTATGTGCAAAGTGCACCAACGTAAAGTCAATAAACTGGGACACTCGTAGTAGTAGTTGTACAAGAGTCATTAAGCCTAATCACAGCTCTTGTACAACTGTTGTAGCATTAAGCAGAATCTCAAGCAGTTGTACAGAAATATTGTTTATGATTAATAAGTTTACGGTTTTGCAAAGAATGATTCAACAAACTTAAAAAATAATTCAATAACAAATCAATGACTATACTAATTTGTTAATTTTATTGTTTACAATATATACAAATTGTATATGCAAAGGCAGACTTAAGGAATCACATAGATATAGAAGTTATATTTTCAGAAAGTATATATATATATATATATATATATAATATATATACTTGCTATACTTTCACGGCTAATTGTCCAAATCCTCTTTTTAGGAATAGACACATTTAAGGGGAAATACTTCCACAGCCGTGACTACAAAACCCCTGAAGAATGGCGAGGGAAGAGGGTAGTTGTTATTGGCATTGGGAACTCTGGAGGAGATATTGCTGTAGAGCTGAGCAGAATGGCCAAACAGGTGATATGCCACAACTACTTTATAAATGTGTCACAGACACGCCAGGCTCCAACACCCTCCAATCACAGCGTACTCCCTCACCGGAATACTGATCACACGCACCTGCACCCAATCAGCACACCAATCATCACCACATAAAAGACACTCACACACCTCCAGTCACTGTCAGGTCTCGTTCGCATCAAGACATTACCTTCATGCTTACCTCAAGGACTCCCTGCGATCTACTTACCTGTCTCCAGCGTCTCCAAGTCTCCTCCTGTGTTTCCAGTCTATGTGTGAGTGTCTTCCATCTCCTGTGTTGCTCCTCATCACCATCGGCCCGGATCTTTACCTCTGCAAGCACAAAGTCAAGTCAAGTCACCTTTATTTATATAGCGCTTTTCACAATGTAGATTGTGTCAAAGCAGCTTTACATTGATAACTGGTACATTATTTTGGCTGCACAGCAGCTCTTAAAGAAAATGGTGTCAATGCAGGCAGATCAAAGCACTGTTGAATACCAAATGTCAAGTCAAATGTCAAGTGTCCCCAACTAAGCAAGCCAAAGGCGACAGCGGCAAGGAACCCAAACTCCAACAGGTGACATCAGGTGGCAAACAGGTGTTAAAATGGAGGGGGAAAAAACCTTGGTTTATAGTGATTAATGAATTATTATACTCTTATTAAAGCCTCAGTATTCCACATTGTTTCCCTTTCTTACTTTCCTTTAATTCCAGGTTTATCTGAGCACCCGAAAGGGATCTTGGATACTAAATCGTGTTGGAGACAAAGGTGTTCCATCAGATATGATGTTTAATAACAGAATGCATGGTTGGATTATTCAAATGTTGCCTGTTGGATTTATCAACAATGTGGGAGAGAAACAACTTAATAAACGGTTCGACCACAAGCTCTATGGGCTGCAGCCTGCGCACAGGTACTCTGAACACTGGAGGACACAAGACTCTGCTGACTTTGGTCCATGAAATTATCTTTGCTGCAATTAAACTTTTCATAGTGTACTATATAATTTCTTTTGTTTAATTCCCAGAGTTTTCAGCCAACATCCCATGGTCAATGATGATTTACCAAACCGGATCCTCTCCGGTACCGTCTCGGTCAAGCCAAATGTACAAGAGTTTCGTGGATCAAGTGTGGTTTTTGAGGATGGCACAGTTGAAGATGACATTGATCTGGTGGTGTTTGCCACAGGCTACACTTTCTCATTCCCCTTCCTGTCTTCACATGTAATTCCTGTCTCAAAGAACAAGGTATCCCTGTACAAATACGTGTATCCCCCAGCACTAGAGCGCCCAACTTTAGCCGTGATTGGTCTGATCCAGCCTCTGGGAGCCATTATGCCCATCTCTGAGATGCAAGCGCGCTGGGCCACACGTGTTTTTAAAGGTATCAAATCATAATTCTGATCTTCTACACAGAAAACTAAGGGCTGTTCTTAATACATATTTATGTTCATATTCATACAATTCAGAACAACAAAGATGTACTTATATTATTCAAGATTTTTATTACCAATGTAGTTGTAATGTAGTTTTCCATTTTTTTCTCTGACATTAAATTAAGCAAAGATTTTTGACAATTAGACAGTGACTTTTCATTTTGTTCTTGTCTTGGTACTTATGGACTGGTTCCGAAAGTACGGAGCCCCGCACATGACATGCAAGAAGAAAAAATTAAATCGTGCGCACGATTTACTATTTCGTTCCCCTGATTTCCCTGATGTTTCCACTGATAAATCATGCGCATTATTTATAAATCGAGGGAACGAAATAGTAAATTGTGCACACGATTTAGCCTACTATTTTTTTTCCTGCATGTCATGTCCGGGGCTCCGTATGAAAGTTACAGTACGGTGACATAATACTTAAAAATATTTTTCAGGATATTCTTATTCTTTCTGTTCTTATTATTCTTTCTGAACATGTCAGAACATTAAGTATAGAGTGTTTTTGTATGTGACAAACTGTAATATTCTCACTAGGAATGTGCAAACTGCCTCCAATGAGTGCAATGATGAAGGACATTAAAGCAAAAGAGGAAGCAATGGCTCAAAGGTTCTCCACACTTCATCTCACATGACTATATAACACAGCAATTACATAATTTCTACAGTTAAAATGTCATTGTAGTGTGTCTTGATGACTCTTAATCACACTGTCATGCAGGTATGTGGCCGCCCAGAGACACACCATCCAGGTGGACTACATCCCCTACATGGATGAGTTGGCTAAACAAGTTGGTGTCCGTCCTTCTATCCTGAAGCTGCTCCTGACAGACCCTAGACTGGCTCTGAACATCATCTTTGGGCCCTGCACCCCGTACCAGTTTCGCTTACACGGGCCGGGCCACTGGGAAGGTGCGCGTCAGGCCATCCTGACTCAGTGGGATCGAGTCACCGCGCCTCTGAAAACACGCTGTGCACCGGAACCACAGTCACAGCGCTCCTCTCATTCACTCATATTCTCAGTGTCTGTTGCAGCGCTGCTGTCTGCTCTGTATTACAGCAGGGCCAGTCTGCACACACTCATAGCAGACCCTTCATCACTCCTGGACACGATCAGGGCTCTTGTACCATTGCCAGTGTGACCAAACAGTGATCATGAAATATATACCAGAAACTTAATATACTTTATATGAGATCTAATATCATATCATATCAAGTGTGCTTCAATTAGGGTAAATTGTAGTCAACATCATGAAAATGTTATAATTGACACATTACTTACATAAAGTACTTGATACTGAATCACAAAGTGCCTTAAAATTTAAAAAAATTAATGAATATTTAATTTCATTGTAAAATAATTGATTTTATGTGCAGTTTTGTATGTAATTATGTTGCACTATCGAACACTTTTGTTCTGTTAAAATTCCATGTATTAATGGTGCATCACTCTCAACTGCTGCAGTTGTTAGCATGTCTGTTTAGCTTGTTAATTTACTCAAATATGTTGATATTGAGAATTGCAATTGTGTTGCAAAACAAATCTTAAAAATCTATTTTTAAAACAATGTAATTATAATATTAATGATATAAAAGTTTTACATTTTGGCAAATTTCCCCTGAGAAACTTTCATTTATTCTCAAAACTTTTCACGGCTCTGTGAAATTTACTTTTATTTTCAAAACTTTTACATTCCCCTGAGAAATTTACATTTGTTCTCAAAACGTTTGCGCTCCACAGAGAAAACCCCACAAAATGTATGTGTTCTCAATTTTTGCGTCCCTCCCCAAGCAATATATTCTTTTCTCTCTGCTCATATTATTTCAATATCCAATTATTGATGACATAATGCATCCTGGTTCTGTGGATGCTGTGTGTTGTTTGCATATGATTATCAAAACTCTGTGATGATGAGATGTAGACTAAAACTAAATATCTAAAACTAAATGTAAGCATTATCTAAATTAACTTTGACCAGAAAATGAATCCCTGCCCCTTTTACAACCCTACAGAGGGGAGTGGTGAAGTGTTCATATTTCTCTAAAGTGACCATCATTCACTCTCTTCTTCACACATGGTAAGATACTATTTTTGTATTTTGTATTGACACCAATGTAACTATATTTTCAGATGTTACAGACCTGTTTATGTTATGTGACTACAAAATACTGTATATTGTATAATGTAGACGTGTCATGCAGAAGTTACTGTCAGTGCTTTTGCAAGTGGATTTCACAATATTTTCCTATATATGTTGCACTAGTGATGACGCAACACAGTATTTCATATGGACTGTGTGATGACAGAGTCATGCGTTGTAACATGGGTGTACACTGGACAAATTATTACATAAGATTAATACCGGAATACCACATTGCATTATACTTGGGTTCCTTTTCCAAAAAGAAGGGTGCTTAATTGTATTGAATGTACACTTGTAGTGTACTTAAAACCTAAAAGTATATGGTACCAGCAAATAGTGTAATATTAAATAAAATGCTGTGAACTTAAAGAGAGTACACTTTTACTTTTCAGTAGTTTTACTTTAAAGTGCATTTTAAATCATGTATAATCTTTTGTCATGCTTTAAAGAAGTGCATTTATTTTGATGTGTTGACTAACAAAGAAATGGAAAATAGATAATCTACATAGTCAATATACTTTGTACAATGTACTAAATTGCAACTTAATATATTTAATTACATGACATTCATATCAGGAGGAATTTTTGGATATAAGACGCAGCTTACCAACTCATGTATCTGTGTACACAGATGGATCAAAGTCAGACAGTCGGGTGTCTGCCGCAGTAGTGACTGGGTCAAAATGCTATGGAAAATGTATTTCTGGACAAAGTTCAATTTTCACAGCTGAAGCTTGTGCATTACTTCTAGCTCTTGAACAAATAGAGAAGGAAAAACAATGTCATTTTTTAATTTGCACAGATTCTAAATCCTGCCTACAAGCACTTGATTCTTTGAAAACTGAACATCCTATAATGATCAGCATAATAGGAAAAGTGGACTCTTTAAAGAAACAAGATGTTAATGTTGTTTTTTGTTGGATACCAGGCCATATGGGATTGACTGGTAATGAACAAGCAGATAAAGCAGCAAAGGAAGCACTTCAGTTGGAAATGATAGAATGTAAAATACCAGCATCTGACGTTAAACCCATATTGAACCTGTACATTTACAATAAATGGCAAATGGAATGTGTAAATAATAAATTATATGAGGTAAATCCAGTTTTAAATCAAGGAGTTATTAGTTATTATTTTGAAAACAGATATGACCAGGTTGTATATACGAGATGCCGAATTTGACACTCAAGACTTACTCATTCATATTTATTGAAGGGGGAAGAGAAACCGGTCTGTGATTTGTGTAAGAATTTCACGAATGTAAAACATATTTTAATAGAATGTCCTTTTTTAAATAATATTAGACAGAGAACACATTAATAGATATTTTTAAAAAGGTTTCTCCTGGAGTAATTTTAGAATTTCTGTCGAATATTCAATTGAAAGATTCTATGTAATTGTTGTTATTATTAATGTTGTTGTTATTGGTATATATGCGTGATTTTGTATAGTGATTGTTTTAAGGACAAAATTGTTAAATTATTGTAAACAATGTATTGAAGTGATACTGGTGATTGCCATGAATATAGCCATTGTTGCTGATAGGGCATTAATTCATAAATAAATAAATTACATGACATTCAAGTTTCAATAGAAATGACAAAGTATAATTTAGTTTACCATAAATGCTTGTCAGTATATTTGACAGTACACTTGTAACTGTAATTTAAAGACAATAATAATAATAATTATTTAAATTACAAGTCTTAAGTTGGTCAAAAAAGGACTGTTCAACTAAGTATGCTAAACTACTTTTTTCACCTTAGTGTACTATTTAGTTAACCTCTCAAAAGAAGAGAAACAAAAATCTGTGAACAAAATGCATGTTTTGGGCACTTGTGATCCATAGGGCCTATACAGCACCTGCTGCATTTCAGTCACTAAAACAGCAGGACTCTAAAACTTTTAACTTGAAAAACACTTAAAGTGCCTTAATGTACTAAAACAGTGATATTACAAGATAAAATTCAGTATACACCTTATTGATAATGCATACTATATATAAGCAAGCAGATGAGCTCAGAATGTGCTAAATAAGCGTCTCATTTGTAATGGTTATCTGTGGAAAAATGCTTAACGAGAAACTGCATATTGCATTTATAATCTGGGTTCATCTGCTTGCCTGTACATAGTATGCATCATCAATAAGGTGTATATTGAATTTGGTCTTTTGATATCACTGTCTGGGTACAAACCTACTGGCTGAGCTAGAGCTGCTGTACAACCAAAATAAACTGTTTGCATCATTGAATCATTTTCCTCATCACTGTAAAGCTGCTTTGAAACAATCTGTATTGGGTAGCACTTTATTTTACAGTCCCGTTCCCCATGTACATACTATGCACTTACAATAACTGAGTAATAACTAGGGACTAACCCTGAACTTACCCCTAAACCTAACCCTAACCCATGTAGTTACCTTATATTTCCCTGTAAGGGCAAGTACACTGTAAGTACACGTAAGTGCATGTAATGTAAAATGAAGTCCAACCCTGTATTGTATAAAGCGCTATATAAAGGTGACTTGAGAATCTGTTTCACTTGGATATGCATCACAATAGGGAAGAAAAGACTATCGCAACTTCCATTTCATGCAACCTTTAATAGTGCAGGAACCCTTACTTAGCCCCTCACTTTATCCGTTGTTACTGCAATTAAGTGTAGATACAGTGAACTGTGGTAACTTCTTCTTAACCAACACTGTCATCAAACGCATATCAGACACAAGATTGAATAGTTTTATAGTTTTGAACTTTAGGTGGTAAAATCATAGCAGCGTCTTCTCACCACAATTGAGATGGCTGACATATAGAAACAAGTTTAAATCTCATTATTTATTTCTAACATCTGCATCTGCCTTAAGTCTGACAGTTGCGGATCGTCATGGCTAAACGTGTTGCTGTGATTGGTGGAGGAACCTCTGGGCTGACCTGCATCAAATGCTGCCTGGATGAAGGACTGGAGCCAGTGTGTTTTGAGACCAGTGATGACATTGGAGGTCTTTGGAGGTTTAAGGTGAGATATGTCACTAAGATCGGGCCCACTGAAGTTGTACATATGAAGAAAAGAAGGGGGCCAAACACTGAACCCTGAGGGACACTTCATTGCAGACCATCAATAAACAAGATGCTAAGAGATACTGATGCAGTTTGCTTACTGTCTTTCCATCTCAGGAAAATCCAGATCCTGACCGTGCTAGCATTTACCACTCTTTGATTATCAACACTTCAAAGGAGATGATGTGTTTCAGTGATTTTCCCATCCCTGCCCACTTCCCAAACTACATGCACAACTCCCTCATCATGGACTACTTCCGAATGTACGCTGAGCACTTCCAGCTCAAACGGCACATCCATTTCCAGGTATGGGCTTGAAAGCAAATGTGAAGTTAGAAATATACTGTACCTCATATTTATCTTTTGTGTTTCTTAGACAAAAGTCCTTCATGTTACACCAAGGCCAGACTTCCCTCACTCTGGACAGTGGGATGTAGAGATAGAGTCCAAGGATGGTCGGAGAGAGAAACAGGTGTTTGATGCTGTGATGGTCTGCACCGGTCACCATTGTCACCCTCACCTCCCTCTAAAGGACTTTCCAGGTGCAGTACATGTGATGACTAAGCAAAGAGTCTATGTGCAAAGTGCACCAACGTAAAGTCAATAAAAGCCAATCTGGGACACTCATAGTAGTAGTTGTACAAGAGTCATTACGCCTTATTACTTGTTTACATGGCTCAAAAAGAATGATTCATGTTTAAATATACAATATGCAATTACACACTTTAAGTATTATATATTAATTATAATTAAATCTATATATATATATACTGTACAGTGGGGAAAATAATTATTTGATCCCCTGCTGATTTTGTTAGCTTGCCTACTCATAAAGAAATGAGGGGTTTATAATTTTTATGGCAGGTTTATTTTAATGGATAGAGACAGAATATCAAACAAAAAAATCCAGAAAAAAAAAAAAAACATTATATAAAGATTATAAATTGATTTGCATTTCAGTAAGTGAAATAAGTAAGTATTTGATCCCCAAGCAAAACATGACTTGGTGGAGAAACCCTTGTTGGCAAGCACAGAGGTAAGACGTTTGGTCACCAGGTTTGCCCACGTCTCAGGAGGGATTCTGGTCCACTCCTCTTTACAGATCCTCTCTAAATCCTTAAGGTTTCTTGGCTGTCGCTTGGTAACTCGAAGTTTCAGCTTCCCCCACAGATTTTCTATAGGATTAAGGTCTGGAGACTAGCTACGCCACCCCATGACCTTAATGTGCTTCTTCTTGAGCCACTCCTTTGTTACCTTGGCAGAATGTTTTGGGTCATTGTCATGCTGGAAGAACCATCCATGACCCATCTTCAGTGTTCTGGCTGAAGGAAGGAGGTTCTCGGCCAAGATTTTACGGTACATGGCCCCATCCATCAGCCCCTCAATGCGGTGAAGTCGTCCTGTACCCTTAGCAGAAAAACAGCCCCAGAGCACAATGTTTCCACCTCCATGCTTGACTGTAGGGATGGTGTTCTTGGGGTCCTAGTCAGCATTTCTCTCCCTCCAAACATGGCGAGTTGAGTTGAGCTCAATTTTGGTCTCATCTGACCACAGCACTTTCTCCCAAGCCTTCTCTGAATCATTTAGATGTTCACTGGCAAACTTCAGATGGGCCTGTACATGCGCCTTTTTGAGCAGGGGACCTTGCGGGCACTGCAGAATTTCAATCTATTGCGGCGTAGTGTGTTATCAATGGTTTTCTTGGTGACTGTGGTCCCAACTGCCTTGAAATCATTTACAAGCTCCTCCCGTGTAGTTCGGGGCTGATCCCACACCTTTTTCATCATCATCCTTACCCCATGAGGCGAGATCTTGCATGGAGTTCCAGACCGAGGGCGATTGATGGTTATTCTGTATTTCTTCCATTTCTGAAAAATCGCACCAACACTTGTCTCCTTCTCTCCAAGCTTCTTGCTGATGGTCTTGTAGCCGATTCCAGCCTTGTGAAGGTCTACAGTCTTGTCCCTGATGTCCTTTGACAGCTTGTTAGTCTTGCCCATGGTGGTGGAGAGGTTTGAATGGAAGATACAGATTCTTTGGACAGGTGTCTTTTTATACACATAACAAGCTGACATTAGGAGTACTTTCTTAAAGTGACAGGACTAATCTGTGGTCGACATGGGCACATAAATAAACTATAGGAGGCAGAATTCTTGCTGGTTGGTAGTGGATCAAATACTTAATTCACTTGATCAAATGCTAATCAATTTATAACCTTTATATAAAGTGTTTTTTCTGGATTTTTTGGTTGATATTCTGTCTCTATCCATCAAAATAAACTTACCATAAAAATGATAGACTCCTAATTTCTTTGTAAGTGGGCAAATTTACCAGCAGGGGATCAAATAATTATTTCCCCTACTTTATATATATATATATATATATATGTTTTTTTTGTTTTTTTTAAACAACCCCAATTCCGGAAAAGTTGGGACGTTTTTTAAATTTGAATAAAATGAAAACTAAAAGACTTTCAAATCACATGAGCCAATATTTTATTCACAATAGAACATAAATAACATAACAAATGTTTAAACAGAGAAATTTTACACTTTTATTCACTAAATGAGCTCATTTCAAATTTGATGCCTGATACAGGTCTCAAAAAAGTTGGCATGGGGCTGAAACAAATGGCTGAAAAAGCAAGACATTTTTTAAAAGATTCAGCTGGGAGAACATCTAGCAACTAATTAAGTTAATTGATATCAGGTCTGTAACATGATTAGCTATAAAAGGGATGTCTTAGAGAGGCAGAGTCTCTCATAAGTAAAGATGGGCAGAGCTGTGAAAGAGTGCGTAAAAAGATTGTGGAATACTTTAAAAACAATGTTCCTCAACGTCAAATTCCAAAGGCTTTGCAAATTTCATCATCTACAGTGTATAACATCATCAAAAGATTCAGAGAAACTGGAGAAATCTCTGTGCGTAAGGGACAAGGCCGAAGACCTTTATTGGATGCCCGTGGTCTTCGGGCCCTCAGACGACACTGCATCTCTCATCGGCATGATTGTGTCAATGACATTACTAAATGGGCCCAGGAATACTTCAAGAAACCACTGTCAGTAAACACAATCCACCGTGCCATCTGCAGATGCCAACTAAAGCTCTATCATGCAAAAAGGAAGCCATATGTGAACATGGTCTAGAAGCGCCATCGTGTTCTATGGGCCAAGGCTCATTTAAAATGGACTGTTTCAAAGCGGAAAAGTGTTCTATGGTCAGACAAGTCCAAATTTTACATTCTTATTGGAAATCATGGACGCCGTGTCCTCTGGGCTAAAGAGGAGGGAGACCTTCCAGCTTGTTATCAGCATTCAGTTCAAAAGCCAGCATTTCTGATGGAATGGGGGTGCATAAGTGCATACGGTATGGGCAGTTTGCATGTTTTGGAAGGCACTATGAATGCTGAAAGGTATATAAAGGTTTTAGAGCAACATATGCTCCCCTCCAGACGATGTCTATTTCAGGGAAGGCCTTGTGTATTTCAGCAGGACAATGCAAAACCACATACTGCAGCTATTACAACATCATGGCTTCGCCGTAGAAGAGTCCAGGGGTGATTTGGCCTGCCTGCAGTCCAGATCTTTTACCCATAGAGAACATTTGGTGCATCATTAAATGAAAGACGACCACAAACTCTTCAGCAGCTGGAAACCTATATCAGGCAAGAATGGGACCAAGATCCAACACCAAAACACCAGAAACTCATAACCTTGACGTCTTCAAACTGTTTTGAAAAGAAGAGATGCTATACCATGGTAAACATGCCCCGTGCCAACTATTTTGAGACCTGTAGCAGGCATCAAATTTGAAATGAGCTCATTTTGTGCATAAAATTGTAAAATTTCTCAGTTTAAACATTTGTTATGTTGTCTATGTTCTTTTGTGAATAAAATATTGGCTCATGTGATTTGAAAGTCTTTTAGTTTTTATTTTATTCAAATTTAAAAAACGTCCCAACTTTTCCAGAATTCGGGTTGTGTGTGTATATACCACCAAGAAGCTGGTGTGTGGTGGGCGTTCTGGAGCAATATGGCTGCCGTCGCATCATCCAGGTGGATGCTGCACATTGGTGGTGGTTGAGGAGATTCCCCCTTCCATATGTAAAGCGGTTTGAGTACCCAGAAAAGCGCTATATAAATGTAAGGAATAATAATTATTATTATTATATCATAGTGGCTAATTGTTCAAATCCTCTTTAGGAATAGACACATTTAAGGGGAAATTCTTCCACAGCCGTGACTACAAAACCCCTGAAGAATGGCGAGGGAAGAGGGTAGTTGTGATTGGCATTGGGAACTCTGGAGGAGATATTGCTGTAGAGCTGAGCAGAATGGCCAAACAGGTGATATGCCACAACTACTGTATTGTACTGTACTGTAAATTATTATAGTGTATAGTGTAATTATTATACTCTTATTAAAGCCTTCATATTTTTTTCCTATTCTTCTTTGTAAAATACCACACATTTTGATAAATTATAATTTATAAACAATACATGTATTTTACTTTAAAAGAATACTGTATCCAAAAATAAAAATCCTTGTTTTCCAACCTTCATGACAATTTATTTTCCACAAAACGCAAAATGTTGAAGGTGGTTTTACATGCACTGCATTGAAGAGGGACTTTAATGCTTTAAAAATGATACATAACACAAGTACCATAAAACTGTCATAAACACAATTTTCTGTTGGTAAACTCTTTCTTTAATTCCAGGTTTATCTGAGCACCCGAAAGGGTTCTTGGATATTAAATCGTGTAGGAGACAAAGGTGTTCCTTTCGATATGATGTTTAATAACAGAGCAATAATGTGGTTTCTTGGATTGTTGCCTGTTGGATATCGTAACAAATTGGGTCAGAAACGACTCAATAAACGGTTCGACCACAAGCTCTATGGGCTGCAGCCTGCGCACAGGTACTCTGAACACTCGAGGACACAAAACTATAATCTCACAAGACTCTGATGATGTTGGTCAGAGTTAGTTACAGCATACTCTTTAATATTATATTTTGTTGTATAGTTTTGATATGTGTGTGTGTTTTTTTCACCTGGCAGAGTTTTCAGCCAACATCCCATGGTCAATGATGATTTACCAAACCGGATCCTCTCCGGTACCGTCTCGGTCAAGCCGAATGTACAAGAGTTTCGTGGATCAAGTGTGGTTTTTGAGGATGGCACAGTTGAGGATGACATTGATCTGGTGGTGTTTGCCACAGGCTACACTTTCTCATTCCCCTTCCTGTCTTCACATGTAATTCCTGTCTCAAAGAACAAGGTATCCCTGTACAAATACGTGTATCCCCCAGCACTAGAGCGCCCAACTTTAGCCGTGATTGGTCTGATCCAGCCTCTGGGAGCCATTATGCCCATCTCTGAGATGCAAGCGCGCTGGGCCACACGTGTTTTTAAAGGTATCAAACATGACCTCCTGACCTCCTACAAAGACTGGGTGTTCTTACTCAATCCTGTGCATTATTCATTCATTAAAGCAACTGTATGTAACTTTTTAACCATGTCAGTTTCAAAATCATTCTGATAGTTCACTGACTTATAAGCCGAATGGCGAATGACTTTCCCATACTCCCCCGCCCTGCCCGGCCTCGCCCTGCCCTGCCCCACCCCACCCCACCCCACCCCACCCCAAAGAGTATATTCTGGGAGTATGTAAGTTTGGTGAGCGGTCACAAATTTCCATGAAAAGGGCAGATTCCTTTACAGCAGTACAATAAGTCATAGTACATAATAAGTCACACCAACATAGCTTTAGCAAAGGGGTATTCTCAGCACAAATATCAAGGCAGAGACTAAAGGCCAATTCATACTGCACTGACATACACTGACCAGCGGCAATAGACATCGTCTGGTTTTGTCGGATCAGTGTTAGCCCTGTCAGCATCTGTTGGCGTTGGTCCCGCATGTTTTTGCCGATTGAACATGTTCAGTTGGTGTTTGTTGGGTTGTGGAATGTCTGAGAAGAGACATCTGGCGATTGTCCATGTTGGTCAGTCGCCTTTAGAGAGCAAAGAGAAAGTTGACAGAGGAATCTAAACAGAGAACAAGAGAAAGTGAAAGTGTGCAAGGGGCCGGACAAGAGTAAATCTTTGGCTTTTCCTTGTGGTGAGAGCTGACAAGTAAATCTTGCAGCATTTAATTGTAAAATTAAATGCTGCAAGACAGACGTCGAGCTGATTTTCCTGATGCTGGGCTAATATTAGCTGATCTGCTATCTGTGTTATAAAAACTATATACTGGTAGTTTTCGATCATAAGTCAGCCCAATTCCCAATTAAATTTTGATTTAGGTTGAGATTGTCTCTAGCTCAGGTTCAATTTGGTTTCGGTCCTCACAGAAAATGTTTCATAATAAATCAAAACTAATATACTTAATAACTGAAAAAGGTGTAGGCTGAAGCCTTTGCTTATTATGCATATTTATTTAATAAGCGTCACATATCTCAGTGGATTTAATTCATACAAGATTGACAAAACACAGAGGTACACATTTCAGATATTATTACAACAGTTTAAGTATTGCATACACACATTATTCATATTGAGTTGTATAATTATTTATCGCATGGTTTTTAAACATTTTCTTAAATTTACAAAGTGAAATACACATTTTTAATTCATTATTACAGTTATTCCATATGTTTACCCCTTTGACAGATATAGACCTACATCTATTTGTATCTATTTGTACATATATTAGCTTCTAAATACAACTTCGAAGTAAATTATTATATACTTTATACGTTATATCTGTGCAGTGTAACACCGCAAATGACTGAATGACAAAAAAATCTGTTTTAACATTATTTATTTGTACAAATTGATATCTATCATCAAGAGCATACGTTAAGAGTTACATTAACATGCTACTATCCTATCACTAAATTTCATTATATGTTTATACTGTCTTGATGATAGTTGTAGTTGTCTGTCTTAACCAAGAAACAAGAAAAAAAGTACATCCAAAAGCAGAGTGTACCTCCCTCCAAATGTGTTAATTATAAAAGATGGCAACATTTCTGTTAACAGTCCCATCTCAGGATAGCATGCAAAAAATACATCTCATACATCAATACATAGCAGGGAAGCTTTTGAAAGTTTGAAACCTTGCAATGCAAACCTATCTCAGCTATCTTGTAATAGCCTATGCTGTCCAATGAATATTGTGTGCAGTCAATGTGGCCTGTCGTGTCGCCAACATTTAGTTTTACACATTCAAAACCCTAGCACACAATGTATATGTGAAAATGTTAGCAAAATTTAAGCAAAACTACATACAGTTGCTTTAAAGATAATAATAAACCTCTTACAATGTTACTAAAGTTTTTTGCACCTTAAAACATTGTAATATAATTTCTTTTTTTGCCATTTTCTCTGTAGAATTAAACTGACTAATTTTGCTACTAAAGCTTAAGATATATTGTATTTTCAATACATTTTCTTTTTGGATTGAAAGTTTTGAGTTCTAAAATCACCCTTAAAAATTTATTAAATGAATCTTTTCTGTTTTAAAATATGAACATGTCAGAATATTAAGTATAGAGTGTTTTTGTATGTGACAAACTGTGATATTCTCACTAGGAATGTGCAAACTGCCTCCAATGAGTGCAATGATGAAGGACATTAAAGCAAAAGAGGAAGCAATGGCTCAAAGGTTCTCCACACTACATCTCACATGACTATATAACACAGCAATTACATAATTTCTACAGTTAAAATGTCATTGTAGTGTGTCTTGATGACTCTTAATCACACTGTCATGCAGGTATGTGGCCGCCCAGAGACACACCATCCAGGTGGACTACATCCCCTACATGGATGAGTTGGCTAAACAAGTGGGTGTCCGTCCTTCTATCCTGAAGCTGCTCCTGACAGACCCTAGACTGGCTCTGAACATCATCTTTGGGCCCTGCACCCCATACCAGTTTCGCTTACACGGGCCGGGCCAATGGGAAGGTGCGCGTCAGGCCATCCTGACTCAGTGGGATCGAGCCAACGCGCCTCTGAAAACACGCTGTGCACCAGAGCCGCAGTCACAGCGCTCCTCTCATTCACTCATATTCTCAGTGTCTGTTGCAGCGCTGCTGTCTGCTCTGTATTACAGCAGGGCCAGTCTGCACACACTCATAGCAGACCCTTCATCACTCCTGGACACGATCAGGGCTCTTGTACCATTGCCAGTGTGACCAAACAGTGATCATGAAATATATATCAGAAACTTAATATACTTTATATGAGATCTAATATCATATCATATCAAGTGTGCTTCAATTAGGGTAAGTTGTAACAGTGTGAGAAAAACAAGTAGTATGTGAGATTCTTACATTCTGTGAATTAACTTGCAGCTATCATTGCAAATTAAAAATGTAACAAATGTAAGTTTAATAAATATATTTGTAGTAATTCTTTTTATTTTACTTTTTCAGCACTACAAGCTATTTTAACCATTGAGCATAATCAGTTTTATCCAGTTAATATCAAAATGTTACTGTATTAGTATGAACAAATGAATCAATGAATATATATATATATATATTTATATAATATAGGCTTGGTGACAATTATTTAGGGAGAGCTATTCCTTGAACGACATATGCAAAAAAAAAACAGAAAGTAACATACTCATAAAAGCTTATTGTGTTTTCAAATGCATTTAAAAATATAAACTGGTCTGAAGCATGTAGTATTTGTTAAAAATACTGTTAAAAATAAAGTAAAAGAAGGTTATATTTACATTTTTACATATCCAGCTAGGCTTGTTGAAGAGATTTAGGTTGGATATTGATAATTCCTATGATTTTTGTTCAAATAATAATAATAAAAAATAAAAATAAAAACATTGTTTAAATCCCTTTTTGTGTATACACAAAGATTTTTGGGGGGTGGATATTGGAAATGGTATTAGAAGGAAGAAAGACTATATTTAAGTTTAATAGTTTTGATATATGTACAATTCTAAGGAAAATAATAATAATAATAATCTTTTTATTTCTCTTGTACAGCGTTTTATTTATTTATTTTTTATTTTAGGAAAAAATCCACATACACTAAAGAAATGGTCAGGGTCCAACAGAGAATATTGTCAATAAAAGAAAATCAAAGAAGAACTGTAATATATTTCACGAATATATAGTTTTTAAATAAATGAATGGTTATGATGTACACTGGTATTTGGGGGTAGAAATTTGTATAGTTTTTCTAATTAAAAAAGATCAAGAGTCAGTCAGGCTCCTTTCAACAAGTATAAAGGGCGCCATCTGCTGTGTCTTACATGTTAATGACGCATCGGCTGACGCTGCGCAGCGCCTATACGCGGTGACGTCAGGCTCTCGTGGATTGGCGCTCTGCCATCTTTGATTGTGAGACAGGCCGCGGCGCGAGCGGGGCCCTCTCTCGAGTGCACGAGACACCGCCAACCGCCCGTTACTACTCACCTCACACCGGCGGCGCGAACAGAGAGAGATAAAGAGAAAGAAAACGACAGAGAGAGGGAGATAAGTTCTTCTCTCTCTTTTGTGGAGGAGGTTTGTGGGTAGCTAACCGCTCGGCTAGCTGGGACTAGCATAGCACGAGCTTTTGTAATCCACAGCCGGCCTCCCTCTCACACACACACACGCTCAAACACAATACAAAGGGCCAGGACCCAGACCTTCTGGGCGGAATAAACGATATACCTGAAGAGAGAGACGGGACCGGCGGAGACAGGTATGTTAACGGTTGATCAACGTGCTGCTATTGTGGTGCATGAGGAGAAAAGATTCAGTCTAGCTAATGTTAGCACTGCCATGAGCAACGACAAATCACGCAACCAAACCCCGTTTCTTGTTGTCTCACACAGTTCAGCATTAATATGGGCAGGCTTAGAATATAAATTACTGAAAGATGATAAGCGGATAGCCGGAGTCAGAATTTAGGGAAGAATGGGGGTTTGGAGGCCACCTCACAGGGCCCAGTTGACCAGCCCATTTCAATAAATGGCTCATTTTGCCGGTAAAATTGGTGGTACTTGGAAAATTGTTTGATTTGTTAAATCATATGTTTGTTGGATCCACACGACTTAAACTCAGTAGTTAAATTAATGCATTTTAAAGCTGAAAGGCAGGTTCGCAGGCATGAGGAAGGCAGTAGTTATCCAGTGTCCTATTCTTGGTTGTGCAGAGGTAGGTTAGCCAAAGGTGATGCCTCACATGATTATTATAGGCGCATCAAACAAAACGTTAAAATCATTAAAATCAGTGCATACAAATGACAACTTCCACTTTATCACATGCAAGATGCACACTGCATGCTTATTCCCCACCATGTTGACTTGTCAAGGATATGCTTGTGATTTAACCCTATAATTTCTACTGTATCATATTTGATTCATGAAAGCTTCAAAATTCTCAACAAAACCGCTAAAAAACCTGTTGTACACAATCTTCTAGATGCCTTCTCTGATTTGATAATTCATAATTTTTAGCAAATAAAATATTTTAGTATAATTTGTAAAAATGTCTACCTTCATTTCAAGATTAACATTTACTGGACTAAAGCAACTTAGGTTTGCTTAATTATCCATCCTTTTTTTTTTTTTTAGGAAAAGCATGTTGAAATGTTTAAAATATGCACTTCTATTTTTATTGCATTGTTTTGTGTACATCTCTTTTATAACTCTTAAATATTTTCTTACTTAAGGCCTAAAGTTTAAAGTCATTCTAATCCTATGAGAATAGGGAAGTGACCACACTTTTCCACAAGCTTTTCTTTCATATTTTATCTAAATGTTCTGACTGTTTCATGTCAGGATTAAACTTAAAACTTGCCATTAGCAGCTATCTTAACGGGTACTTCGTTCTTTTGTGATCCACATCACAAATTACTCATTCCTTCTGTATGCATGATGTTTTGTGGGCCTTGCAGCTGTAGATCCATGAGATTTTGTGAGGGGAAAAAAAACAGCATTAAACTGAGCAAGTCAGAAGCTTTTGGGGTCAAAGCACAACAGAGTCTTTCAACAGAAGCAGGAACAAGTCAGATTTGATTCATCACAGTGGCAGCAGGAGGGAAGATACTTATGAGCGTCAGTGGATGAAGACTTGATCATTTAACTTCCACTTAAAGAACTTTACATATTCATAAGAGGAAATGCCATCAAGGACACCATTGGTGGAAACAAGACAAGCCTTGAGGGGTGTTTTTAACAAAGAAAGGAATGAAGCCGCACGAACAGCAGATCAAGTGAACGTTTCAAAGCTTCCTGGTAACTGCGGATCTGTTTGAGCTGTGAGGTTTCATATTAGAGTGCTTTCTTCATTGATTTAAGAACGCCCCTCACCAATTTATTGAAAAGATATTGACTTTACTCATCCCTCAGGGTCTGCGGCTCAGTGCAGGGATGCTCATTTGGGAATATCAGAGGAAAGCAGAAATTGGTTCGTGTATTTGGGAGGCAGATGGCCAGGTGATGGGGGTGTGATTGGATGTCAGAGGTTGGGGTTGAAAGAAAAGACGTTTTAATTGAAATCTCCATTGAATCTCAAGTTCTTCATTACTTAATAGTACTAAGACAACGTCCTACTGTGTTCTACAACGTCCTTTGTTTATAAAGCAAGTAAAATGTGTCACAAGCCTGGAATTTGTTACTTAAAAGGCAGATTTTCCAGCCTTAATCATTTTGGTCTTAGACATCCAAAAAATGACTCATGCTCTTTAGGGGGTTTTATCCATTCATCTGTCTGTCTCAGTCTTCTGTCCTGGCAGTACGGAATAAAGAGGAAATTGAATGATGCCCTAGCCTTTGCGTGGTCCCGTTTGTTGAGTTTAGCTACCTGTAACCTTTTCTCCCTCTCCAATATACCAGACAGCCATATTGATGATGGCTCTTGAGGTATGGATTGAAGGGAAGTTGGCATTTAACTGGTGAAGCTGCATAACATTTTTCTTCATTGAAGTGTTTATCTCAGTAAATGCTGATAACCCTAAGTAAAAGATGACTGCTTTCACTTTCATTACACCTCTCTTGTCATGTGACTTTTCCTTTTTGTGCAGCTGGTTTGCATGTTATGTTTATAGTTTTATGCTCTATGTACGTATTTGATTTGGCACGATTGTTGCCTTTTAACTGTGTCCCAGATGTGACCAACTGTTAAAAATGTTTGAGACTCATTAGCTATGTTTCCATCCAAAGTTGCTTATTTATAAATTTGGAATATCACAAAACATTTGCGAATAAAGCACTGTTTCCATCCAGTGAGTTGAAGAAAACAAAATCGTCACTTCCTGATAAACTGTCACCCAGTATCACTAAGAAAAATAGAAGTTTCTGCAGATTTTCAGATAATTTTTGTATATAATACATTATTTGCACCTCGGAGCGTGCAGACGAAACCCAATAAACGCTGTCATGTTATATTCCTGGTGTTTGAGAACGCAATTGTGTGAGGCGCTTCTGGGAGGGAATTATACCGAACCACTTTAACAACATACTTTGCCCAGGCATTACAGAATTTGCATCGCTGGTTAGTTCCGTTATGCTGTCCCATTGCAAAGTCACTTTTTTTTTTTTTTTTTTTTTCTTTGTTCATGAAGGAATTTTTGGTTATTGTTTCTATGGCAGTTTATGCGCATGGTTTAGTATCTCATAAATTCAAATCATTTGAGTGCACACTTTTTTTTTTTCTTTTTTTTTTTTTTAAGTTTTTATGCACATTTTTAGAATTTAAGTGCATCTTTCCTTTTCCATCCTTTTGTTTACGCAATATCCCAATGTGCATAAAAATAGGTGGATTGAAACCACTATTGCTTCAGCATCCAGTCTTATGTTGATTCATATTAAAGCTGAATTTCTAACAGCTTGAGAATTTGTTAATTTAATTTGTTCTGAATAACTAAAATATAGTTATGAAGATAGTGTTGCATTCACATTTCTTAGTTAGCAGACCAGTATTGTGGCTGTGCAGTGAATCTAATTGTGTATGGACATGTTGAGGTGACCCTGTTGCTTCTACTGTGCTGTCTTGGCGTAAGGCCTCACACCACATCAATTATGAATGGAGCCCCATGTGGCTCAGGGTAGATTGCTGCACCCCCTCCCTTACTGTCAGTTCACTATCTACACTCACATCAGCATGGCAACGTGATATGCATCATCGATTTGAGCCATTGAGATTTAAAGATGTCAAGTTCTAACTGCCTTTGCAGTCCACCTGCTTCAATGACACGCAACTAGTAATAGATAGACACTGTATATTGGCCAGGCAAACTAATTGGTCGATATTTAAATATTATTAGTGTGTGTATAATGTATTCAGCACACAAGATCCTGCATCAAGCAGAATCTTAATTTATTTTCTGCAAGTTAGTGTCATCATGGCCTTAAACCTCCCAGTTTCAAGCACTGAATTTAGTTTAGTAATGTTTGTGAAACCAGTATAAAGGCTATTATTTGCAAATGCTGTGTTTGGGGAGAGTTGCTTGCACACATGCACATTTTTCTGTTTCTCTCTGTAGCTGCTTAACATTGGCTCTTGGGTGTTGCATTGTAGCTTGCTCTTAAGCCTGACAGGAAATATAGCTTGAAACACTTAAGAGGTGCAGGTAGATATTAGAGAAAGTATCTGGTTTTACTGTCAGCTCACTCAGTCTTTCATTTCATGGTCTCTTCCTAAGGGGCTGGTTCTGAGGGGTGAGGCCGCAGGACCAGACTCAATGAGTTTCCAGCGAAATGTCCGAGAAGTCAGGGCAGAGCACCAAGGCAAAGGATGGCAAAACAAAGTATGCAACCCTTAGCCTTTTCAACACGTACAAGGGCAAGTCTCTGGAGACCCAGAAAACTGCAGGTGAGTCAACTGAGCATCCTTACAAATTGTTGGTAATTACCGAGATCTCTGTTGTGGGTTCAATCTCTCTCAACCTGTCAAGAACATGTCCAAGTTACATTTCACCTCAAAATTGAAAGCGGTAAACTGCATTTTGCATTTTAAAAAATGAAGCAAACAAGGGAAAAAACGTTTGCATTAAAATGAATGCAATAACTTTTAAGGGATTAGTTCACTTCAGAATTAAAATTTCCTGATAATTTACTCACCCCCATGTCATCCAAGATGTTTGTCTTTCTTTCTTCAGTCGAAAAGAAATTAAGGTTTTTGAGGAAAACATTTCAGGATTTATCTCCATATAGTGGACTTCACTGGGGTACAATGGCTTGAATGTCCAAATTTCAGTTTCAATACAGCTTCAAAGGGCTCTACATGATCCCAGACTAGGAATAAGGGTCTTATCTAGTGAAACGATCTGTCATTTTCTAAAAAAAAAACCCCACAAATGCTCATCTTGCACTGCTCTGCGTTGCGCCACACATTACATAATCACTTTGGAAAGTCACGCATGACGTAGGCGGAAGAACCGACGAACCGAGCAAACGATCTACCGGGATAGATATTCCATTTTCAACGTGATTATGTAATGCGTGGCGCATCGCAGAGCAGTGCAAGACGAATATTTTTGTGGTTAAAAAAAGTGTTGTGTGTTTTTTTTTTTTTTTTTTTTTTTTTTTTTTTTTTAGAATATGACAGATCGTTTCGCTAGATAAGACCCTTATTCCTTGTTTGGGATCATGTAGCTGCACTGAAACTGCAATTTGAACCCCAGTGAAGTCCACTATGAAGAGAAAAAAAAAAAAAAAAAAAAAAAATTCCTGGAATGTTTTCCTCAACCTAATTTCTTTTCAGAAAAACATCTTGGATGACATGGGGGTGTGGAAATTGTCAGGAAATTTTAATTCTAAAGTGAACTAATCCTTTCATGTTATAACTTCTGATACAATGAACTACATTTATTTTGGGGTGAAATGTAATCTTGGCATGATTTGAGACATGCACATGACATGCATAGCTCATGATAATTTGCTCTTCAACTCTTAGTATAAGAATTGTTCATTGAGAAGAGTGTGAAGTGATGCAGTGGAGTCTTTGAACTGTCGTTTGAGCTCAGCCTCCTGTGCATTGCTGGATCAAATAAGCAGCCTTTGTCCACTCAGTCACCGCTGTGAATTCCTATGAGCTTTAGCAGAGAGAGAGAGAGAGTGCCCAAAAACACTTGTTATAAGGTTATTGCTGCTATTAATGATGATCTTGTTAAAATGACATTGCCTTTTTGGTCAGAAAACCATAGTTTCCTTGCCTAAATCAAAAGATGAGTATGTTAAGGCTAATGAAATGTATTTTTTTTTCCTCCTTAGTTGCCGCCAGACATGGGCTCCAAAGTTTGGGCAAAGTTGCCGTTAGTCGACGCATGCCCCCTCCGGCTAACCTGCCCAGCCTGAAAGCTGAGAACAAAGGCAACGATCCCAACGTTAGCATCGTACCCAAGGACGGCAGCGGATGGGCCTCCAGACAGGATCAACCAGGAGACGAACGGTAAAACTACACCCTCTTAAATGATAGGTGTATTAGTTGTAAGATTAGTTTAGGAAGTTATAACACTCTTGTTCCAAACATACTCCTTTAGATTCCTGTGTTTCAGTCACCCTTCTCTTATGATTGTAGGCAACAAGAGACCCCTCCACCACAGCCCAAGCCAACTGTGCCCCAGACCTCTGATGCCCCTCTGGGAGGCAGCCGCTCCTGGGCCAACAGCAAACAGTCTGGGCAGCTGGACGGTAAGCCTCTTCTTCAAAAAAAACAATTTCATTTTTGTTAGTGCTTTTAAAATAATACTCGATCTAAACAAATTTAGGTAGCAGAATTATCGAAATTGAGTTTTGAACTGCTAATCCAAGTGCTTTAATGTCACAATGTGCAGGAGCTCCTCGGATGAGCAGTCAGTTCCATCAGGAGTTTCCAAGTCTGCAGGCGGCAGGTGAGGTGGAGAAATCAGGCGATCAGGAAGATGAACCCTATGGTCCAGGCCCCAGCCTCAGGCCTCAGAGTAAGACCACCGTCCTTCCCATTCACTCACAAGCTTTATGTAACATCCCTGATGCAACAGTTTGAAATTTCTTAATGATTAAAATCATGTGCAAATCAATATCATGTGTACTCCCTCACTCTGGTCTTTATTGTCCATTACCAACCAGATGTGGGTAGCTGGCGAGAAGGTGGAGGCAGGAACTTAACTGTTGCTCCCAGCTCCTCAGAGACTGACAGTAAGCCCTCTGAGGAGTCGGGCGTGGGTAGAGGCACACCATCTCCCTCTGGGGACTCTGATGAGGCAGGAAAACCCTCTGCTAGTGAGGGCAGAGAAAAAAGGGATGCCAGGGACAGGCTCCCACCTACTGCCCCTCAGCATAAACTCAACGGTGGCCAGCAACCACCGGGAGCGGGAGGGATGTCATCTCAGTTCCATGCTGCCCAGTTCAGGAGCATGATGCCACCATATGTGAGTGATAATTATTTAACCATTGTTTATCATTTCTTCTACCTTCTGAAATGTGGCATGCTGCTGTATATTTTTCTGACTGGTACGGTTTTTGTGAAGTGCATTTGGCAGTGCCGCTTTAATGTGTGCATCTTTTCAGATGTTCAATGCTTACCCCCGAGGGCCCTTTCCTCCTGTACAAGGCGGCTTTAGATACCCTGGACAACAGGAGATGTCTAAGTAAGTGGTCCCTTAAGGTCTGAAACTGTCTCTAGATGCTGGAGCTAAGGCTGAAGGATGGTGTTATTTTATCTTTCCTTTTGTTACTATAAATCTTTTATTTTGTGTGGAGTATTTACATGTTTTTTTTTTGTTTTTTTCCTGAAGCTAGGGTTAAAAGGGAAAGTGTAAGCAGATGAAAGAATTTCTATTGAACAAGAACAGCAATTTGAAATTTTGGGATAATTAAAGGGCATTGGGAGCTTTTCAAAGTATCGCTTTCTCATGTTTCTCTCTCCTCCACTTAGGGGTCCACGGTCTGGAAGACCCCCACAGCCTCCCTCTCAGCCATGGCTGCAGGATCCGGACAGGCCATCAATTGTTAGTGCCACTGAATTAAAGGAGCTAGACAATCTGGACACTGATGCTGATGAGGGTTGGGCAGGTGAGAATGACCACTGGGTAGTTTATATTTCAGTTTATAATGTATATTATTTTATAATTTATAATATATATTAAGTCAATTTATATTTAATTCATTCAGTGAAGACTATACAGGTTTTTTTTTTTTTTTTTTACATTTTATTAATCAATTTCTGTAGTATTTCTTACATGTTAAATAAACCTAGGCTATGGTACCTGAGAAAAATTCTATTGTATTTGTCCTATTGTTTGTAATTTGCTTTTTTCCTATTTTTAATATCAAAAACGAAATAAAATTTGCCTTGCTTTATTACAGAAGACTGCCAGTCATGTTTGTAATGACTGCAGTCTGCTTAAATGGCATGTTTTATAATATTGGGTTGACAAAATGGGAAGAGAAGCTAAATAAATTTCAAGATTCACATTTAATTCAGTGGGGTTCTTTTTTCAAGACCTATTAAACTGTCTACCACAGTCATAGGAAAAGTAACAAAACTGTAAACTAGAACCAAATCTATGTATATCGAATTTAATTCAAAATCAAAGTCCAATTTATTCAATCCAAAAGATTCCCACCCATAGTTTGTGGTAGTTGAATGGGAATGTACAGTGCAAAAATAGGAATGTCTCAGTTGTTTGAGGTTACTATAACATGTATATTATGACAGATAGCCACACGGCTATCAGCTTGACATAAAATGGGAATCATTGAATTCAAAATTCAACTGCATTAAATAGGGCTCATCCAGTCAGAATTTGTCAATACTATTTTGTAATTTTAGGTTTTATTTCCTCTTGTCAGTTTTTAACTGCTAAAGCAAAGGACCCATTTTTGAACCAATGTCAGTACTTTATGCTATGAGTCATCTTATATTTGGAAGGTCATGGTGGCAAACCATAAGAAACAGAAGTACAAAATAATCAAATGAAATGAAGTTCTTAATTCCTTGGCTTATTAGTTGTTGCCACATTTTATTTCATATTTAAACCATTGTCCATCGAGTCACCATTTTTGGTCTTATTTAGGTGCCCAGATGGAAGTTGACTATACTGAAAAACTGAACTTCAGTGATGATGAGGAAAACCATTCAGCTAAGGAGAAAGGTGATAGCTGGTAAGCACTCATCTATGTATGAAAAAAGTTGCAAAACGTATTTGGGCATAATCAAAATTGGTCCTATAAAACTTTCTTGCTAAAACACAGGGAGTGGATGACTAAAGTTGATCGTATGCGGTCAAGAAACATTGATGTACAAGAGGGATGGAAAGAAGGAGCAGAGGAGAGGACTGATGGCAAGAGCTCATGGATGGAAAGTGGAGATCACAGGGCTCCCTCCCCTGGCAATATTGTCCATTATAGCAAGACGGACCAACAGGTATGGCTTGCGCTGAGACGGTAGTCTCTGATTTGACATGAAGTTGGCTGAAAACTTATTTTGCTATTTTTGCTTCATTGTTTTTTTTTGTCTAATTTTCAACAAACAAATTGTGCAGGGACAAACTGTTGGGCGTTCTGTGGGAAGTGGTGGCCCGCGTGTTACAAAGCTGCCCACTACAGCACCCCCTGCTGGTGAGGAGGAAACGGAAGCATGGCGACAGAAACGGAAGAAGCAGTCAGAGCTCTCGGAAGCAGTGGAGCGTGCTCGCAGACGGCGTGAGGAGGAGGAACGGCGCATGGAAGAACAGAGACTTGCTGCCTGCAAAGAGAAACTCAAACAACTGGAGGAGAAACGTCGACCTTCAACTACAGAAACTACTAAACCAACTACACAAGCTCACAGTGATCACCAGGAAGTGACTGAAACTGTGCCTAAACTACCTGCTGAAACTCCACCCCCTCAGCCTCAACCACCACCTCCCCCTGCACAGCAACCCTGCCTTCCCATGCCAAACCATGAAAGGACAGAGCCAACTGTGGAGGAGGTGCCACAATTTGTTACTCGGCAACCTAGCCCTCCTGTTCATAGGACTGCCCCAGAACCCCAAAGCAAGGTTGATACTGCTGTAACTGAGGAGGTGCATAGACAGGTGGAGAGACAACCAATGAGAGACTACTTCAGTGCTGAAGAGCCCAGAGGTAAATGGATTGAAAACATCATGTGCGGTTGATGTGATTTTGCTGGCATAGTTTGCCATCAGTATGAAAGTGGTGAATCCTAAATTACGTTTAATTTGCATTTTTGTATGCTCCCGTCACACTTATTAAATATGAAATATAGTGCATTTCACGCAGAGGTTTGTCTCAATTTTCCAGTTCGCATTCTTTGCATGTATGGCAATGCATCTGTGGCAAATAAACGCAATTTGCTTTCTATTGCGGTGAACTTTTGGTTGTAAATCTAAAGAATCAAATGGTTTAATGTACAATGTTAAAATAGACCAGTCAGGGTAGGGTGTAAAGTCTTGTTTGGACCAAACAAAGCAAGTGTGACAAGAACCTTAATTAAGCTCACCTGGTTTGATGCATACAATAAATAAATTATGAGATGGACTTTTCATGTATTGTAGCTTAAATAATAGAGCACGGCACTAGCAATGCCAAGGTCATTGGTTCAGTTCACTGTCGTTTATGATAAAATCGTCTGCCTGATATGTAAATGGTTATTCTAATGCAGTGTGCTAGTTTTAGATTTAAAATGGTCTTCTTTCTTTGTTTCAGTTGAGGAGCCTCAGTTGTCTTTGTCCAGACTAGATCATTCTGTTAATGAAGATGCACCTCTTCCGTCTCAACTGGAAAATGAGGGAGAAACAGGGACTGCTGTTCGCCCTTCTGTCACCTCTGGATACTCAAAACAGTTCCAGAAGTCTTTGCCACCCAGGTTCCTTAGACAACAGGTGCTCACACACTGTCCTGGCTTTGTTTGGTGCCTTCTTCCTATAAGTATCAATGTTAGTTTGAACCCTGCAAAAAAAGAAAATGTACAGTTTAAGGTTACCTGGCAGATGATATTTGTGAACTGGAGTTCTTTGTAGTAAATCCTGCTTTAATGTAGTTGTAGTCATTTTCTTCTCTTAAATTATTTAGGAACAGCTTAAACAACAACAACAGTGGCAGCAGCAACAGCAGCAGCAGCAACAGCAAGGTGGAGGGGGTCCGGTCTCTCCCTCAGGGGGTTCTGTTCCTCCTCAGCACAGATCCCTATACCAACCTCTTGGCCCCCACCACCAACACCTAGCCTCGATGGGCTTTGACCCACGCTGGCTAATGATGCAATCTTATATGGATCCTCGTATGATGTCTGGACGGCCACCAATAGACATGCCTCCTATGCACCCTGGTATTTCTTGCAAACTGAAATTGTTTCCTTTCTTAGTAACTTGGTAACAAACCCAAACACTGTAAACTGTTTATAAGATGTAGTAAAAAAATTTTGTCTTGATGTTGTTTATCTTACGCTGTTTCACTTCCTCATTTATCTTTTAAGACACATCTCCAGTTTTAAGATTTTAAGAACTTTTAAGAATTTTCAGTTTTAAGAACATTATTTCTGACAATTTTCATTTTAGAGCATTCTATATGTGCCGTCGTAGTAACTTTATTTTACATCATCAGGGAGAATGCCCCCTAAGCAGCTGGTACGACGAGAGCCTGCAGACAACAGCAGCTCTGGATCAGACACTTTTGATCATCTGACCCGACCAATCCGAGAACACGGAGTTCCCAGTGAGCCTCGAATGGTCTGGGGTTCTGACCCATATCCCCCAACAGAGCCCCTGCCTTCTTCTGCCACCGCTAAAGGACGAGAAGATAGCAAGGAGCCAAGGTGAGAGACTGCAGTGTTTTAAAACAAAAATATAAGAGTTCTAGGTATTTCTCCCACTGTTAGAAATAACTTGTTGATCAAGTGTTAAGATGTTTTTTTTGTTTTGCTATTCCTCTCTTAGATTGGATGCTGGTCTGGAGCTGGATAGAGGTCTATCAGGTGTCTACCCTCAGGACCATAGCCCACTGGAGCCCCGGGGCAAAAGCGACTTCTTCAGGGATTCATCTGAAACCTTATCTGCTTTTAGTCGTATTACTGAAGAGGTTCCAAGTCTCCTACAGACTGACAGAGCACCAGTCATCCCTTCCTTTGAACCTGAGGAGGTTAACCTCTCCGGTGCAGATGAGGTTGAAGCCATTGGACAGGCTGTATTGAAACGGAGTATCTCTCAAGGCTCCAGTCACTCTTTGAAACTGGAAGAGCCCAGATTTGAAGGACTTACCATAGCACAGAAAACCCTGGACTTCCCTGATACTGTGGAAAGACCTGAGGACAAGTCCAGAAAGGAGCCTTTTGTTCAAGGGTCTGTGATCAACAGCCGTTCCACTCCTCCTGTGGCTAATGATGGAATGCACAAAACTGAAAAGCTTATCTTGCCTCCGCCCAGCAAGCAGAAATCAGAAATGCGCTGGGGACCCCGTGGGTCTGGATCCGGTAGGAGAGAGGGTCCTGGAGGGGAGCGGCCAGTCAGGAGATCTGGACCTATTAAGAAACCTGTACTGCGAGACATGAAGGAAGAGCGAGAACAGAGAAGAGAGAAAGAAGAGCAGCGAGGTGAGCGATCCAAAAAAGAGGGCCCTACTTCCAAAGGTGTTCCTTCGGCTGCTGTAGAAACATCCGATGGACTGAAGCCCTCTGGTGATGGGAAGAAAGTAGTGGTAGAACCTGAAGTAGGAGTAGCGACTGGTGGAGCAAAATCCAGAGATCTTCAGACAACGGTAGGTTCTACTGTCTCAACTGCTGCTGAAGAAAAGCCAGACATGCCTTCAAATAATGACAAACGTCCTGAACCCAAACTACCCTCTCGCAAAGAGTCCAACCTCCCTCCCAGAGCTTATCGCAGAGATGAGAGGGAGCGAGAGAGAGAACGAGACAGAGAGAGGGATAGAGATGTAGAAAGAGAGAAAGACTGGCCATCTGATTATAAAGGCCGTGGTCGGGGAGAGTACTATTCCCGTGGCCGGAGTTACAGAGGCAGCTATGGTGGGAGGGGCCGAGGTAGCCGTGGCCGAAGTCGAGGGGACTACCCATACAGAGAGCCACGGTCACGTGCAGACTTGCCATTAAGTGCCACAGGTACGGCTGGGTTCCGCTGCCGGGAAGAGAGTGAAACCCGTAGTGAGAGCTCAGACTTTGAAGTCTTACCCAAGCGCAGACGCAGACGAGGATCGGACACAGATTCTGAAAGTGAAGGCAGAGAATCTGCCAGTGACACTGGAGCATCAGATCGCGAGCCCAGCACCAAACCAAGCAGACCGCTTCGCCGTGAGCTGCCAGAGTCACAATCCTCTAAATCTGCCTCTGCCTCTGGATTTGCAGCTGGACATATTTCGGAAAAACCTGGGTCTCGGAATGAGGATGGGCGACCTAAACCAGGTTTTCTGTTAAAGGGTGAGGCTGCACGCCGAGGAAAGGGAGGTTTGCACAGCAGGCGAGGTGGTGGCAGGGAACGAGGTGGCCACAGATCAGCTCCTTTCCGTCGGGCTGCTGTCAAAGAGGGCTCGCAGTGGCCCTCGAAGCCCATGGAGACTTTTCGGCCAGAGGAAGCTGAGACCTCGCGCACTGATAGCACACCATCCGAACGACGGCACACCAAGTATGACAACAAGAAGATCGGAGAAGGTGGACAAAGCATGAGGGAGAGGCCTCGGAGACCAAGGGCTGCCCGTCCTCCCAGACAGGACAAGCCCCCACGATTTCGGAGGCTTAAAGAACGTGAAGCAGCAGTTTTTGCTGGTGAAGCTACTCCTGGTATGCCAGCATCTACATCTGTCTCCCCAACACTGTCTAAAGCTCCTGGAACTCTGGTCACTCTGCCCGAGGGAGTAGTTGATGCCACTACAGCAGCACCTCTCACTCCTGATGTGACTTCAACTGAACTTTCTGTCACAGAGGCAGTTGTTCCTGAAACGGGAGCCACTACTGTCGTTGCTGCTGGCAGCAAATCACCAGACTTGTCCAATCAGAACTCTTCTGACCAGGCCAATGAGGAGTGGGAGACAGCCTCCGAGAGTAGTGACTTCAATGAACGGAGAGAGCGAGAGGACAAGAAGCAACTTGAAGCAGCCATGACTGCCACCACTTCCTCCTCCTCTGCTGTGCCCACACAGATCACTGGGGGACAGAACAAATCACCCACAGATAGTGTGGCAATCCCAAAACGGGAGTTGGCCTCGGCATCCAAGAGGAGCTTCTCCAGCCAGCGGCCTGTGGATCGACAGAATCGCCGGGGAAATAGTGGGCCTAAATCTGGTCGAGGCTACCCTGGAGGCAAGAGCGAGAGAAGGGGAGGATCAGGAGCCAAATCGGGACGCAGGGGGTGAGTCCCGAACTGCGTTGTCCCAAGAAGTAGAGTCTTGAGTTTTAATAGTTTATATGTGAAATAGTCTTCATATCTGTTGTGCTTTAAGGCAAGCACCAGTTTTACTTGGCTTATACTTCAAACCAGTCCTGATCCTCCACTGTGCTGTAGAGTTTAGCACCAACCCTAAATTAAACATCTGAACCAGCTAATCATGTCTTCAGTATTATATGAAGTGTTTAGGCTAGTTGGAGCTAAACTCTACAGGATGTTGGCCCTCCATTAGCAGGAATGGACACCCCTGCCTTCAATTAAGAATTACATTTCATACTACTCCCTCTTTAAAGTAACTTGAACCCCTCCTTTTTTTTTCTTCCCTCCCCCCCAGCATTTGGGTTTGTGTTGGGATGAGATTTTGTGGCTGGAAAATGTGAAAAAGCTGTCTTTTAGAAGTTTTTTCTTTTTTTTTTTTTTTTTCCTCCTTCACTGAATACTTCCTATGTACCTTGTTCTGTTAAAAATAATAATAATAAAAAAATTACATTTCAGAACAAAACTTGTGCAGCACCGTCTTAGGATCTTTAAGTGGCTAAATATATGGCTTGTGAAAGGCAAAAATTCTTCCTTTTTTGTGTAAAAATCAAAACATTTCCATATGAGGGGGACACAGGTGAAAATGGGCATTTTTTTTTATTTTTATAAGTAGTCTACAAATCAATTACTTTTAACCTTTACAGCATTACTTGAGTTTTTTTTTCTTTGAGGAAATTTGCCATGTACTGTACCTGATATGCCCCAAATTAATCCATATTAAATCAAAATTAATCAAATCTAAATTGAATCACAAGCTTTTTAATCAAAATCAAATCCAATCATGAAATGTCAGTGCCCAGCCCTAGTGTAATAAATGTAACAGGGTTTTTTCTATTTATTTATTTATTTATTTTTATTTTTTTGTCTCTTCCCTTTATTTTCTTGTCAGAGTGCACCATAATGCTTAGTTTTACATGTTAATATCACAATTTTCTCCTGGGGAAGCATGCCCCCAGACCACCCAACAATTTAATTTGTAAACTTGTCACCTTTTTCACCTCTTGTGAGTTTGCAGATCTGAATATACTTCGGTCTTTCATGGCTTCCTGGTTTATTAAAGCATTATTGGAAACATGTTATTTGATTCTGCCTTACTCTGTTTTTCTGATGAGCTAATTGTTTTCTCTGTTCCCTGCAGTGCTGCTGCTCAGAATGCAGAGGCTGGTCAGGCTGGTACAGGTCAAAAGTCTGGGAAAGAACCAGCACCCGGTCGCCGGAAAGAGGAAGCAAAACAAGCTGTCAAAAAACCCAAAGAGAAAGAAAATGCTTTGTCTCAGTTTGATCTCAACAATTATGCCAGTGAGTGTTTAAGACTTTTGTCTATATTGCACCCAGTAGTAACCTTTTTTCATAGTAGTTAAGACCATTTTTTAGCAACTCTAACTCTGGCATTTTTTTTTTCGCTAACTGATTCGTTCCAAGCAATAAATTATTTGTAACACTTTTAATATTATTAGTATTATTGAATTACTCAGTCTTAATATTGGTCAACTGAATAATGTTTGAAACTTATTTGTTCTCTCTTCCACAGGTGTAGTGATCATTGATGACCACCCAGAAGTGACGACACTGGAGGACCCTCAGTCAAACACAAACGATGACGGCTTCACAGAAGTTGTTTCACGGAAACAGCAGAAACGTTTGCAGGATGAGGAACGGAGGAAGAAAGAAGAGCAGACGGCACAGGTGAGAAAAGGAAAAACTCATTTATTTAGCCCAATGTATTTGCATGCATTGCACCATGGCATGTATCGTGTATCAACTACCGTGGTGCAATGTATAATTGGTGCAGTGTTTTCAAATGGTGCAAAGCCAAAATCTCATGTCTTCTATGTCTGACCAAATGCTGTGCAGAACTGGAGTAAAAAAGGCTCTGGAGAGAAGGGCAGGGGAGGTGGTGGTTCTAAACTTCCTCCGCGGTTTGCCAAAAAGCAGCAACAGCAGCAAGGAATGGCAGCAGGGCAGCAGCAGCAACCATCAGCCCCAGCTCCACAGACCCAGTCTGTCCTGCAGCAGCCTCAACCACAGCAAGCTATCTCTGTGTCACAGCACAACCTGCCTGCCTCTAACCAGAGCACTAGCTCGCCCCAGCCTCTTGAGGGTGCTGTAGCACCTCTGGCTCCTGCACCTGTAGACTTCTCTGCCAAGAGTCAGACACACAACACCCTGGGTACTGAACTGTGGGAGAACAAGGTGGCTGGCTCCACCGTTCTCTCTGATGTCAAGAAACGTAAGTGTCTCACCTTAAATCCATATTTACTTAAACCTCATACATTTATTAATGTTTGTTGTAATAGTTTCTTTAAAAAATGAAGAAATTAAGAACTGTGAGGTTTTTTTCTTTTTGACAAATTTGTTCTTGGATTTTAATTTTAACAACAGTTCTGTATCTGATGGTTGTCCCATTTCTCTTCTATTGTAGTTGGACCTATCAGCCCTCCCCAGCCTCCCTCTGTCAGTGCCTGGAATAAACCCCTCACTTCATTTACTGGGACAGTTACACCTGAGGTGTGAGAATGTTTAATTCTCAATGAAATATTCAAATATCATTTTCCACCAGGTTGATGTTGTAACAGGCTAACCAGCACCATTTTTAATATTCTGAACTTTAGTAAGTGCTGATGATTGATTTCTGATGTTTGTTTTAGGGTGTGAAAGCGGGCGCAGATACTGGGGTTGAGTTGGGCATGGACAGCATCCAGTTTGGTGCCCCCTCTTCAGCAGGCAGCACTGACAGTGATGGAGTGCCCACCCTGCTAGAGAAAACCTCTGATAATAAACTACCCGAACCCAAAGAGCAGAGACAAAAACAGCCCCGCGCGGGACCTGTCAAACCTCAGAAGGTAGTCACTGCTTTTGTCTAGAAGGACCCTTATATACAACATGCAATAGCGTTTGCATCACATAATACAGCATTTTTCCAAGTGAAACAATATTTGTATATTTGTGAATGTGGCAGTTTTAAAATGGAATTGGTTTAGATCATGGGAATTGGGCTGTAAAATTTGCTGTTGTTAAAGCAAAAGGGGGACATACCAAATACTAAGACATTAAGAGATTCTTATCAAATTTATATGCTGATATGGAAAATAGCTTACTCATTAGTGATCCCAGACTTTTTAGACATTTGTCTATATAGGTGAATAATGAACATCATTTAAAACTCAATTTCTCCTCCAGTTACCCGACATCCCTCCTCCAGAGCACAAAGAATATAAACCTGGACCCATCGGTAAAGAGCGTTCGCTCAAAAACCGTAAGGCTGCCAAAGATGTGCGTCAGTCTGATGGAGAGGGCCTGGATAAAAGTGGAACTGGAGGCAATCGAGACAGAGACTCCAGCTCACCTACTAAAGACAAAGTTCCTGAGCTGGGTGGAGACATTGAGGGCATGATCACTGCTCCATCAGCAGAATACTCCAGCAGCTCTAAGGTGCAATATAATATCCTGCTCCCTCAATCCTTTAATTTATACACTACTGTCACTTATGATCAATTTAATACATACTTCCTGAAGATAACTTGCTGAATGGTAATGACATTTTGTGTTAATATATAAAAGAATTATTGTGCAAGATATAAAAGAAAGTCGCAATTACTTATTAATTATTTCATGGCGATAACAAGCTTCCATACTAGTGTATATTTTATAGAAAATTGTGTTTATTTATTTTTCCTGACCGTCTGTTTATTGTGCAGGAATCAGTGACTGACTACACAATCCCGTCGTCCTCTTTAGCTGACAACGTCCCCACTGCAGGGACCAAGATGGAGGAGAGCCTTGTGACCCCTGTTAGTGCTTCAGTGCTGTAATTGATCTTTGTGTGTGTGTAAAGTTTTTCTGTGTTCTTAACGCTTTCTTGGTTGTTGGTTCAGGTGGCTCTCCCGCACCCGTTACCTATTCAGCGAAGAGAAGCCCTGCAGCAGAGCTCCAGCCTTGCCACAGTTTCTCCTGCTACTGTAGACCTCACACTCAAAGTAAGATGCACACTGATTCACTAATCAAAGTTAGTAATACACAAGTGTTAGCTTCTTTTTGTTGTTTGTTTGTTTCACCATAGTCATAAATCATCATAAAACATACTCTACACAAGTATGTGAATGTACATGTTACCAAAGGCATCTTGTCGAACTGTTTCTCACTGTTTTCCTGCAGATGGAATCAGCACGTAAGGCTTGGGAAAACTCACCTAGTCTGGGGGAAAAGAGCTCTCCTGTCACCTCCTCTGCTTCCCCCATCACCAGTGGAGGAGGAGCAGGCAGTGCCTCCTTCAACTCCTTCTCCAGTGCTTCAGTGCCTCAGATACCTGTGGCCTCTGTCACCCCCAGTACCTCGCTGTCCGGTAGTAGTTCACACTTCATGCTCTGACCCTTTCATTGGTTGTGCTGGTAAAAGCGTTTTAAATGGACATTGGCAGAATTTTAATATTGGTCCTCTGTTACACAGGATCTGCGACCTACACAACGTCCTCTCTAAGCACAAAGAGCACATCAGCCTCTGACCCTCCCAACATCTGTAAGGTGAAGCCCCAGCAGCTGCAGAGTTCAGGAATGTCCAGCACTAACTTTTCCCAGCTGGGCTGTGCACCTTCTCTGTTACCGCAGCAGCAAACCCCACAGGTGTTCGTATCCCAGTCTGCAGCAGGTACTTTTATTTATAGACGCCCTCATGTAGCCATTATAAATGCGTTTTTGTAATTATTAATTATTCATTTTGAATTTTGTCTTTTGAATGCCACTCATCTAATTGAATACACTAGCTTTGGTTTGGGGTTGGTAAGACTTTTAAAAGAAATCTCTTATGCTCACTAAGCCTGCATTTATTTGATTAAAAATGCAGTAAAAGTGTAATATTTTTTTTAAAAATGTAACTTAATTCTGTGGTGGCAAAGCGGAAGTCATTACTCCAGTCACACGATCCTTTAAAAATCATTCTAATTTGCTGATTTGGTGCTCAAACTTTCTTTTTTTTTCTTCTTTCTCTTTAAACATGATACTTTTTCTTCTTCAAACTGTGATACTTTTTTTTTTTTTTTCTTCAGGGTTCTTTGTTAAATAGAAAGCTCAAAAGAACATTTTATTTGAAATAGAAAATGTTTAAATGCATCCTTGCTGAATAAAAGTTTTAATTTCTTTAAAAATACTTACTAACCCCAAACTTTGGAATGGTAGTATTTAAACACTTCCATTTTATATGGCATTTCTATTTCATATTCCTCTCCATGTAAGTCTTTTGAATGTGTGATCAACTAATCGTGTAGGTTCTGCAGCCCAAATCCCGGCCTTCTACATGGACACCAGTCACTTGTTCAGTACACCCCACCCTCGCTTGGCTCCGCCCACTATGGCCCAGCAGCAAGGCTTTCAGCCTGGACTCTCACAGGTACCACCCACCACCAGTGTTCCCCTCCAGCAGGATCAGTCTGTCAAGTCATTATCTTGGACAAACGATTCTTGTAGTTTTATTTTCCAGAATTTGAAGTTGGTTAACACCCTGTTATTTGTTCCCTATAGCCCACAGCGGTGCAGCAGATCCCCATCCCCATCTACGCTCCTCTGCAGGGGCAGCACCAGCACCAGGCCCAGCTGAGCCTCAACACTGGACCTCCAGTGTCTCAACCTCAAGACCTCTTCAGCTCTTCATTACAGCCCTACAGGTACTGCAGACTGCTTTCAACTCTGCAGCAATTTTATAAGTAATATGTTATTTCAATATATTTACCACATGCTCTTATCCCTTCACAGGTCTCAGCAGGCATTCATGCAGAACAGCCTCTCCCAGACATCTCCCATGATGCTATCTGGGACGCCACTGCACAGTTACCCTGGAGTGCAGCCCCCAGATTTGGGCAAGCCTCAGTCCAACCTAGCCTTCCAGCAGACCTCAAACACCCAACACATCCCCATCCTATTTGAGCCCCAGATGAATCAGCCGTCTGGTATGGGAGGATCACAGCTGATAGACACACACCTACTGCAGGTCAGAATTTAATTCCGGCTGCTTGTGGCTTATTATATTTTTCCTCCTTTCCACTTTTTCAGCCTGCCATCACCTTGATTTAAATTATGCTTTTGTGTGTGTGTGTGTGTGTGTGTGTGGTGATCTACAGCGTCAGGGAATGAGTCAGCACTCAAACCTGTACTCTGGACAAGTCCAGCAGCAGAGCAGCTACTACAGCTCAACACAAAGTCCCAGTTCTGCCCTACAGCAGGTGACCGTTCCTGTGCCAGGTTCACAGTTGTCTCTGCCCAACTTTGGCTCTGGTGGTGGTCAGCCGCTCTTGGCTTTGCCTCAGTCCCTTCCTCCGACCCCTCCCCAAGCCCCGCCTCCCAGCCTCAACCGCCAGCCCCCCAGCAATCAGCCCTACCGTGGCCTTATTGGCCAGAATACACACAGTATGATGCAGCCTTCCAATAAGGTTTGTGCACAAATGCCCATTCACTGATAGACATTTTTTCTTTACTTTTAAGTTGTGTACTTTGTAGGTTTACTGTATCACACATGGGACATATTGAAATGTGCATGCCTTTTTATCTGTTGTAGATGTGTGAGATGGATCTGAAGCTCTTCAGCGGTGGAATGGATATGAAGCCTGGAACTCCACCTGTCAGCGCCAGAAGCACTACCCCCACCTCTAGCCCTTATAGGTGTGTATCTATACATGCAAGGCCATCCAGCTTAAGGCCCAGACACACTAAGCCGACATCAAAGAATGAGTGGTGACTGAGACCCTGTTTACACCTGGTATTAAAATCCGTTTTGGTCGATCGGATTACAAGTAGACCAGGGAGACACATTCCCTTTTACATCTGGTGTTTTAATTGTCTTTTGTCCACTTTCTACCATTTCTGTCGTGATTTCTTCGAGGGGAGGATCTATGGGTAGGTAAATGTATGGGCTTTTTCAGATCTTTTGATCTAATGGACAAAATAAGCTCATGCAATTTACATATGAACAGACCAGGGACGAATGAAAAACACATGGAAAGCATCAGCTTGCGTTTCTGCTCTGAGAGCCGCAAGATAAGGCTGAACGCTGTGAGTGTGTTAGAAAACAGGAATTTTTATTTTTTTATAAAGTTTATGCTCACCATGGCTGCATTTATTTTATCAAAATACAGCAAAAAAGTAATAACTTGAAATTCTATTACATTTATAAAGAGATGTTTTCTATTTTAATTTGTTTTAAAATGTAATTTATTCATGTAATTCAAAGCTGAATTTTTAGCATCATTACTCCAGTCTTCAGTGTCACATGATCCTCTAGAAATCATTGTAGTATGCTTATTTTGTATGCTTTTGGTCTTTTTTTATTCAAAGAATCCTGGGGAAAAATATCACATTTTCCACAAAAATATTAAGCAGCAAAAACTTTTCAACATTGATAATATAAACCATTATTAATTGAGCACTAGTAATTAATCAAACACCAAATCAGCAGTTCAAATCAGTTGTTTTAAATTGTAATCATATTTCAGTAATACCATTTTTACTGTTTTTGATCAAAAAAATACAGCATTGAGCATAAGAGACTTTTCAAAAATGTTAAATCTTAATAATTCAAAACTTTTGACCAGTTCTGTACAAACATTAAAAAGCAAAGCAGTGCTTGCTTACCGTTTTTTTTTTTTTTTTTTTTCCCTCTTGACTTCTTTGTTTGCTTGCTTTCGTCACTTCAGTTTTTCTCCTCATGGGTTGGATCGTTGGATCGCTAGGCTGAACAGCCAATTAAAGTGATTTTCTCTCACTGATGGGCTCTGCTGGCAATTCAACATGCTCCATTGGCCGAAGATCCGCAGACAGGGTCTGACTAGTGTCAATGGTGTAGAACACACCAGAGCAAAAACTAGACCGACAGATGCTCAATTACAGCTCATTGGCTGAAAAATAACTTTCGGCTTGGTGTGTCATGGCCTTTTTGTGCACTGGATGCATATCCATTATCTGTTGAGGGCACATTTTGTATGTTTTTTGGACAGCTTTCTTGTTTGTGTTCTCAGGGCGAGTTCCACAAGTCCCAGTAGTCAATCTAGCAAGATGAACAGTATGCTGTATCCCAAACAGTTTCAATCGGGATCTGCAGGAATGCGCATTGCTCAGCACTTCCCAGGACAGTTTAACCCACAGGTCAGCTACTACAAAGTTTTTAGAAATCTTAATTTGATAACGCTGCTTGAGTATTAATGGTTTCCATCTCTATCATATGTACAGATGTTGTCTCAAGCCAACATGGTGTCTCCATTGGTACGTCCACCCCATGCAAACTCCTTTCCTGGAGGGGTGCAGCGTTCAGCCATGGGTCCACCCATGTCACCTAATCTGAGCGGGGGTCTGATGCCCCATCCCAGACCTCAGCACCCTCCACGTGGACCTTCTGGTCCCCCATTAGCACCCCGCGGAACACATGCTGCCCTAAAAGCAGAACAGGACCTTAAGGTGAGCCTTGTGAATACATTTATTAAAGTCAAACTGTGGTTTTGATTTGTAACGTTGCGTGTTTTATTGACGTCTTTCCGAGGTTGAAAAACTGAGCGATTTACATTGAAACATGATACATTTCAGTAAGCTTATTGCGATTTATTGGATGAGATGCACGCTAAGTTTTATTCACGCATCACCTCAAAAGAGCAAAATTATCGGTAAAACCGATTGTCGGTCGATCACTACTTATATCCAGTAGGGATATGACAAGATCTTGTGCCACGAGATCTCGCGAGATTAAAATGTGACTAGATTTCTTTGAGGTGAAAAGCCGTCTCGCGATATTGCCATGACTGAGTGTGAAGGTAAAATTAGGATGGAACATGCCACCGCTACGTTTACACGTAGCGTTTCCATTGTTTTGTTTTTTTATAGAAATAAAAACCATTTAATTCAGTTGGATAATGGTCGCTTCAATCCCATTCAGTTCATGCAACATGAGCTGCAGCACTGTACGTAGTGCAGCAGGAATCCGTTCACTGATGACATAAGTGACGAGATGACTAAGACCATGTTGGAGGATTCGTTGCGCAGTAGAGCCTAAGCATTCTCATATGAGGTCAAAAGTTCTCATATTAAATAATACAGAAAAGTATTTTTACTGCATATGATAATTCATACTCTGAAATAGGGGTGGGCGATATGGCAAAAATATCATCACGATTCATGATTTTATCACTTTTCTTCATGTTGTTTTTACTATTTTTCAAATGACTGAGCATTACAGCCAAACTAATTTCCCTATTTTAAAAACAAAGCCTTACAAAATAACAAAATATAAAATAAAAAAATAAAAAATGGCTGACATTTAGGCCAAAGTGGCAAAGATGAAAATCTGTCATTTTATCTTTGTTATTAAAAAAGAAAAACATAGGCTACACATTATACTTTTTTTTTTTTTTTCAGCTACAGTAGGTGTATTTAACCATAGCATTCAAGTAAAAAATTAAATGAACAAATATAAAAATAAAACACTGGACTTCACTGTATAAATTATACATTGATTCTTAATAAAGCTAATGTATTAAAGTTCTCATTCAAGAGCAGTGGGTGATTTTTCTCTTTAGGGATAGTTTTAATACAGTTTTGAAACATTACAGTGACCAAATGATGACAGAATTTTCATTTTTGGGTAAACTATCCCTTTAAAGACAAGCGGCAGCATGGTTAATATTAGGCTGCTCTGTCACTTTAAAGACCTGCACGTATCTCTAATATACAGCCACGCATCCAATTTTCTCTCAAATGTTTACTTTCACTTTAGACATAACCAACTATGTTTATGTAAACTTTGTGCGTATTTGACATTATTAGAGCAATCGGACTCTAAAGATAACTTAGTAATCAGGCGCTGTTTGACAGGCTTTTAGTGCCTGTGCGCTTCGCGTGTACTCGTTCTGAAAAACACGCGGCATGTGAGAACAGCGCATCAGCACACAAAAAAGCTTAACCGGCAAGCGCATGAACAAATGAACTTTTGTGGATTGAAGAAGTATCCCGCGAATATTACACTCTACTGCTGCGTTAAAATGTGAATATACGTCACGTTGAACAGTATGCTGAGACATAGGCACTGGAACTGCAACTGATAGAAAGCACTGTATTACGATACTACGATATTTCTTCATAAGCAGATCGTGGAGACATTTTAATTGTCCACAATCAAAAATCATTATATCGCACACCCCTACTCTGAAAGTAGAATTAAACTGAAATTCATTACAAGATGAATAGTTAAAACATTTCAAATGCACCTGCAGACTATTTTTCTAGTCATGTATTTCATTATTGAGGATTTCTTAAAAATTCTGTGTAAAAAATCTTCTCATTCTTGTGAGCTACCCATCTTTGTCACACCCCTAATATCAAATCATGTGGCCTTTTGAATATTGTTGAGGACAATTGGGGCTTTTGGGGTCACAAAAGGTTGAGAACCACTTCTTTAGAGGTTGTATATGAGGGCACTTTCTATATTGGCTTTAAATGTTGATATCTCTCTCACAGGCTAAACAGAGAGCTGAGGTATTACAGTCTACACACAAGTTCTTCTCTGAGCAACAACAGCTCAAAGCTCCAGTAAGCAAGCCCACCCGCATGGAAGGAGCAGGCAAACCCACCGACAGCATCACTTCAAATCACCAGGGGGCGCCATCCGACCGCACAGAGTCTGACAAACCTGCAGCTCTAGCAACAACCAAACCCATCCGGACGGGTCCGATCAAACCGCAGGCCATCAAACCAGAGGAGGGCAAATAGTCGTTATTGCTTCAGAAAGGGCACATGGATGGAAGGATGGACTGAGAGGCCAGAGGCTTGGGAGGGGAGGGAAAGGGGGTATGGCGTCCTACAGCACCTGAAAGCAGCAGAGAAGTGTAGGCAAGTAGAGTAACGAAGGTTAATTTTACGAGGTGCTGTGCATTTCTCACACTTACTGTGCCCTCATCCTTTTATCAGTCCATTCATTCTCTCCGCTGTGGATGACATTACAGAGAAAGTGCCCCACCATTGTGTGAACTGTGCATCCCCAATGAACAATGAAGGTAGACATCAACAAAAGTTACACTTGCTGCTGAGAATGCTTTTTTTTTTTTTTTTTTTTTTTAATAGCAATTTGATTTACTTTTCACTTTCACATTTCCTCATGTAGAGAAACATGTTTTAGGAAGGCAAATATCTTTTTTTTTTTTTTTTTTTTTTTTTGATTGAAGATGTTTTCACCAGTTTTTGTTGCTCCTGATGTTCTCGAGCAACAATGTTGAGGTTATGGCAATAAAGATGCAATGAAATGTCTACACACACACTCACATATAATTATTGTGTGTGTGTGTGTACGCTTCACTCACACTTACTTTCTCTTCAACCATGTGTATTGGCCTTAACAATACATAGAACGTCATTTCAGCAGATTAGGAATCGATTACCGACGTATCTGATTAATTCATCGATTGCAGTCTCCACTGTGAGCCTTCCCTCTTGCCTTCTCAGTCAGTAGTCTACGCCTGCAAGAATTGAAGATTGTGCGTTTGCGTGAGTGCGCAAAATAACCGTGAATCTTTAGCCAAAGGTTAGGCGTCAAGAGACCTGAATACTTTTAGATGAATATATGATTTTGACAAAGACGGTTCAGCTTGGTCAACAGATAGTAGAATTATGATGGAAAATTTTCTTTTTTTGTAAACGGTTCCTCCAGACCAGGCCTATGTTTGATATGTCCTAAGCTTAAGCCCCTCCCCTTTTCTGTGAACGAGGACAGATGTAGACACGCCCACTTCTATAACTCCAGTCTTTCACCTTCCAGCCTCTCCACACAGCTCCCAACCATGCTGCTGACCAACTCTGACTCTCCTGACCAATCACTGCAGAGGAGGGGCGGGGTTTGGGTTGGGGTGAGTGGTCAAGCAATTTAGGTTCAGTGCTAAAGAGCTGCAAGTTTAGAAAGAGGAATATTTGAGCGTAAGGCAGCCAAACTCAATGGGGGGTTTGGGGCAGGAGTGATGCAATTTTTGAACAGAGGTTCCCAGATGTTTTGGACTACTGTTATGGTGACCACAGGCCTGAGTATACAAGGTCTTTCTCCAAACCACTCCTCTTGGGTTGCTATCGCAAAGAAGGGGCTTACAGTTGAACAAGGGTTTCAGTATGGCCCCCCATTTCTTGTTTGTTTTAGTAGGTATGAGAAACTACAAACAGAAGGGGAGGAGAGGGAATTGATTTTTCTTTTTCTTTTTTTTTTTTTTCTTTTCTTGATTTCTGTTTTGTTTTACTTGTACAGGGGTTAAATCGCTGTATTAAAATATGTAAGGTCTTATTTACATTCTCCTGGTTTGGTTACAGAAACTAATAAAATAATATGCTGTAAAAAAAAAAAAAAAAAAAAAAAAAGCTGTGGTCATGTTTCAGTTTTTTTGGGGTTTTGAGGCGCTAAATTCATTAACATACCTTAATTCATGCAATATAAGCCAACACCACTAAAATTAAAAGACAGGCACACTTCAACTTTTGAAATCTTTATTCTCATAAGTTAATACACTTCTATAGCCACAAGATCCCAGTCTTAACATCTCAAGCAGCACACGAGTCTTGAGGCAAATTCAAAACAGAGAAGGGAAAATATTCATCATATACAGAGCTAGGATAGTATGATTGCATAAGGATTAGAGCATGTACACAAGCAAAGGTTTTATTACGGTTTTCTTAAGTTGCATACCTCTGTACAGTCTTAAGTCGAGAGACAGGCTTACTGTAATTAATTGTATGCCATTATATTTCCCCTCTTCCTTGAATTTATTCAGTGCCGTAAACACAAAAAGACAAGACATTACTTACAAAGGTAGAAAAATAATTTCTCTATTAACATGTTCAATGGACAAAATCAATGAGGACTTAAATGTGGCCTCAATTTTTTAATGATCCATTTATCATCATGATACATGATTAGATACTTAATCCATTTGGGAACTTGTTGGTCAAAGGAACATCTTTTTAAGGTAAGTCCACTTAATGTGAAGATGTGCGGTGTAGTCACTGGTATGCTTAATTTCTTTAACTGTTTTCTTAAAAAAAAAAAAAAAAAACAGCCCATATAAAATTATATTATCAGGAAAACTTTCATTATATATATGTACTGTTGGTGCTATTATTAATGTGACCAGCATAATTATGGTTGAATCTTGTCCAGTTGCCTTTTCACTCTAGATTGTCTTATCATTGTCAGTAAATCTAATAGCTGTCCCACTGGATGTTAAAATATTAAAATATTGCAAAATGCGTCTATAAGCTGGGGTGATACGGAAATTTACGCTGATAGCTTCGCTTTACTCCTGCTTGCCTAGTCTCACTTTATAAGACACAATGTAATGGTTATCCCAAGCATATAACTTTCTCTGCCCTGGGTTGTAGTCTACCATGCTGTTGTAACGATAGCGGTTTTTGAACGGCACTGAGATTGTTTTACCCTGGCTGGTTGCAGTGTCATACATGTAATTTACGGTGGTGTTTGGCGAGGTGTAACTAGCAACCGTGTACAGCTTGCCACAGATCATAAAAGCATTAGCCACGGAAGTCTTGCGGAGTTTAGTCTCCCAGGTGCCCTTCACCTCCAAGTTGTGAGGGTCCAGCTGGGAGATCACAATAGCGCCCTTGGCTTTGTTGGTGCTGTATATAGCCCATAGACCATTCTCATCTACTGAAAGGTCAATGTCTGTGTAACCACCCCAGGAGTAGGGGAACTGACCATGGAAGCCAGCATGGGGAAGATCACGGCGGGCAGCAATGCTCTCGGAGAGTAGATCGTATCGGATAAGTGTGCGGCTGAGCCTCCGTTGGTAGTACAAGGAGCCTTTGTACATGGTGGCACCTGTGCTCTCCACAGATTCTGGCAAGAGGAGGACTTTGGTAGGAAACCCACGAGACAGCTGGTCCATGTTTTCATACCCAAAGAGTTGACGGACGTCAGACCCTACGGCATCGATGCGCCATACCATCTCTGGACCATAAGGTTCCTTAGCTTCTGGGTCTTGCATCCAGACACCGTATTTACCTGCAATACTGTCAGCCTTACGGTGCACCTCAGGATCTTCTACCCACACCAGGTCACCACAGCCTGAAAGAAATCAAGAGACTGGACACTTGTTTGGAACATCGGATTGCCAATGACAGGTTGAAAGGAGATGCCATTAAAACTAAATCTGCTAAATATGGCTAAAGGTGGAAGAGAGGACACCTTGTCCTACCATTCCTACTAGTGTAAAAGATTAGAAGCATAGTTACCCTTTCCTAAAATACCCTGTAAGAGAGAGGAACTGGGGGAAGGGATGCTTGGCAGAATTCAAAGGACTTCTTGGGAAAAACCCGAACCTTGATGTCTTTGTTTAGCAACATGGTCGCATCAAGTGATTCACATTACCATTTTGGCGCCTTACTAAACATACACACTCCTTTTATAAACTAGATTATTTTAGGCTTAAATGAATTGGTAAAAATAGCAGTATTTGTGTTAGTGCTGTCAGCAGGAATGACAGCTATGTGCACAGTATCATTTTTTTCAGGCACCTGAGATGAACAGATGTAGGGGCATGGGGCATATATATATATCAACATGACAGTCCAGCTAATGTCAGAGGACATCTTCTAGATAAAGTCTTTATTTGATAAAGACACCCTAGGGTTAGGGTGTGACTCTCACCTGAGATGTCCGTTGGACCTTCCAGATTTGGGGCAGACACCTCAGTGACCACAGCTGTCAGCTCTTGATATCTTGGATTTGAGTAATGCCATGCAGGATCTAGGAGAGCAAAAAGACAATTTCACATACTCAAATTAAGACATGCTTGTGAAGGTGTTGAGGTCTACATTTGTCAATCCTTCACTATCAGAATGGCAATTAGTGCCCGTGGCATAGCAGTCAGTAACAAGAATATCAAAGAACTTGATCGTTTATGTCAGCGCAGTTTGTTCTCTGCTTGAGTTGCTATACCCTTATTACACCCCCCTACCTCTTAAACTGCTTGTGTCTCCTTGTGTATTCCCAGGGCTAGGCACCAGGGAGGAATGCACAGGACCTAAAAGGCAAAGACACATGATCAATATGCTGGGGATGTTTGCTGTCCCTTATTATGTTATCTCTAGACCACAAATGTGTAGATAGTCCAATCAAAAGATGATAATCAGCTCTAAAGTGAGATCCACTGGTATCCCAGAGTACCATGATGGAAGACTAAATGAGTCAAGTTGGACAGACTTATAGGCTTGGTATTGATTCTAAGTTGCCTGAGAGAGGTATGTTTGTTGGGATGCATGGTTTTGGGGGACTGGCAGCTCTACTGACAGTCAGGAATCTAACAGAAGGAAATAAACAGCCTTGAGTAGATTCCCAGCTGTCCCGGAGCCTGCCAGACTCCAGACCTCCCATTACACATCCGAAACTCAGACATGCACTCCAGCAGGGTCCAATCAGGGTAACAATCTCAAACAAAAGCGAAGTAGAATTAAAAGCTGTTGTCATTATTTATTTATTTTTATAGGAAAGAATACCTTTTCCTACCCCAACTTGTGCATGACTTTGCCAAAAGTAAAAAACTATGGCTCTGTGGAGTTTTCAACATTGCTCAGTTTGTTTGAGTGATCTGACTTTTTAACTTTTGGCTCAACCCCAGTACCTGTTTGTCCAAAGTCCAAAAAATGGAAGATGGTTGAGAAGGGGTGTTTTAAAAACCTTGCTGGAATTTTTTTATGTAGTTTTGTTTGATCCTAATAATGATGCAGAAAGGACCTGAACAACTCCCACACACATTATCCTCACTCCTTCCATTTTATTGGCTAAATTACCTCCGTTAGGCCCTATGACAAACTATGGTGCCACATTATCATTAATGTCTGATCATGTGCTTACATGTTTACAGGGTTTTATAATGGCCCAGCTTTGAGACGTGAACATCTGAAGCTGACTTTGATTGATTGCTGTGACGAGGGATAAAAAGAGCTGATGATGATGATAGCTTGCTCAGACCTGCAGTGGGAAGGTCTGTAGTTACTATCCTTTATCCCTATAATCAACACATACTCGTGGACACAGGTCTATGCATCACTACAAGGCAACAAAAGCATGCAATTCCCAAGGTTTGTTTGCAGGTGTTTGTGCTTATCTGTATATCGTGCCTAATGGTTCCCTGAGAGATCAAGCAGAACTTCAAGAACCTTCTAGACCAGCTGGTAGCGTGTTGCAGGCTAATTTATAAGAGCCTTTACATCTTAACATCTTGAAGACTTTTTTTTTTTTTTTTGTAGTTTGAATGCTTTTGGGTTTTGCAACTCTTAATATAATTTTAAAACGAGAATTCCTTTCATTTAAAATGTCGGAGTAAAGATTTCCAAAACATTTCAGTCTCCAAAGGCACGCATTTGTATGTTCGTATTTAATGAGGTGACACTGACAACATTCATATGGCTGAATGGAAAAGCGATCCTGATCTGTTATTTTTTCTCATTAAAATGTTTTACACAATAAGTAGTACTTATAAAAAAGTATAAAAATATATATTAGCCAGAGCAATATAAAGAAGTAATAAGTGCACCTTTGAACCTTGCATTAAGCAATGTAATTAAAGTTTTTGTATCTACTGGTAAATTACTGTTTATTCAGCCCCTTTCTGTGCTTGTGTATATCTGCGCAGTAGGATATTTAGGGTACAAACGGATTATGAACCTGAAAGCAAAACTGAATCCAAGAGGGTGAGGATGTGCGAGATGGATGGACTGTTTTCTTTTTAGTCTCAAAGAGCCGGAATCTGTCATCCGTTTGCAAAGAGGGTCTCCACAGCGCTTCTCTCCTCTGTTTTGTTAAACTTTCATGTTTTTCTACATGACGTATGGTGATGTTAGGAGCTGTGGAGCTGATCAAAGGTGTCGGTGTGAGAAGCAGAACAGATGTCAAATATGTCAGGATATGGATAAGAGGAACTGACAGGGAAGAATATACTGTATAACCTTTATAATACCAAGTTCATTTAGGACTTTTTTTTGGTGTGAGTTATTTGATATTACCTTTTTTATAGAACTATGGTTATAAATTAATTATTCAGTAAATTTCAATAATAGAATGTGTCAGTAAAGCTTAACCAAGACATGTTTTTAAGGTACCAACATCAGATTTAATCCAGCACTAACAACCCCAGCGGGGATCAGTTACCCCTGACCTCCACCCCTCCTCATGCAACATCAGTCAGGGGTCTGCTGGGAGCTGTCAGTAAGACTTAACTGCAGAGTTTTAGCTGTTTTACTGCTTCAGCGGCTTGCCCCCAACCTGCTCTTATAATATATGACAGGGGGATGTCACCTAGTTCAACTCTGATCTAAGTATACTGTTCAATGCTGCTATAAAAGTAACACAACGACCTGCTCACCTATCCCACCCGAAGTATGACTCACACTTCCAGGCAGGTATAATGGAAATACACACATAAACCAAAAAAAAAAAAAAAAAAATTCAAAGAGGTGCCAGTGACTCTAGAGTAGCATGCCATATGCTCACACCCCCTGCTTTCCCAGACACCACACCTGTTTACAATCATGGCTTAGTTACATTTTAAACATTTCAGTAATCACAAAAGTAAGATTACAAATTAGTGCATATTTTGCTTGAGCATTTTCCATCATTATATTGACAAAACAAAGTGTGAAAGATCACTAATACCCACTTTTATGATGAATTTACACAGTCATAAAAACGTGCAACAATTGTACCTTTAGGGGTACAAGAGCTTGTCACTGGGACAGTACCCTTAAAGGGACACTTTTGTACTATAACCCTAAAGCATGCATTTTAGCACCTAAACCCTTTGCAAGTAAATAAGGTACTAAGGTCTCCCTTTGAGGGTACTGCCCCAGTGAAAAGCTGTTGTACACATAAAGGTAACATTTTGGCACATCACAAATACAGTATATCCCAAGCAGATTTTTTTTTTTTTTTAAGGTAGTGAACATTTGGCTAGGGGGGTGCCAAAAGATAATTTTGGTTGCGTGAGATGAACTTTAACAAAATATCCCCTGACAATTTTCTTTACAAAAAGTCCTTGGTTGTCACTACTCACCTGATCCTGGTCTGAAGCTGTTGTCATTTTGCGGCACGCAGGGTCTGCTCCTCAACCTCTCAGCCTCCTGGCGGAGCTCTTCCATCCTCTGCTGCAGGTCCTGAACCTGTCTGTCCAGTCTTTGCTTCTCTCTCTGGAGCTGAGCTTTCTCCCCCATCACCTGGTTGTAAGCGTCTTGGAGGCCTGACTGAGATCCAGAGCCCTGTGATGACCCTGACACGGCTTCCCCTCCTACGAGACGGGCGACCAGCGCCTCTAGCAGCCCCAGACGGGACTTCAGGGCCTCCATCTCAGGACTTGAACCTGGTGATGGACAACTGGCCTCTGTAGGGCTGTCCACCGTGAAGCTGTACTGGCAACGGCCATTGCCGGCATTCGTCCGACGAAAACTAGCACTGCTCTGAGTCTGAGTGCCCATGAGCAGGAGGGAAACACACAACACAGCCAAAAACCACATGTTGAGGTGGATACCTGGAAACTTCTTTACTCTTCTTCCAGGAAGGTTTATGCAGAGGTGACTCTACTCTTTCTGCGGATCACTTGTCTGCCCTGTCCTCTTTAGCTCCGGCACTAATCTGTTCTTTCCCTTTCACCTCACAAGCGTAACCGGAGCCGCTCACTTCTCTGGCGTTCCACTAATGACCTCTCACCTGAGTCTTTTCAATCTTTTCCTCTCGGTTGTGCAAAAGGTTGCCTTTGAAGGGCTGGTCAGAGCGTCTGGTTTTGATTGGTGGTTGATGTCTGTGATCCCTCAGTTTGTCTCTTCAGGTTTGGAGGCAGTTTGTCCGGGGCACATTACACTGGGACTTATTTATACAGTCAGGGAGGGGAGGGAGGGAAAAAGTGAGAGACTCAAAAAGGGACGGAAGAAAAGGAGGGATGCTGTGTGCTTATGGGATTGCCCCAACAAAAAGATCCTTCCAGAGTTCTTTCTTTGCCACCTTCTCTTGGAGGGCATATCGGAGCATGTGTGGGATGGTTTGTGTGCTGTTTGTTTAGCTTTGTGTGCGGGAATGCAGAGGCGACCACAGGTGAACAGTGTTATGCTCAGGCATTTTCCCACTGGGTATTGTAGTAATTACATATGTAATATGCCTACCAAACTCATTAGATGTGTGTGATTTTCAAGGATAACTACTGGGGAGAGCATACCTTTCTGCTGCTTTCTAATTCGGGTGTTGCGGTGTATGTGCTCCTATCGGTTTGCTGCTGGTGATTCACAGCCAGGGGATCTCGCTGTGGGGAACCCAAGACAGGCTGTTAAGAAGGGGGTAGATTCGGATAGAGTTACCCCAACCGGACCCAGTCCATGGGAGAGGTCCACAGTGTTGGTTTACATGTTGAGCTAGCTAATAGGGTCAGAATGTGATGCAAACAGTAGCAGAGGTCAATGCATGTTTGAAGTGTTAGTGATCTTGTTGATGGCATTTGTAACAGTTTAACATAGCACGAACAACAGCTTCAATCTTTAGAATCTTGCCCATTTCTCGTTCTGTCGCCAACCTTCACAATCCCTCACTATTTAGTTTCCTTTTTTTTTTTCCCTTATTTACTTATGACATCCAGCTGTCATTTCCACCACTCTCCCCTCTACAGTTCATCACCTCACTATTTCAATAGGTCTGTCACTTGTTTTTGTTAGTTTACTTTGTAAACATTGGCTCAAAACACTTTCACACTCTTTTATCTGTAATGTGGCCCAGATGGCTGAGGACTGGAATCTTTCTTCATGGTGGCCATTTGTTTTGTTTTGTTCGAATGTGCATGAGAAATCTCAATTTCTTGCCCGGCTATATCTGGTATATACACACTATTTCTTGCTTCTGACAGTGTTTATAAACATTCTTACTTAATCCTGAGAAGTCTTGTTTTCTTCTGGTGAAACGTTAAAGAATGGATATGTATGTGTGTTTTGTATAAATGTGCCATTCATTCTATACAAAAAAAAGTAAAGGTAAGATGGCCTTCTGAACAATCTGCATTTACATGCAATGATATAAAGCATATCTAGATTAGATATCTAGATCATCCAATATATTATTAGGGGAAATATATAAAAATATTGCCATTGTCAACTGTACAACATAGTCCTTACATTTTAAAACAGGGATGTCATCATAAAATTGGCTCTAAATTTAGATTTAATTATTCTACTCAATTAAGAAAAAGTTACCAATTTTAAAATTCCATAAATTACTTACATAATAAATATGTTCTCTTCAAGTTCGCACAGCTGAACCACAGGAGTAGTTTATCACATACTGTATATTTCAATAATATTTGACATTTACAAAGTGTCCAAATACTTTTTTGTCTTGATTTTGAATATCTATTGTTTTATAATCTTGTTAAATGTTTTGCTTGAAAAGGGTGCTTGAGGTCTTCAAAATAAATGTCACTTGGTTTAATATTTTGTTATATAATGTTATGACATCAATACATCTTAAATGTGGCCAAATTTTAGGGCTGGAAGTTTTAACATTTTACTTTTATTTTCAACACTTTTGGTTGTAACCTCCTGGCCGTTCTTCAGGACCACCACCAGAGCTCTCAAATTTCACCTTCATTTCATCTATTACCACATCAGATTTATGGGAGATTGAAGAAAAGAGACATTTACCAGAAACACTGTATATTTACAAGTCTATGCCTGCAAACTATATCCAACTAAATCCTTTATGTCAAACACTCATTCTGTGGCAATGACTATGACAATGAAGGATGTTATAGAATCAAAGCTTACATTCCTTTAGTCAATGCAATTCTTAAACATTCCCTCGGTATATCCAGTTAATATTTGCAATCCTATTCATGTCATTTACAAACTCCATACAGACATAGGATACTGATTTATGCTATCTGTCACAAAAGAGTACAAAACATATAATGTGTGACCTTTTGTTTTAAGTATTGAACAGATTTGCAGCAAGTTCAGAACCGTAAATCTGCAACAAACCCTTCAATAGTATTTATTGGGAACCTCTTGCAGAATCTGTGAAAATGTGAATAATTTAAACAAATTAAGAGAGATCATACAAAATGCATGTTATTCTTTATTTAGTACTGTCCTGAGTAAGATATTTTACAAAAAAGATGTTTACATAAAGTCTACAAGATGTAAAAATAGCTGAATTTATTAAAATGACCCTGTTCAAAAGTTTAGGAACCCTTGGTTCTTAATATTGTGTGTGGTTACCTGGATGATCTATGACTGTTTTTGTTTTTTTGTTGTGTGATAATTTTAATTCTGAAGTGAACTAATCCTTTAAGTAGATTTGGATGTATACTTTGGGACGGCTGTCCTGCAGGAAAGTTCAGTCTCTGCAATGAAGGCATATCAAAATTGCCAAAATTGCTTGATACTTCAAAGACTTCATGATGTCCTTCATACAGTCAAGATTTCCACTTCCTGCAACAGCAAAACAAGACTGGAGCACCTCCATGTTTGACCATGGAGATTGTGTTCTTCTGCTCAAAACTTTGCCTTATTTGGTTTGGTTACATCACTCCATAAAACATTCTTCCAGAACTCCACAGGTGAATGAATGCATTTTAACATATCCAAGTCAACCTTTTATTTTCTTCTTGGTCAAAACTGGCATGCAGCAAGATGTCCCAACATGAAAGCCGTGCTTGTCTTGTGTTCTTCTTGTACTCTTCAATGTTTTTTCCTCCTTTCATTAGGTCATCTAGCAAGTCTTTGGCAGTAAATTGAGGTTTTTTTTTCATTGCTGTAATTAGACATTTTATTACCCTTAACAATCTTTTTCCCTCAAAGTTTTTCATGCAAAAAATTACTTTGAAATGTCTCTTTTATGTTTGTGAACGATCTAAGACTATTTTGAAACACACACACACACACAAAATTAAGACATCTTGCCTGGGGAGAGAGCGGAAGAACCTTAGTTACGCAACTAATGAGAAACGCTCTTCATGGCAGCGATTAAAGACTGATTGGAGAATTTGCTGACGCAAAACAGAGCACCATGACCCTCCAACAACACTAGTTAAATAGTTCCAAAACGTTATGACACCTCAAGTCATGCGTCTTGGATCAGATTTACAAATGACTTGCAAAAAAGGAGGGACATGAGCCATATCTAGAGACCAGAATATCATATAGACTTTGGCAAGTTAGTAAAACACCCAGAATGTCCTAGTAACCACATGACTACATGCTTTAAAAAAAAAAAAAAAAAACACATTGACAACATACTTACTTTTGCACCTGCAAACAGTACTCACATTACCTGGTAAAGTGTAAAAAAAACAAAAGTCTAGTTATTATTTGTACTTTTCCTTTCTGATGCATTACGACTTCACGGGAAGCGATGAGCCATACAGGGATGGGGATTGATGGGAAATAAAAGGAATGCAGAGCCTTGGATACTGGAAGCTCATTGATATACCAGTAAGTCTGATTTTTGCCTGTCTCCGAACACTTTGTCCAAAATTGGTTACTACAGATGGAGTGAAGCCGTCTGCCATGAACACATGGGAACCAGAGTGCATGACTGAGATGAGAAGAACAGACAGAGATATAAAAATGCAGGAAAAGAGGGATAAAAGACTGAAAGCAAAGTAATTCAGTGTGAGGAATGTAATGATACTTAAAGGGGAATGAAAACAGATCTAAAGGAGTAAAACTCAGGAGCTGGTCTTTGAATCAGACCTTTAAGAGCTGACCAGGGAGTTGATTTTCAATATTAAAGAAGGAAATACAGTACTTAGTTCTATAAAGAGAGTTAATAATAAACCGTATATGCAAAACAAAACTATTAGTGAAGACGAGAGATTTACCTTGGTAAGTATAGTTCAGGTCACCAGAGAAACGCTATACATGAATATAAATGCATTGAGCTGCTCCTCATGTATATTAATTGCAAAACATGAGCCAGGAGAGGTCCTCAAGTAAAACCATAAAATGCACAGTGTCTTTTGAAGCATCATCAAGTCATGAAAGTTAGGGGCCATTCTACGGATGCCCTAAAGAGACTATGGGAGGAGAAAAAGATGCGGGCAGAGGAAACATACAGAGGAGACATCTGCGTTCCCCAGAGAAACTTTGAGTTCGCTCACAAAGCCTTTCCATTCCCCCGAGAAATTGAGTTCGCTCACAAAACTGCTGCGTTCCCCTGAAAAACTTTGCGTTCGCTTGCAAAACCATTGCATTAGCCTGAAACTTTGTGTTCACTCACAAAATAATTGCGTTCCCCCGAGAAACGTTGCGTTCGCTCGCAAAACCATTGCATTAGCCTGAAACTTTGCGTTCACTCACAAAACAATTGCGTTCCCCCGAGAAGCTTTGCGTTCGCTCGGAAAACAATTGCGTTCCCCCAAGAAACTTTGCGTTCGCTCCCAAAACCATAGCGTTTGCCTGAGAAACTTTGCGTTTGCTCCGAAAACCATAGCGTTTGCCTGAGAAACTTTGCGTTTGCTCGCAAAACTGTTGCGTTCCCCTGAGAAACATTGCGTTCACTCGCAAAACCATTGCGTTAGCCTGAGAAACTTTGCATACGCTCCCAAAACCATAGCGTTTGCCTGAGAAACTTTGCGTTCGCTCGCAAAACCGTTGCATTCCCCTGAGAAACATTGCATTCACTTGCAAAACCATTGCGTTAGCCTGAGAAACTTCGCGTTTGCTCCCAAAACCATAGCGTTTGCCTGAGAAACTTTGCGTTCCCCTGAGAAACTTCGCGTTCGCTCCCAAAACCATAGCGTTTGCCTGAAAAACTTTGGGTTTGCTCGCAAAACCATTGCGTTCCCCAAGAAACTTTGCTCTCAAAACGTTTTGAGCTCTTTGTGAGTGAATACAGCTTCTCTGTGGAACGTTTCTCAGTTTTTGCCAGGAAACCCAAAGTTTCTTGGGGGAACAAAAAGAGAGAGAGAGAGAGAGAACGCAAAAGCATTGACAAATACTTTTTCCTCCATCTATTTTTTCCCTTTGTGTCCCTTTAGGGGCTCCGTAGAAACTAGAGACACATTTTTTTTTTTTTTAAAAGAAGCTGAACTTCATGTAACTTGAGCACTGCATTTTTTAAATGCTGTGTCATGCCCAAGACGATGCAAAGGAAGCAAGAGGCAAGCGAGTCTGGCAAATAAAACAATGGAATGAAAAAACGATTCTCTGTGTGAACGGCCCCTTGTGATCTTAATTTACTCTTTTCAGCTGTAATGCATGAGTGAACCAAGAGAAATGTTCTAATTGGCTGCATTTTCCGATTGCCACGTCCCCTTTCTGTGTTCGGTGTGGACCGTGAACAGCTATATTGCTTCTCGCTGAAATCCTAACGTATTACACCAGACTTGAACACACCATGTCCATCAGTTTTCCTGTCTCGCTCGTCTCTCTCTGCAGTGAATCAGATCAAATGCCCTTTAAAATCACTTTATTTCAAATGCAAGATTATTTCACAGTCTCCCAATGGGAAGTCAATGCTGACTTACATTGGGAATAGCTATTTACAAATAAATATAACAAAGAAAAAAAACAACAGTTATTAAAACAATATGGATTAAAGTTTACAGATGGGTTCAGGTTACCTTCAGTAACAGTCAACCAAATCATCATCATCACACACAACTATTACATTACTGACCAATAACAAGCTGTTAAAATTACACCAGTGAAGGTAACTACAATTTTTACATAAACCATTTTACAAGCATGGTGAGCTGTGGAAAAAAAGCTGAAAATAATGTCTTCATATTAAAATAATATGAACTCAACACAATTAACCACGATCAATTAAAACTTTGTTGCCAAAAATGAAAAAAATTGAGCAGGTAATAGCAGCAAATGTTAAGTAACATTACTTGTTGCCTTTCAGACTAACTTTAATTATACCCAATGTCACCCAGACAGATGATGAGATCACAGCCATGATGTAGCGTGACATCATCAGGTTTCCTATTTGGCCCCACCCACCTGAGAAGACAGTATTTCATAGACCTACCTATGTGGGAATTAGACCCTGTAATTGTTAAATGTATGTGTGCATCATGGTGTAAGCAGAACGGCTCTAACGTATAATTAACTATAAACAGGACATCAAAATACTGCCAGAATGCTGGGCTAAAGTTTTTTCTCTGTGTATAGTAAATCTTTAATTTGTCTTACTGAATGCATATACAACAAAATAACCATTGTGTTTGTGCGCATACAAGAGATTGGTCTGCACCTGTGTTGTGCCTTCGCTGTGAGAGCTTGATATGTTGTGCTGTCATACACGCACAAAATAAACTCTGCCCCTGTTTGTTATGTTTCCAGGCCCTGCCAAAATAGGCAAATACAGTGGGCAGCCCAACCCTGTGCAGCGCCCCCTCTGGTACGGAGGAATGACAGCAGAAAGATGAGGGAGAGGAGGGAGGATGAATACATTATGCCTCTAACCTCCCGACCAGACACTATTTATACCGCAAGATCACAGGAACTGCAAAAAAAGAAGGATGCAAATTCAAGAGAAAGAAAACCTAAAGTCAAATACTCCTCAGCATAAAGCAAATGGATTGTACTGAGTTCATGCTTGCATAAAGAAGAGTGCGTGTTTGTGTGTGTGGAGCAGACTTACTGATTATGATAAGGAGAAGGATGACCACTACCAACGCTACAATCATTTTCATCTGGGGACAGAGAAAAAAAACAAACAAGATATATAGGGTAAACAGGTCTAAAGTAGTGCATAATTTCTGAAAAATATATTTTTACAGAACATTTATGGAGCAACATATTTTGTGGGACAATAAATCATAAAAGTAGCATGTTTTGTTTTGTAAAAATCAAAAACGTATGAGGTAGCAAAAAGCCCCCAGAACTGGTACATATACTAAAACAATACGTTTTGCATAATATAATAATTCATATATATTATAATATAATAATTATTATTATATATAATATAATAATAATGATAATTTGCATGTGTTTTGCACATGATAAATTCATTTTTATAAATAAAATCATTTCATTTACTTTTATTCCATACACTTTCATTAAAATGTTCAATTTAAAGGGTTAGTTGAAAAATGAAATTTGTAATTCTGTCATTTATTACTCACTCTCATGTCCTTCCACACCCGTAAGACCTTCGTTCATCTTCGGAACACAAATTAAGATATTTTTGATAAAATCCGATGACTCAGTGAGGCTTCCATTGCCAGAAAGACAATTAACACTTTCGGATGCCCAAAAAGCAACTAAAAACATATTTAAAACGTGTGACCTTCAACCTTAATATTATAAAGTGACTTTTTGTGCACCAAAAAAAACAAAATAAGGATTTTATTCAACAACATCTAGTGATGGGCAATTTCAAAACACTGCTTCATGAAGTTCTGAAGCTTTACGAATCTTTTGTTTCGAATCAGTGGTTCGGAGCGTGTATGAAACCACTGATTTGAAACAAAAGATCTGTAAACCTTCAGAGGTTCCTTCATTTACTAACGCAAACCTTCATGAAACAGTGTTTCGAAATCGACCATCACTAGATAATGTTGAATAAAGTCGTTATTTAGTTTTTTTGGTGCAAAAAAAGTATTCTCGTCACTTTATAATAGTGAGGTTAAACCACTGTAGTCATGTGAACTGTTTTAAATATGTTTTTAGTAGCTTTCTGGGCATTGAAAGTATTACATTTCTTGCTGTCAATGGAGGCCTTACTGAGCCATCGGATTTTATGAAAAATATCTTAATTTGTGTTCTGAAGATGAACAAAGGTCTTACGGGTGTGGAACGACATGAGGGTGAGTAATAAATGACAGAATTTTTATTTTTGGGTGAACTAATCCTTTAAAAATCACAGAAAATTTTAATTAAATTTTAATTAAAAACAACAAAGATTCTGAAAACTTTGTACACTGCTCCCTAATCATTTAATACAGCTTTACAGTAGCATCAATAAATATATTTTATTACATGATATGACTAATATCATATTTTTTAAATATGATGGCTTCATTATAAATGCCAACTTAATTAATGATATTGATCTGATCATGATCTAATCATGTTAAGTCAACAAATGGAAAACCCAGACTTACCCAGTTATTTATCAAGTCAATCATTGTGCACCCTTAACACCATACTTCACATATTCTAGTTATTAAATTACTTTGAACAAAATTGAAAATCACTCATTACCTCAACAAAAAATTGTGTTCCATGGTGAAATGCGAATGGTGTAGAGGAAAATAAAATCAAATGTAATAGTTTCTACACCCATAGAGTGATTTTTCACAAAATAAATTATTCTACATGTGGTAGATTATTCAGGATGGAGGCTCACCTTCATGTCTCTCCACCACATCCTTCTATGGAGATGCTTGGCTCTACTGCTGAACGCTGACGCATTGTCCGAAAGGCTTTCTGAAAGTCATGAGAGAATCAGTACTAAGGTTTACTTCCATGCATGCGTGTTATTATGTAATGACACTGTATTATATGAATTATCTTTGTCTCCTAGAGATGCTTGTTGACTTTCATGATGCGGTTTTGAGATGTTACAGCTCTGCAACATGTGGGACCAACTAAAACCCATTCAGCCTCATTACTGCAAAAACAAGAATCAATAAATCTGAGCTCATACCAGCTGCCATTCAACAATCCCATAGAGGATGACTGTGTGTACAGCCGGAAAGAACGCAGGTTCCCCACTAATACAGATGCATTAGTTTGCATGATTCATGAAATCAGCCTTTTGTAAGAGTCTATGGATTCACCTTTAGGACTAAGCAAACTAAACAAGGCAACAATATATTGTTTACTTAATCGTTTGTCCATCCTTATGAATGATGCACAAAGGCAGCATTGCAGGCAACATATGGAAAACATTCCCCTTTGTGAGTGACAATGTCTTCCAGATGCTGCACTAAAGCTACTTGATCTCCATTTGCAGACAAAGAGGTGTTGTTTCTGAAATGGAAACAATGGATACAGATACTAAGGTCCCTTTCACATAAACAGGGTCAGAGCTTTGACGCACCTGTCAACAGAAAGTGACAATGGACAATACATGCTTCACTTGGACCTCCACATAAAAAGTGTTGCAATTTCAGCAAGGCAGCAAAATGCGGGAAGTGTAGTAAACAGAAAAAAAAATTTACTTGAGCTTGTTTTGATTTTCATACTGACGTGCAGGGGCATTTCCTCTGAGGAGGCAAGGGAGGCATTGTCTCCCCAAAAAAACTGGATGAGAAAATAATCGATATTACAAAAATAAAAACGCAAATATTACAAAATTTGACATTAAAAAGTGTAAAAGTCATTTGTTTTTATATTGTCCAACTGCGTTCCTTGCCTCCCCTGAGCCCATTGAGTTTTAACAGATCCCCTAAATGTTTTCGTGCGCATTCTCGAATTGGCCTGAATGAAGAAAATGATGGCATTAATGGGAAAACGAATTAAAAAGTAAGTAAACAACTCAGCCACTTAGATATCACCTTGGGGGAATTAAAGGTACATCTTCGTGTGTGTGTCGGTGACCAGTGTGTAGAAGCTTGATGATGGATGAAAATAAGTTCACAAATAATATATATTGTTTAAATTGTTACTGCCTTTAGTTATTTTGTATTAAATGTAAAAATGTGTAAAAACCCTAACTTGATGAAATGTATACTAATTTTAATAAATAGAACATTACATAGTTAGTGTAAAAAAAAAACAAACAAAAAAACATATAGAATTTTATTTGGTCTCTTTTTTATGTAATGTTTTTTCTTTTTTTAACCAGGAAAATTAAGTGTAACAGGGAAATACATTTACATTGGTTATATACAAAAGATTGAGGACTTTGCCTCAACATTTTAGGGGTGTACTCACACTAGGCGCTCTGAACCGCACCCGAGCGCGTTTGACCCCCAAAGCCCGGTTCGTTTGACAAGTGTGATCGCTCCGTTCCGTTCCCGGGCGCGGTTCGTTTAGCCGGCCCTGGCCCGCTTGGAAGAGGTGGGCCAGAGTGTGGTTCGGTTAAGGCTTAAGCGTGGTTCGTATGCACTGTGAGCGCTAACCGTGCCTGAGCACGGAACAGTTACTACTTTTGCGTGCGCTGCTGTCATCATGACGGCAAACATCTTTATTATTACTCTAATAGTATACTTATAAATTTATGTAATTAATTTGAGTTTATAACGGGTCTGATTCTCACCTTATTGATGAACAGGAATTGTAGTTTGCGAGTAAAGCTGCAAATTCATCCATTAACGTCAGCTGCCATCATAATAATCCTGATACGTGCTATTGAAAATCGCTATGCAGCATAAATGATAAATAGCCTATATATCAGACAGTATCTTAGCGAAAGTGCATTTTTCCCTGTTTTCTTCCATTCCAAAAGTTGCATTGTATATGACGTAAGCGTGCTTCAGCCTGTAACGTTAAGTGCAGTGTGAGTGCGGGCCAGCGGTGGAGTGGGGACACACGGGCTCAGTTCAAGGCAACTGTGCCTAGTGTGAGTACACCCTAAAACACCACTGCACACCACTGCCGACGTAAAAATACATGTACATTTTCAGTAATAATTATAAGTGAAGCAGCATAGATGTGCATTTTCTGTATTTTTTTTTTTTTTTTTTGACAGAGGGTCAACATTTTTTTTCTTTTTTTAGCTTGATGCCATCCAGTTATTTTACTGTAAGTTATGCACTATTATAGTATTTATTAATATGTTTAATTAGCTTTTCGTGTTTTCAGTTTTAATTCACATTTTTATTCGTTTTTTTCTTTTCTTTCAATTTAGCTTTAATTTAGTTTTATTTCAGTTTACATTTTAGTAATTTTACACTTCGTTTATATGTTATATGTTTAAATATGTTTTATATTTACATATTTCAAATAACTAATGTTAACAAACGGAAACTTAACTACATTAGTTAACATTAACATTAACAATGAACAATACGTCTACATTTATCAATCTTAGTTAATTTCAACATTTACTAATACATTATTAAAATTAAAAGTTGTATTTGTTAATATTAGTTAATGCACTGTGAATAAACAATGAACAATTCATTTTTACAAACATTAACAAAGACTAATAAATACTAAACGAATGCTAATTGTTAGCTCACATTAGCTAATGCATTAACCAATGACCTTATTGTAAAAGTGTTACCTATTTTTTAAGTTTTGTAAGCTATTATCTAATATTTGAATTTTATTTGTTTAAATTAACAAAATTTTTTTTTAATTATTTAGTTTTAGTTAACATTAACAACACTGCTTTAAACTTTCCTCCACTGAATCCAATGCACTGAGGAACACTGACACTGTGGCACTATCACAACATAATTTCATGTTATGTAATATTTATGTGTGTATTAAGGTATCTGATCATCCCAAGCAGCAAAAACAGACACACTGGCTCAACCAGTGGAAATTTCACATTTTCTCTTTGAAATCAAATCAATGCAATGCTACAAGATCTGCTCATACTTTTGAACTCTGAACACAGTGGCTCCTGTTACCAAAGGTTCATCAACATACACGTCTCAAAGTGCTTTCAGGGGCAGACACGTGCCTTTGTCATGGGGGAAGCTGAGCTTTAACCAGCTTCAGTTCACTTGACTCCAATATTTAATGTTATGAGACTAATAACTAATCTCAGATGAGCCTGGATCAAACAATTTTTGGTTTATTTTTCACATCTGGGCCTGAAATAAGAAAAATAACACCACTTTGTGGGACACATGCCATTTTACCCACTCCCCTGACCATATGTCCCCTGGCAGTTCCCAAACGGAATAAGAGAAATGGGACATGACTAGGATCTGGTATAATGAAATCTAAAACTAACAGAAGGGTTTATTCATGTGGCATTGGGATTCAATACATTTTCCCACAGTTCTCTGGATCAAGTTTGGTCAAGTGTAGTGAGCTCTTGAATATGTTTGATTTGGAATAATATTTTGTTTACATACAGCTTCCCAATCTATTCATGTGCTGATAAGCGTTGGCCCTGAAATGATTCACATATGCTTTGTGAATCTTTCTCCGATTCTTTTAATTTCCAACTGAATTAAAATTGGGTGCTAACATGCCAAATTTGGCATATTTCCACCCACATTAGAAAAAAATGAACTTGAGCAGGTTTTTTGAGCAACAGAAGATCTGTTGTTCAAAAACTGATATATTTCGAGAATCATTTTTAATCATTTTAATCCCTTGAATCCAATAGAATCACCAAGTGCCTAAGAATTCATAATGTACTGTCCACATCCATCTTACCAGACTTATCCTGCAACTCATCCAGACGTTCCCCACGTTCTATCACTTTGGAGATGTTCTCCTGCATCACGTCGATGACCTCGTCAACTTGAGACTGCACCCTGAAGGCCACCAACACAGAGAAGACAACATGAGAGAACAACCTGGTGCTTCTATTTGATTCAACAAAACATCTGAACAGCTCAAGTGCACATGTTCGTGTCTGTGTTTCTAATATTTCGAAGACAACCCTTTCTTCTTCTGTAAACCTCTCGACATTAAACAAGATATCATTATGACTACGATCTGTTGACCCTGCAGTGTCGAGAGGAGGTGAGAACGTTTTGCTAGACATGGTCTAGACACATCCAAATAGTTTGAACTATTTGATCTCGTAGACGTGACACGCAAATACGCACTAAAAAGCTTGTGAGGTATTTAGCTGCTCTCATACACCTGGCACAAGTGGCTGGCATGGCTTTTGGAGAAGCAGCCTACAAATGAACTGAGAACAGGATGTTTTGCCCCTTGCTTCTATGCTTGGTTGCCCGCCTAGTACACACCATGATTTGCACCAAGCGGCCAATTATGCAGGACCTCACTCATCTCTTGCACCTGGGACTGACTTCTTGCACAGATACAAATTAAGTAATGGCAAGAATCCAAGACGTTCACGGAAAAGGTAAGAAAAAACATCAGGGATATTTCACCTTCCAAGTTTTCCCTTTTAAATTCCATTGTTTTATGCGCTACTCCGCCGTGCAGCACATGGTTACATAAACCTGTGGCTGGTCGCATGGGGAGAAGCTCTGCAGGTTTCCTTTGGGAGAATTACTGCAGCATATTAGTATGTACCAAACTTCATGACAAAGAACAAAGAAAAGCTCACAGTCCACTGCTACAGCTACGTCAGGAACTGAGGATTTTTGAATATTGGGAGTAGCTGTTTACTTTTGCCTGCAAATATTATGTTGTGTCATAGAAACCCAGATGGTTACAGTTCTTCCCTTCTTTTCAGATGGGAGGTGTGTTTGTGGGTGGGTGTTTTCACAGATGTCATTATAAGGAGTTATATAAACTGCGCAGTCAATAACTGTGATTTCCACAACACCCTGCCAGTGGAAATTATTAGATATCAGTTGCCACATTCCTAAACTGAACCCATTCTACTATTTGGAAATTCCTAATTGTTCAATTCTGAAAGGACCCCTTAGTGTCTCACACAGATTAGGCTACAGACATCAATGGTGCAACAATTTGTGCAGCTTGAGAGGTATTGCTTTTCAACAGAATCAGACATAGTTTTCACTTGCCAGATGAGAAAACACTTCCCACAGATGCACATTGAAGGAAGGACCCGAGCTATATCTAGACAGCAGAACATCATAAACACCTGGGGGTGGGCTCTTTGGACCTCAGCCAGTAAGAAATCCCACCCCAACCCCCAATCCCCAGATGCAAGTGTTGTAGTCAAGACCAACTTGTTCAAGCACAAGACCACATTTTCTGGGTATTGGACCTTGAGCCCTTGTTAAAGACCATATTTTCATAGTCCCAGTCTTGACTCGGATTCGACTCCCTTTTGGTCTTGGTCTTGACTCAGACTCGAATGAGCCCATCTCGACTACAAAACTGACAACTGCTCTATGGGTATATGCAGATAGTGGCAGTCTTGGAAGCATCTGGAAGAATGTGTTTGTAGTAGAGCTGCCCCCTAATAGTCAACTAAATGTTACTCAACAAAAAGAGGGAAAAAATGTATTAGTCGGTTAGTCGCAGAAAAAACTCCAGAGGAAATGGCGAAGTCACGCAGTCCGTGATGGACAGATCGTTAATGGACGTTACTTGTGAAAATTACAGTATGTCGGGCAGGAAATCCAAACAATCACCTATCATCCATCGACCTCAAATATGGTTTATCATTTGAAACATACAAGTAGGACATGGCTGTTTGTTCTAACGTGAACCTAGATAAATGTGCGCTATTATTAGGCGCATATCCAAATGTTTATTCAGAGTGTGCAAGCTGAAGGAGGCGGCGGCGCGATCACTTGCATTTTTACTGATAACAGTGGAAACATCTTAAAATACTCCGTCATTTTCGGTCATACAGATAAGAGTAACACTTCATTCAAAACTATAAAGGGTTTATTTTTGTAAACTCACAATAACAACAAAATCTTGTGCTTTTGTTAAATAAGGAAAACAAACAGCGTGAGCTTCCTGCTGACTCGGTCTACGTCAACTAGAGTGCGTCACAAAAATGTCTCAGAAACATTGGCTACTTGCCTCACAGACATACAGTATATTCTATTAAAGGCTCATTATGGTTTAGTTTAAAAATTTATTTAAGTAATTAAATTAATATAAACTTGCGATTAGTCGAATAATGGCTTAAATGAACGACTACTTAATGACGAGAGAAATATTTATTTAGGGGCAGCCCTAGTTTGTAGTTTTATACCAGTATTGTTTTGTATTACATGTTCATCATTTTCCATTAAAATTGTGTTTATGAATGTATTGAGTTTACACATGTAGTTTTGAGAAGAAAAATGTTGGCAAGGCGTGTAAAAAAAATATTAGTCCTACAAACTCATACATACTGCCTAATTTTGTCATTTTGGCCTCCAAATCTTGGTCCTGTTGGTCCTCTCCTGCAAAACAAATAAATAAAATTCAATTTCAGTAACCAAACAAACTGTCGTAAAGAGCTTTCCTGTTAAAGCTGTGTGCAAACAGTAATTAATGCTGAAAGATCTGTTTATTTGTCAATGGTGATTGCACAAAACTACAGACTTACAGGAAAAAGTCCTCCTCTTCATCTGAGTCTTCCTCCAGTAGGTTCCTCTGCAAGTTAAGAAGATCAGGGTGTCAGGCTGGTTAGAACTGGTGCAGAATTGGTTTAATATAATATTCCATCTGAACTGAGACAAGGTGTTTGACATAACGGTGAGCAGACTGGGACTGTAGTATACAGTCGTTCACCAGCCGTCAAGGACAACAGAACACTCTGAAGGGCACAATATAGGTACAGTGTGTGACAACAGTGTTCCTGGAACGGAATTCACCTGGAGATAAATCCGTTCAGAACAGAAACTCCTACAAGGAGACATTTCTGATGCACAAGAGATATGAACTTCATGGGGTCTGCATTTGTGCCATCTGATCTCTGGTGCAATGAATCACAGATCAGGAGGCATCTAGTCGACCTTCCATTTGTTTTGCTGTAACGTCCATGACTGATCACATTTAACAAATACCTCACCAGATCATTTCAACATCCCGATGACTAATGTTATATAACTCTCCATAACTGCATCCAGACCTGTGACACTCCTCTAAAATTCCATCTGGACAATTCCATGCTAATGTCAACCTTACCATGGAAAAACAAAACGTTTACCAAAAGAAATAATAGTGTGTTTTACTGTACTAAAAAGTTTAAATGACTCCAACAATCAATGACTCTTGTGATTTTTGTGTATGATGATATTAAATCAGTCTAAAAAAGCTACTTGAATGACTGATGAAGAGAATCACAAATCACTATCTTCACTACTGATGTCATCTGTGACCTGCTTCAAGCTAAAATTGCATTTATAGGCAATGTTTTTGAAGGGAATGTCTTTAAAAAAATAAGGTTTGCTTTCTATATCTAAAATATATTGTCCAACAGATTAAGGTAATGTAGCCAAAAATCACTCTTTTGAATCAGTTTTACAATGAATCATGACTCATTTGTAATAAATCTGTCTGAATTGAACTTAATCTGTTTTGTTAACCCTAGCCATAAAATGTGGTAGAAAAATAATAGTTTGATCATTTAGACAAACAAATGGAAATGAAATATGATAAACATTTAACATTTCATATTGCTGCCCAACATCTAGGGTAGTTCATGAGACATACCAATATTTCAGAGTCAAAGTCTGGGAGTTTCAAAGCATTTTTAGGATTGTTTCTCAATGTCTTATAAATGTTGCCGTTTCCAGAACTACGATTTTTCAGAGGTCGGGTTTTAGGAAAATTCATACAAATTAATGAGTATACAGGAAACGAGTAACTGACTTTACTTTTCATGTTATGACCGCAAATGACACTGCAATTGCTCATTTCAAATTGGCCCTTTACTAGGGAATATTTCAAAACAAGAACCAGGTCTTTTCAGGGGTCACGGTCAGTGTTACATAACCGGCACGTGGAAAGCCACATTCATCTAAGCTCTATTACACATTCTTGCTCTCTCACTGCTGCGGAGTTCAAGCTTCTATGTGAGGCAAATTAGAGGAGGCTTTTCTTTGGATGTGCTAATGTCTCAACCACCCAACAGTTTCTCCTAATCATACATCAGTCGGGAGTTGTACCCAAGCGAAATACACAAGGTTATCATATCCTGACACTGACTTATGGGCTTTTGACTGTAAGGTCTGGCAGGGTTTTTAATGACAGACTCTCTAGGACTGGCAGAAGATGGAGGCACTGAATTTTAATAATGAGATTGGTAATGACAGATTCTTGGGAAGGACGCCGCTAGTTTATAACCCCCTGCGTGAGCTAATGTCATAGCATTAGTCTTCACTTTACATCGACTTTTCCCATTCACTGCCTGGTTTTGTTATTCAAATATAGATTTATTATTAGTGGTGCTTAATATGTTCGTTTGACTTTATGCATACAAAAATCTTTGAAATATGTCTCTCATCAAGGCTGCATTTATTTGATCACAAATACAATAAACAACCGTAACATTAACATTGTTAAAGGGATAGTTTACCCAAAAATGAAAATGATTCTATGATTTACTCACCCTTAAGCCATCCTAGGTGTATGTGACTATCTTCTTTCAGACGAACACAATTAGAGATATTCTTCCAAGCTTTATAATGGTAGACGCATGACGCAATGATGAATGTGGAAGTGCAGAGGATAGAGCAAAACAAAACAATGCTGGTCACAAATTAGAAGTCTAAAACGAGAATTTTGAAAGAGAAATGTCAGAGGATTTCAATATAAGAGAAGAGGAGCTTGAGTTTGTTGCACAGCCCTATTCGTTTAAACCGCGAGAGGTGTCTAAGCTTACGATACTCCTAAATCCTGCGTCATACGTTGCGCCAGGGGTTACTCTTGTGGCACATATCGACTTGAGAAGCTAGTTATTTTAGTTTTAGTTCATTTTAGTATATGGATATTTTTCTTACAAAAACCCATTGCTTTGTTTCAGAAGGCCTTTATTAACCCCCTGGAGCCGCATGTATTATTTTTATGATGGACGGATGCATTTTTTTTTTTTTTAACTACCATTATAAAGCTTGGAAGAGCCAGGACATTTTTAAATATATTTCTGGCTTTATGGCTTGAGGGTGAGTAAATCATGGGATAATTAAAAAATAATTTAAGTAATAAGTAACAATTTAAATAATTAAGTTTTCTATTGTAATATATTTTAAAATGTAATTTTTTCCTGTGATGGTGAATTTTCAGGATCATTACTGAAATATATATATATATATATATATATATATATATATATATATATATATATATATATATATATATATATATACATACATACACATAATATATATATATATATATATATATATATATATATATATATATACGTGTGTGTGTGTGTGTGTGTATACAAAAAATATGAGCAATCTGAATTATTTTGACTGCTGGAAAGTAAAATAGCATTGCAACATTGATTTGCATGGGCCAAAAACACAATTTTTTTCATTTAAAAAATTTAGTTAACATATGTTTGTTTATTTCCATTTTATTATAGTTTTTCTGCTTATTTTTCTCTACATCTGTTTAATTTTTCTTTCACCTCAGTTTATCCACTGCTATTATGACATGTGGTAACTGCTTGACAGTGTTAAGAACAAATTGCTCTCTGAAGGGTTGTACAACACAGAAGTTGAAATGTAGTGTGTGAGTGTGTGTGTAATAGCATGAAAGGTTATGCAAGTTCTGTAGAAACTGAGAAACATGAGGGGAGAGCTGTTTACTCTTATAAACAACACAAACATATCACAGGGCACAATGTGGTCATAAAAGTGCAGAGATGTGCAGGTCTGTGCAGGTCTGGCTCTGATCAGCTTTAGCTGTACTTAATCTATATGGTAAAAACTGACTCAGTGTTACCTCAGTGACTTACCCGCTCACTGCGAATCGAGCCGGTGACCTCCTCATCATTCAGATGCCTTTTGAATTTGGGGGGCATGCTGGGGTCGAGCTGCTCCTCCCTCTCTGGCTCCCTCTGCAGGCAAACACAGAAGGCAGAGCAGTGATTGACTAGATTTATGTCTTCTTGTGTGACTCACCGTCTCATTTTTCTCATATAATAAAATAATTTCAGCTTAAATAATATTTCATGTTCATTTGATGTCCAGTCAGCCAGGAATTATAGCAAAATAATTCTATTTTGGGCCTATTTTGAAACTATGACAAGGTAAATGTACATTATAAAGCTTATAAATTGATACATTTCTTTTTAAATCTGTGCATTAATACAATAAGTGTGCATTTATCAGATATTTAAAGTGACTCATCTAATCGGATTTTAGAGCTGGAACTATTTGTTCTTTAAGTCTTAATTTACACCAGACTGTGACCTAAGTGAAAGCTCAACTATAATGACCACATATAGGAGCAGTGGTCTGTTAGTTGGTTCATTAGACTGAACTTGAAACCATAAAAGCTGAACTACTTTTAAGTAAATCCGTCATAATTCAGACTTGGGGAGAGACCACCCCGTTATATTTAACTAGTCATGGCGAGGATCGATCAAGACACAACAACTGTAATGTGATGCTTGCAAACATCAAACAGAGCAGTTAAAGACAAGCACCAGGAGTTGATGTCAAAGTCATAATGTTCCTCCATGAGTATTTGCTTTATATTCACCCAGCAGTTGTTCATTTATGGTTAAACCATTTGGTCGATCTTTTACAAACCTGTAGCCTATAGCTTTGAAGTGACAGCAGGTTTTCGTCTAGAAACTACCAGACATATAAACTTTACCTATGGAATAACATAGGTAACAATGACTGGCTCTCAAAAAGACCTTCTGATAGACAGTTTTTTACAGATCTAGAATTAGTACAACTAATAGGAAACTGATTTTGAAATTGTAGCTTGCCAAATGATATGCTTATGTAACCTTGATAATGCAATGTTTAACTAAATACATATGTGCTACAAAAAAAAGACAACATGTTGCACAGTGACATCAAGGAAAACTAAAGTGCTGCAGTGATGGTGTATTTTTGTAGGCCAACCCAGAAGTAGCATCACCCTGTTTCACTTGACAAAAAGCCAATAGATTTTTCCAGTGGATTTTGAGTTAATGCAGAAAATAAGCTCTGTGACTAACAAAAGTATGTTTTGTTCATCAAGTTAATTGAACAACTTTTATGACACAACTGAACACTAGGGCTGCCCCCAACTTAAGATTTTTCTAGCAGACGTTTAGTCTTTATATATATATATATATATATATATATACACACACACACACACACACACACACACACACACATATATATTTATATATATTATATACACATATATATGAATGTGTCTGGGAAAAAATAGCATTCAAGTGTGTTAAGCAGCACATTTGAGCTTCCACAAGAACCAACAAGGTTCATTTTCATGTGTTACGCAGCATGTTTTAGCTTCCGCAAGAACCAATGAGGTTCACTCTCATGTTACGCAGCACGTTTGAGCTTCAGCAAGAACCAATGAGGCTCATTCTCGTGTTACGCAGCACGTTTGACAACCTCTTTAGTCCCATTTAGCTACTTGTAAAAAGTAGCTAAAGTTTTTTTGCTCACAAGTGGGATATTAGTGATATATTTTATATAATAAAACATGAAAAGATCTCGAGCTTGTGTTTGCCACAGAGCTTCTTTCAAGCATTTCACAAAAACCCATTCAAAATTCCCATTGATTTCAGGACAGTGGTGTAACTTCTGAGCAGGAAAGAGACAAGGATCTCTATACGTTGTTTTAAATAAACAAAACAAGAAGATGATCCAAGGAGAAGATAAAAGAAATAATCCAATATGGAAGCCACAAACATGACACCTTTGCAAGCAAAGCAAAGACAACAACCGAAGAAACTGAAGAAACTAAGGAATATATATACAAAGGATAATGATGATGAACTAAACAAGACACAGGTGAGGAACATAATCAGTAACCATAGAGAGCATATGAGCATACTTAGAAATCAAGAAAACAGGAAATATACACAGGAAAAGATAAACCAGGAACAAACAAAACAAAATGAATAATTAAAAAAAAAAGCGGAATATAGAAGCGGAAGTCATTTCCTGGTTTTAGGACTCCTGCATAACCCTATTAATTGATGACTCAAATGAATCAGTAAAGCAATGAATTTGCTAAAATGAATCAGATTTCCTGGCACAAGACATTCTAAGAGAGTGTGTTTGACTCATGTACAACACAATGTGACATAACAGACTGATAATAGTTTTATACTACACTGAAAAGCAAAAATATTTTAACAGCCAAGCTACTATCATATTACTGATAAATTTAGTTAGGTTGTAGTTACATGTGGCAGCTTCACTGGTACTAGTACCATAACACAGTACTTATATGAAGAACATGTGGTTAACGTGTTCCTGTAAATAATAAATGACATACGTGGGTCTCAACTGTACTTTTAAAAATAATCATTAAACACATTTATGAAGTCTTGCTGTTCTTGAGAAATATTTTTTTCTTTAACAGGCAAACTAAAGCTGTTTCCTTCCTCCACCCACTGGACAATACTCTCAACCCAAACTCCAAGTCTAGTACCATTGAGTCCACTGTCCTCTGCTCTCTGACTGCTCTCTGCTTCTCTTGCTGGAAGAGCTGTAGGAAAACGGCTTCTCCTTTATCCAGGAGTACAGCAGAGCGTTCCAGAAAGCAGGAAAAAGGAAAAGAAGCTGGGGGACAGGGACCGAGACCGAGAGGAAGGGAAGGGAAGAGAAAAAGACATGGGGTTTGAGAGAAAGAGCATGAAAAGGTAAATAAAAGATGCCAAGACACAGAATCTAACCACCATCCACTGAGACCATGTAGATATATTTACTTCTCTTTAAGTTCATTTCAGTGCAAAAATACTTAAATGTGCAGATAAGCCAAAACTTAATCTTACCATGGTGTCTTAAAAGACTGTCATAGTTTACTTAAAGGATTAGTTCACTTTCAAATAAAAATTACCCCAAGATTTACTCACCCTTAAACCATCCTAGGTGTATACTTTCTTCTTTCTGATGAACACAATCTGAGTTATATTAATAAATATCCTGACGCATCGGAGCTTTATAACGGCAGTAAAAGTGTCTCCAGGGGGTTAATAAAGGCCTTCTGAAGCAGAATGATGCATTTGTGTAAAATAAATATCAATATTTAACAAATTATGAAGTAAAATATCTAGCTTCCGCCAGATCTCCTTTAGGGTGAGTAAAGCTTAGGCAAATTTTTTATTTGAAAGTGAACTAAGTCTAAAGTATATACTTCGGTTGTCTGCGTTCGTGCACCGTCCACATGACGTAATTTTCGTCATCCGGAGGGCTCGCGGATGTCCGCAAACCCCGTCTGCGTGCAGCCCAAATTTCGAGACCGCGCAGACAGTGCGCGTGCAACTGCACATGCGCACGCAGGACAGAAGAGTCCACTAGGTGGCAATACGCACAGTACTGAGCACAGTGTGCAGTCTTCGAAGAAGAGTGTGGAAAGAGCGATTCAAAAACAAGACAAGTTAACTTAGAAGCATATCCTTCTCCATTGTTTTTGAATCTTGACACAAATTGGACTGGAATAGTGATATGAAATATGGACGGACGGATGGATGGATGGAAATAGTGATATGAAATCTGGATGGATAGATTGTAATAGCTATATGAAATATGGATTGATTTATTTATTGATTGAAATGGTGATACGAAAAATATGGATGGATGGCATGCCCATTTCAGGTGCATAAAAAACAAGTTGGGACTGAGATAATAGTAAAGAAAACTAAAAGCAGAAATCTGGCCATCATGATACAAATACAAACAATACACAATGAACTTCACAAGCAATCACACTGATTAAACCTTCACATGCATCACATTGTTATGGAACAGCTTCATAACAGACAGCTCACAAACAATACTAACAGGTTGGGCATCATTCCAGTGTTCTCTCCATCACTGCCACTAAACGCTTTAGAAACACACAGGTCAGGGAACGGCTAAAAGAAACACCGAGATCACGAACAGATGATGGGACTTAAATAATCCATGGAACAAGATATCCTTGACTTTCTATCAACAACTGGGGATTAATCAGAAACTGTTTGGAAAAACTGAGTCTAAACCACTGACACTCACATAATCATTGAGCAGAAAAGATATAATGAAACAGAAACTGGAAGACTCAACATTCACTCAGATGTAAACAATACGAGACTGGAAAACGATAAGTCCTTCATTTATACATTTGTCAAGAATACACTAGCTTAATTTTACATGATTCAGTTTAGTGAGATCAGGAGGTAATGTGCATATGGGCTTACGAATAATCAAAATATTAAGATTAAGAAACCAAACAACTCCTAAGTGAACTAGTTTTCATGCAAACTTTCAAATGACCACATATTACCAATAATTTTTTAATAAAACAGCTGATGTTCCTGTCCAGCACCTGCTAAACAGAGCTGTATGCTAGTCATCACAACCATGTAAACATACTGACCCTAACGGACGCTAAAGGATAGTAGCAAATAAAAAGACATAGTCTTGGGAAAAATAACAAGCATGAATTCAAATGATCGTGTTTGCATGACGATTTGTGGAGGAATGGAAACACTGAAGTGAAAGCATTTGGAATGACAGCTAGCATGGCTGCTAACACCTCTGGCTAACTCACTGACCGCTACACAGACACACAAACACGCAAAGAGGCCTTAAGAGTCACATCTCCGGCCAGTCTACCTCAAGAGATTTTGCTTTTGTCGATTCCTGTTTGGAAGAACCGCGTCTCTGTGTTAATAATCCCGCTGACTGTGTCTGATCTGAACCTGATCACAGTGACGCGTCCTGAATGATGATGTCTCTCGCTCGGCTCTGAAGCGGAAGTCAACACAGCTGGCCGGATCCTGTTTCCTGCAGACACATCATCATTTCAGTCATCACCATCTTCTAATAAAATATGAAATCATCATCAACATCTAATTCAACAAAAAGAATAAAAATCACTAACACTTTCTTCATCATCATTATAATCTAATCCATCAAACAAAAATAAAACATCATCACCATCTAATAAAACATAAACATATCTCAATCAAATAAATAGCTTACAGCCTTGGTGAGCATGAGATTATGTTTATCACCCAAAATAAGTTTTTATACATGCACGCCTGCAAATAAGATATAAATGATTGTGTACGGTTAAAGTCACAGGGTTATTTTCTGAAGGTCACTTTAGACTTTTCATATATGAGTCAAATTTATGTTTTATGTTTTATTTTTTTATTTATCAGATTCTCCGAAATTCATCAAACAAACACTGAAAATAAATAAAAACAGGACACACGAAAATTCATGGGACATTTGGAGCAATAAATTCAGATCATCCTGTCACATGAACAAGAAAAAAATGCAGAGTGATGCAGCTCTTCGGAGGTGAAATGGTTTTGTGAGCAGGCCCGGAATGTGTCCCACGAGCTACAGGAGGCATGATCTGTAAAACAGGCAACCTTGAGAAATGTTTCACCTGGGGATAGAAGGTGCTTTGCGAAGTGAAAAAATTAGGTGATGTGTCCAGTGTCCCCGAAAAAAAGGCTTATTTCCCTTGTAAGGATGCTTATGGACATAAAGGTGACATTTTTTTGAATGTGTCTTTTAATCAAAACCTGACGTGCATCTTAATCAGCTCCCTATAGACTGTAAATCAGTATATCGTGTACACAAATTGGAGCACTGGTAAGGAGTCAGGACAGTAAGGACCCTGGCTCACTACACATTGGGACACTAATGATGACATGACAATGACCTCGTTGTACAATGTCACTACTGGTATTTATGAACAACAGCACAACAGACATTTATTTATTTATTTATTTATTTATTTATTTTATGTTATTTAAAGTGCATTATGACAATGTCCCTTTAAAGGGTTAGTTCACTCAAAAATGAAAATTCTGTCATTAATTACTCACCCTCATGTTGTTCCAAACCTGTAAGACCTTCATTCATCTTCGAGAACACAAATTAAGATATTTTTGATAAAATCCGATGGCTCAGTGAGGCCTGCATTGCCAGCAAGATAATTAACACTTTCAAATGCCCAGAAAGACATATTTAAAACATGTGACTACAGTGGTTCAACCTTAATATTATAAAGCGACGAGAATACTTTTTGTGTCCCAAAAAAACAAAATAACGACTTTATTCAACAATATCGATTTCAAAACACTGCTTCATGAAGCTTCTAAGCTTAACGAATCTTTTGTTTTGAATCAGTGGTTCGGAGCATATCAAACTGCTAAAGTCACGTGAACTATTGAAATTTCCAAACACTTATGACATAACGAAGCCTCGTTTACTGAAATCACATGATTTTGGTGCTCCAAACCACTGATTCGAAACAAAAGATTCATAAAGCTTTGAAGCTTCATGAAGCAGTGTTTTGAAATTGCCCGTCACTAGATATTGTCATTATATAAGTCATTATTTAGTTTTTTTGGTGCACAAAAAATATTTTCGTCACTTTATAATAATATAGTTGAACCACTGTAGTCACATAAACTGTTTTAAATATGTTTTTAGTACCTTTCTGGATCTTGAGAGGTTCGGTGACATTGCTGGCAATGGAGGCCTCACTGAGCCATCGGATTTCATCAAAAATATCTTAATTTGAGTTCTGAAGATGAACAAAGGTCTTAGGGGTGTGGAACGATACAAGGGTGAGTTATTAATGACAGAATTTTTCATTTTTGGGTGAACTAATCCTTTAAGACAAGTCATTTAACTCGGCGGCCATCTTTGAAATGCCTCTTGGGAATGCAAGTGCAGCTCCTATCTCTTTAAATGGGGAAACATCAAATTCCTCAAAGCTGTTCTCCAAGCTTTCAATTAAATTTCATATTTGAAATCACCAATGAAATCTGATAACAACTGTCTAATAAATGTTGTTTCTAAATGCTCGAATCATGACAAAAAAACAGCGTTTTTCAGGCTGGATCAAGCTAATACGCATGCGCAGTCCTAAGTGCGTGTCTGACTGTTTTAACCGGAGCTTCTAACCAGTGTTGCCAGGTCCGCGGTTGTCCCGCAGAATTGGGCTACTTTTACACCATGACCACAGGTTGTTTTTCATGTCCGCGGGTTGAAGCGACCCCAAATAACATGATATTTAGCCCCTGGAATGCAAATTTTATCAGGGGAACCCCGCCAAAAATGCGGATTTTACCCCCCAGAATGCGATTTTTCTACCGTGGGACCCCCACCCCCCCAAAACAAGGTTGGGCTAGTTTTGAGTAGCAATTGGGCAGGTTTTGTTGTGAAAACCTGGCAACCCTGCTTCCAACGGCTGCTGCAGTGACGCAATGACTTTACCAGTCGGCGATTGGCTCGTCTTTCTATATATAAAGTCTTATGAAAAATACTTTGAATGTTACATATACCTGCAACCTTTCAGCCCTAAATTAATTATATTATATTCAGTACCTGTCTAGCGATGTATATTTATGCTGAAATAGTATTATAACAGTTTGCTTTTTCAAAACATCTATTGCATATGAGTTGGCTCACGTAAATTATATTTTACACTTTAAGGTAAAGGTGCATTCAAGTCCTCCTGGAAAGCTTAAAGAAAATCCCAAGCTTCCCACTATTTACGACTTTGTGGTGGCATTCATGTGCATTCAGCTCATAAATACGATCTTTTCAACATGACTTGAATGCACAAAAAGTGAGTATTGATGCTCCCTGGTTTTCACGGTGCATTGTGGGACTTTTTAGGGAGGGAATGTTTCAGTGCACTGGAAGGATTTTGTGATTGATTTGTGAGCCCTTAAAATCGCAGACTCCCTGATCAGTACCAGACTGAACAGTGTATATTGACTCCCTAAAACTCTTGTCAGTTGTTTCATTTTCAAAATCCTGTGAGACATTGAAGGATATGGAAAACTGATGATAAATATCATGATATAAACAATGAGAAAGCCAAGTCTGACTTTGAATATTCCACTAAGTCACTTGGCTCAAGTTGTTTATGCTATTTGAATCAAAACAAAAGACAGAGCTTTGGAACTGTACAGTAGTCAGCTATTTCGCAACCCTCCATGTTTAAAAAGACTCCACTGACTCACTTTTCTATGACTTCTGACCTTCAGGTTAATTTAAGGTGCCCGTGGGACACTTTAGGTTGTTTTTTAGGTGGGTTATAAAGCTGTACTCCTCATACTTTCTGTTTGTCCAGTTTAACCTCCAACATTTCTTCATACACTGGAGGGAACATGTTTACAACCATATATATCAGCAATTCACAGAACATTAAACCAAAGAAATATATTTCAAAATTTATGAAGAAACAAATTTATGACCTTTGACTTCAAATGTCACTAAAAGGAAATATTTATCTGCCTGTTGATCCTAATGTTTATACACTCAGTCAGAGTCCAGGGTTTGGTGCACGTTTAAAATGGCTAAAATAAACTTCCCAGTCTTCATGATGAGACGAGCAGACGTCCTGAAAACTAGAAGAGAAAGAACAGGAGCGATTAAGTCACAGAGGATTTAGTTGAGGCCTCTAGATGGACCATTGAACAGTATATGGAAAGGTGGCAGCTTGGTTGATGGGATGGTGATCAGCGGGAATCCTGACTTGGTTACAGGATTATAAACGACAGGAGCGAGGGATGCAAGGCTGAAGGATGAGTGGAAAAACCTTTGACAGATGAATCCCACATTCACTTGAGCAGGCCTTCTTTCTGTCCATAAAAACATTTCATTACTTGAAATAAACATTAATTGAAATAAAATAAAATATATATATAAAAAAATAAACTTTCTAGAAATTTCTCGTTTTTGTTAAGTTTAAAGGTAGGGTAAGCTATTTGTTTTTTAAACACGTTTTGCTATACTGGTTGAAACTCTCTTCACATCCTGATAGCCATCAATAATAGAAGTGGTATAAATATAAAACAAAATACATATATCTTTTGTGGAAGTTTTAGGACCAAAAAATGTTCATCCAGCCAAAAAAAAAAAAATCATCCAATGCCTGTCAGCGTATGTATTTCCATACCACTGCACACTCTTAAAAAAATAGAAAATGCAGAGTTGTAGACAGACAGTCACCGAGCACCACAAACAAACCTTTACATTTTCTCCTGAACCAAAACAACAAGCTTATGCTGCATTCACGTCATCGTAACCGAAATTACAAGATGGCAACCCGTGACGTTCTATCCAGAGCTGTTCACGTCCTCAAATTCTGTCCGGAGCTGTTCACGTCCTCGGATTTATGCGTTTCTATGTCAACACTATTAATGCTGAAATGAATCTGCATCAGTCAGGTGGTAGAAGTCAGAGCTCTGTAAGTTGATTACATTCATTATTATAATGTTTTGTGCTTTGAGACATGAGGTAATTTAACGGTGTCTCTTGTGACACTTTGCAGAATCTGTTCATGTGTTTTGGAGGAGGCGTGGCTTTGGAGACGCTCCGAAGGGAGGGTGGGATCTTATGCTTTCAAAGCTAGCTTGCTATTGCTAGCCTCTCTGAAATTGCCTACCCTACCTTTAAGTTAAAGTACTAAAAAACTAGATCGACTCAAATTAAAAACTAAAACTTAACAAAAACTATATAGACATATTTAAAAAAAAAAATAATAATAATAATTACAAGAACACACAACAAACTTATTAAAACTTTGACTAAAATTAAAATGTAAACAGGAAATATAAAAAATAAAATCTAATTCAAAATATTAACAAAAATATTAACTATAATAGTATGTCAATGATACTCAGATAAGAATGCACATAACACTCTCTAATATGCAAAATGGAGCCTACAGCACATACTGACATGGAAACCTGTATGCATGAGACTTGAAATAATCACCATCGGCATTGAACCAACATTTAAGGTGCAGTAAGTGATTTCTGAGAAACATGGAATGAGCACTACAACAAACTTGTAGCCAATCAGCAGTACAGGTTGTATATATATATGGCCAGGAAAGGCCTGAAAACAGATGCAGAGGTTGCGTTGTTTCTCCTCCATACGTGAGTAACATTGGTTTTGTTGTTTCACAAAACAAGATATGCTGTTGTTGTACTGATGTTAGGTATAGTAACAGGACAGTTTTGAGTGTCACTGTTTGTCTGGAATGTTGCTGCGAGTGACTAACAACCAACTCTTCCTTGTGTATTGTATGTTCTTCCTTGTCGTTCTTTCATCATCTTTGCTTTATTTTTTAACAAAGTATTATTTTGCTTTGCTTCAGCTATAATAAAGAGACATCCTTTCTTGCATTGCCTGTTCATGCATTTTGGGGGCGGCGCAATGAAGGGAGGGGTGTGTTTGTCTGGGTTGATGTCAAATATCAATAGTGTTTCTCAGAAATTGCTTACTGCACCTTTGTATCATATATTCATTATGCATTTATAATGCAGTTCTTTTGAGTACTTGATTCTGGTCATTCTGCAAATATTTATGTTTTGGTGACAGCTACATTTTATAACTAACTGTTTTTCAAGGCAACCTATTTCCTATCTGTGATAGTTTTATGTCTTTCTTTTCTTCACATAATAAATTAAATTCACAGACCTTGATCATTCTGGGTTTGTTTGCTGATAATGACTGGTTTCCTGCACATTATTCCTTACCGTGTTATTCACAGGCAGGTTAAGACTGTCTATGTCTATAACTTTTTAAAAATGTAGTAAAAATGAAGTAAAATATAATAACATTATTCGTACATTATTTTCACATTTTTAAATATATATATATATATATTTGAGCTAAATATTATTTTTATTTTTTACAATTATCATTAATTATTAATTCATAAAAATGATTACATTACGGTTAGGGAGTTGCACCACATGACATTTTACTGTCCTGATCTAACCTTGCCTTGTCATAAAATGTCAAATTATTAGATATTTTAAGAGACTTACTGACCTTGACACTAAGTCATGAGGGTCTTTGCCTTTCTATGACATCATTTCCTGTTTTTTTCCCCCTGCATCTTGGTTGCACCACATGAATTGAGTTGGTCACAGCATATGACTTATTTAGTGGATTTTTTTTTTCTAAATGTTAATAAGTTGTATATGGAGAATTTTTAAGAATTTAAGTCCTTTAGTGAGAGTTTTTGTTCTTCATTATGATATAAGAACAGTTGTATCACAGTTGTATTAATTTTTTTTTTTTTTTTTTTTTTTTTACAACAAATTGAACAAATCTGTAATCTGTCTTCATAGTAAATGTCCAAGGTAATGGGATGTGATCAAGCCACACAGAACCTGAAATCTTTGCCCAAGATGGTTTTCATGACATGAAGCCCTGAGGGTGAGAAGGTCAAAATGTGTCCTGCTTTCTTTCTCTCCCTTTGCAGTTTCCTCCGCTACCGGTGCAGTTGATCAATCTTAAACTGACCTTGACTGCAAACCAGACTTCAATCAAACATCCATGTCTCTGGATACATTAGTCATTGCTTTGCTGCTGCATGTGATGGAGCAGGAAGCATTAATCTTTCCCAGTTAAGTGTTTACCTACTGTCATGAAGACTTCAAACACCATGACACAGGTCACACCTGCCATTTGTCCTGAAGTTTAGAGATCACCAGAGGTCAAATTTACATCTGAATGGTGTCCATACAGGATGCTGCCGTTTTACTCAGTATTAGGCCTACAAGTTTTCAAGACCATCTTATACATCATCATGGGTTGAAAACATACCTAGGGTTAAAGTCAAGATACTTGTACTTTGCTTTATTGCTTTATTACACATTATGTACTCAGCATAATAATTTTAGTATTATTTGGCCCTGTGTGCGTGTCCATTAAGTCCACAAGACCGTAGGGTGTCCCATTCGTCATTTAAGCTTAAAGAAGGGTGCTCATGAGCGCCCCCTTTGCGGCTGCTATGCGGCTTACCCGGCAGTCAAAGCGGCATTACATCGTGAAAGTGCGGACTCAGAGGAAGACCGTGAGGGTTTAGGGTGCCATTTGGGACAGGGCCTATGCGTGACTGGGCGACCGAATTTGGCCCTGTCCCAAATGGCACCCTAAACCCTCACCCATTTGGGACAGGGCCTTTGTCACTACACCAGAAACTAAATTATGCCACTCCCACATCATACACGTGTCAGCTTTTCTGTATTTATGGATATGAAAAGTCACGAGGCACGCATGGGCTAGTGATGTATATGCAATTTCCGACGAAAACTTCTTTCTTGCCTATTGTGATGCATATATGAATGAAACAGCTTTTCAAACAAGAAAGAATTTAGGGTGGGCTTGATTTCATCCATCAGGAATTGATTGGATGGTTGTGGTTTGCTATTGCTGTGATCTCATGTGAGTGACAGGTAGTCCCGCCCTTGGGCAAATGTAATCTGAGAAGAGGTTAATTTGAGAAGAGAAGAGATGTCACTGCATAAGGGATGGGAAGTTTTGATTAAAGATTACAAGAGCACATGAATTTAAAAAAAAATAATAATGTGGCCTCACTTTGGCCTCACAATAAGGCAAAATGATATGAAAAACAGAGCTTTCCAATGAATCTTTGTTCTGTCAGATGTTAACACTAGCTGGCAAAAGCCTCTCTTTTCACCTCATCCTTCAAACAGACCTATACAATGTTTGTGAAACCCTTAGATCACCTGCTGCTGTCTAGTCAACAAGGCAATAAACACATTTTCCCTAAACAGGAACTGTGCGTACAATTATTCCACCAGATCCGTAAAGGTGCTACACCACAAAAAAGTCCTGCTGAAGATGAGGAGGAAAGCACCAGATGTTTGTGGAGGCCTCCTGATGGGTCACTGCAAGATGCTGCTGTCAATTATGACCTTTTAAACTGGATTCCTGCACTTTATAGGACATCTTAGGGAGAAAGAGCACAGTTTATTGCCGCACCATTAATGATCACTTTCTCACATGTGAAGTTACAGGTCCATTAGAACATATGAGACTCTATAGTCTCTGTATGTTTGATTGAATGGACAGTTCATTTGTTTATTTATATTTATACAATATTGTTCAAAAGCTTGGGTTCAGTACTTTTATACTTTTAATACTTTTATTCATTTAATTTAATTGATAGAAATTGTCAGCAAAGACGTTTATAATGTTCCTAAAATGTATATTTCAAGTAAATGCTGTTCTTACGAACTTTCTATTCATCAAAAAATCCTGATTAAAAAAGTAGGGCTGCGACAATAAATCAATGCATCGTGAATCAAGAAATTATTCTGGATTAATTCTGAGTTTGTTTTTAACAGCAGATGAATGAATGAATGAATGAATGAATGAGGCATTTAAACAGCGCTTTCATTTGTACTACTGTGGCACTGCATGCTTTAGAAACAGCCGTACTCTGCTTGCTTCCAATTCTTTACACACACCACTTAAACCTTCTATAAAATAATCATTCATAAAGTTTGAAAAGGTTGAAGTGAATTACAAGGGTGTTTGCAGTGGGCTGTTTACATTAATCTCGCATCATAAAAGCATTCTGAGGTGCAAGTACATTCTCTCAGACTCGGCCGAATGCACGAGCACTCTTCTTCATGAGCATTTGAGTGTGCAGTTAAAAGCTAGCCTAGAGGACCTTCTGCTGTTAAAAACTAAGCTCAGAATCGATTTGAGAGACATTCGTCATGCAAATCTCAAAATCGATTTGTTGTATTTTTGTTCCACAAAAATATAGAGCAGCACAACAGTTTTCAACAGTGATAACAGTAAATGTTTCTTGAGCGGCAAATCAGCATATTAGAATGATTTCTGAAGGATCATGTGACACTGAAGACTGGAGTAATGATGCAGTCACACACACACACACAAAATTACATCACATAATTTTTTTTAAATACCCACAAAATTTATTATACAGATCGCCAGACAGCCCATAGTTTTGGTTGTCTGACAAGTATTAATGTTTACAGGATATTTCTTCACCTTAAAACACTTGTTTTCCCCTCTAGACAGACATCCGACAACATGTTTACACATTGTGAACTTAAAAAGCATCAGACAAAAGCATTTCCACACGATTAAGAGTTGAGGAATGTTGTTGTGTATAATTGAGGGTCATCATGGTGCCTGTTTCTCGCCGTCTTTCTTTGTTTTCCATGGATGCCACTCCTTGATTTTTATGGGCACGCACCCGAAAGCCCAGCAGGCGCTGGGACAGGGACGCGGCCCATGTTTTGATGTGGTTGGTACATAGACAGTTTGCAAGAGCTCCTGAATACCAGAGATGTTTTCCCTAGCCATTTGACTCAGTGCTCTGTCACATTCTCTCAGCAGTTGTTTGCATCCCAATCATCCCGTGCAACCAGGAATTCAGACCTAAGGTGCTTTTAAAAATTCTTTCCCTTCACAATGCTCCAAACTAAATTTGAGTGCATCCAGCAAGCAAATCTATTGTAAAAGGCTATTACATAGAAATATGATCCAGGATTCTAACTTTAAAATGTTTGCTTTAAATCCCTATTAATGTTTTTTTATTTTTTTGTTTTTTTTGTTTAGTGATTATATTTCTGTCTGATGTATCTAACTTTAGGCTCATATTAGAGATACTGACCCCATCAAAAAAACAAGAGACCTAGAACTACTGTCCATTTTGGAGAGGTTCAAAAACAGTTTATTGCTCCTATTCTTATATAAGCATTTATGGTATTGTACATGCATAGCAGTGAGTAAAAAGCATATCATATGCAAAAATTAACACACGCTTTCATTTAAAATCTGTAAAAATTGTTTATTTTTTCAAAAGAAGTCTCTTATGTTCACCAAGGCTGTATTTATTTGATCAAAAATAAAATAAAAACTAATATTGTGAAATATCATTACAATTTAAATGAACTGTTTTCTATTTTAATACATTTTAAAATGTATTCCTGTGATGATAAAGCTGAATTCATTACTCATCTTCAGTGTCACATGACATTTTTTTTTTTTCAGGATTCTTTGATGAATAGAAGTTTTTTATTTTATTTTTTACAAATAATGAAATTTTTTTGAACCTTCTTCATGAGTAGTGGGAGGCAGTACTGCTTTGTAAATCAAATGCGTCCATATACACGTGTTACCAATAAAGGCTTCTTTGTCACAAGGGAAAGAGGGACAGGAAGAGAAAGCTAGCGAGTGAGTGAATGAATGAGAGAGACAATGCAAGAAACAGCAGTGAAAACACTGCCTGCATGCCATTAATAATGAGAAACACAAACAGTAGATGATATAACTGTAATACAGAGTTACATCCCCCCTGTGCAGAGGACAGATGAACAAACAGGAGGTGTCACAGGAACATCCCGAAGATTTATGACTCTGAATTCCCCACGTCTCTATCCTCAGATCTGCTCTGTCCTCACACACACACACACACACACACACACACGTTTGCTTCACTACATTATTAAAAACATTGCATAGACTTCCATTCATTTTATATCAGGTTAATGATATCTTGTATCACCTAACCCAAGCTTTACCCCCTAAACCTACCCATCACAAAAATATGTGCAAAACACTATTTAAATAAAACATGTTCTGGCTGCTTTATATATCTTTTTAACTGGTAAGGACCAGTAAAATGTCCTCACTAGTTGGTTGTCATAATATTTCACTAAATAAGACATTTAGCCCTCACAAGTATAGCCAAACCTACATACACACAAACACACACACTTGTTAGTTTTGCTATACTTGTGAGGACCTCCATAGATGTAATGATTTTTATACTATACAAACTGTAACCCTACTCCTAAACCTACCCATCACAGAAAACTTTCTGCATTTCTACATTTTCAAAAACACATTTTATTATGATTATTAATCAATTTTCCTCGTGAGGACCAGCAAAAAGTCCTTACAAAGTAGAGAATCTCAAGTTTTACTATCCTTGTGGGGACATTTGGTCCTCACAAGTACAGGTGCTGGTCATATAATTAGAATATCATCAAAAAGTTGATTTATTTCACAAATTCCATTCAAAAAGTGAAACTTGTATATTATATTCATTCATTACACACAGACTGATATATTACAAATGTTTATTTCTTTTAATTTTGATGATTATAACTGACAACTAAGGAAAATCCCAAATCCCAAAAAGGTTCAATATTGAAGACACCTGGTGCCACACTCTAATCAGCTAATTAACTCAAAACACCTGCAAAGGCCTTTAAATGGTCTCTCAGTCTAGTTCTGTAGGCTACACAATCATGGGGAAGACTGCTGACTTGACAATTGTCCAAAAGACGACCATTGACACCTTGCACAAGTAGGGCAAGGCACGAAAGGTCATTGCAAAAGAGGCTGGCTGTTCACAGAGCTCTGTGTCCAAGCACATTAATAGAGAGGCGAAGGGAAGGAAAAGATGTGATAGAAAAAAGTGTACAAGCAATAGGGATAACCGCACTCTGGAGAGGATTGTGAAACAAAACCCATTCAAAAATGTAGGGGAGATTCACAAAGAGTGGACTGCAGCTAGAGTCAGTGCTTCAAGAACCACTACGCACAGACGTATGCAAGACATGGGTTTCAGCTGTCGCATTCCTTGAACTCTTGAACAACAGACAGTGTCAGAAGCATCTCGCCTGGGCTAAAGACAAAAAGGACTGGACTGCTGCTGAGCGGTCCAAAGTTATGTTCTCTGATGAAAGTAAATTTTGCATTTCCTTTGGAAATCAGGGTCCCAGAGTCTGGAGGAAGAGAGGAGAGGCACACAATCCACGTTGCTTGAGATCCAGTGTAAAGTTTCCAGTCAGTGATGGTTTGGGGTTCATGCTTCCTGCTGCTGACCAATGCAGATTTCATTTTCCAACAGGACTTGGCACCTGCACACAGTACCAAAGCTACCTGGTTTAAGGACCATGGTATCCCTGTTCTTAACTGGACAGCAAACTGGCCTGACCTTAACCCCATAGAAAATCTATGGGGTACTGTGAAGAGGAAGATGCGATATGCCAGACCCAACAATGCAGAAAAGCTGAAGGCCACTATCAGAGCAACCTGGGCTCTTATAACACCTGAGCAGTGCCACAGACTGATCGACTCCATGCCACGCTGCATTGCTGCAGTAATTCAGGCAAAAGGAGCCCCAACTAAGTATTGAGTGCTGTACATGCTCATACTTTTCATGTTCATACTTTTCAGTTGGCCAAGATTTCTAAAAATCCTTTCTTTGTATTGGTCTTAAGTAATATTCTAATTTTCTGAGATACTGAATTTGGAATTTTCCTTAGTTGTCAGTTATAATCATCAAAATTAAAAGAAATAAACATTTGAAATATATCAGTCTGTGTGTAATGAATGAATATAATATACAAGTTTCACTTTTTGAATGGAATTAGTGAAATAAATCAACTTTTTGATGATATTCTAATTATATGACCAGCACCTGTATAGCTAAACATGCCCCTCACCACACACACACACACACACTAAGCAATGCAAATGGAGACATATCATAAACTATTTAGGGCTGTCGATTTAACTTTTTAATTGAATAAATTAGTTACTGAAAAATGACGTGTTAAAATGAGGTCATCTGACATTTCATAAACAGTTCCCAGATGAAAAAAATACTATATACTATAGTGTTTTTTGTATCATACTATAGTAAATTGTAGTATACTGTATGTAGTATTTACAACACTTTGTTAATGAATGCTACAGCATACTGTAGTATTAACTAAAGTTAACTGATAAGCTGTAATAAATACTATAGTATACTTTAGTTTTTACTACAGTAAACTGTAGTGTATATTGTAGTATAATATACCCTATAGTTGTAGAAAACTTAGTACAGTATTGGGTAAAGTAATTTGTTTACATTACTATAGTTGTTATATTATCAAAGCAACTATAGAATTACCACAACAAATTAATTCAAGTACTTTACTATAGTATGGTTCAAAAACACTATAGTATTTACTATAAATTACTATAGTATTTTTTCACCTGACTGGTGATGACAAACATGATTCAGGGAAACAGCTCATTGCGTAATTAGAGCCTATAGAATGCAGTTATATGCCCCTAAAATTCAAGATATTGTGGCAAAATGCCCCTGTATGTTTTTGTCTCACATTTATATCTTATGGTATAGTTAAGCAATATCACACGAGCAACGAGGGCTGATACTGATTTTATACAACAGTTCAATAAATAAGAAGTTAATATTGTGATATATTTTAGACACAACATTGTATGTTTTTGTTACCTATAAAGCCATAACAGAACTGTTGTGGGTCTCCGAGCAACACAGCAGTGTTTCTGAATGAAATCGCGTTTTGAACGAATCAGGTAAACAAATGATTCAACGGCCCATTCATAAAGAGAGTCATTTACTTAATTCCTGAATGAATCAGCCGTTTGAACAAATCGAATGAATATATGACTCAATGACTTACTCATTTAGACATTTATTGCCACCTACTGGCAGTTTCAGTTTCTTATTTAGAGTATCATTTCATAAAAAAAATAAAATAAAAATAAAAAATTAAAGGTATACTTCAGCCTAAAATAAAAATTCTGCCTCACTCTAATGGCCGTTGTAGCTAAAAAGTTGTAATAAATTATGTTGAATCAAATATATTTCTTTCTAAAGCCACTTTTTGTCATGTCTATTTGATATTTTTCTAATTATTCTCACAAATTGTCTTTTGAATGTAATTGCCCAGCCAAATTTGATGTATGATTAGAGTAATTAATCGCCACATCCTGTAATGAATTAGATAATAAAATTAATCGCTTGACAGCCCTAACTTATTAATTACTATAGCTAATGGTAACTTAATTAAAATCCATCTAGATTCATTACTAATTCAAATAATACTGGAATGAAAGGTAACGGTATACTGTGATTTTTTTTTATAAACAAAACATTTATTTAAAAGACAAGGAGTATGGAGTACATTTTAAACCGTTTAAGACCAGCACATCAGTACATTTGTTTGAGCCAGAGCCAAACTAAGCTCTGATTGGCTGATTCTGCTTGGAAAGAGAACAGAACTCAGTCTTGGTGTTTTGTGCGCTTGGTCTCTGGTGCGTCATTAAGCTGGGAGAAGTGTTCCGACAAGGCTGCCAGGGCGCGGTACCGATGGGAGATGCTGTTCTTCACTTCTTTAGGGAGCTCAGCATAACTGCCCACAGAAACACAAAACAGAGGAAAGAGAAAAACAAAAGAAGGATCAAATTAAAAGAGGTTTTAGTGGCTCTAATAATTTAATCTGAAAATTTAACAGCATTCGATTTGAGCTATTGTTGCCATAAATTTAGCCAATAAGGCTTGTGTTTCCTTATCACTGATTTAAATTCATGTTTTATTCTTTAAAGATGAATACAGCAATTTTTGCATTCTTACACTGCGCTCACATGAACTGTAGGAAAAGTCTATCATAAATATTTATACATATTGTTAATCAAAACACATTAGATTTAATTTGAACAATACTGTCACCTAGTGGTGAACCTGAAAAACACCATTTAAAACTCAAATTATCCTCACGTTTTTTCATAACCATCAGGCTGGAAACAAGGATCCCATCCAAAATCCCTTGGGCCCCTGGGCTCAACAATACGGCCCTGAAAAATATTATTAGAAATATCTGAGGGAAGAATTATTGGGTTAACACAGCATAACGCATTCATGCACACTACCTTTTTAAAAATTTCAGGGTCAGTATTTTTTTTGTCACTTGCTCTTAACACAAAACATGTTTTGGAAAAAATATATTTCACATAAGAATTGAAAATAAGATTTTTGTAAATTTTTCATAACTATAAATATAATTTTTTTTAATACCTTTTTTCAAGTTCACTTTTTTGAACTTTTTTCACTTCAGCAATAATCTGCCAAGTGTCATAATTTAAAAGCTCCAAACTGCTTCAAATCATTCAAGACTGATGGCAGTTCAAGTTGGAAATTTCATTTTCAGGTCCATGCTGAAGTAAATAAATGGATTATAACTACTGCATAAATATAATTTAGTAGCATAAAATATTAAATAAAAAACATTATCAAATGAAAATATAGTACAATCATTTCATTGAAATACAAATAAAAAAATTCCGTCATTTTTGACCGACACACGAACAGTGCTAGAGGGTTAAAACATCTTGCCGACCCCCAACTTTTGAATGGTAGTGTACATTACAAATCTGCGATGCTTATATACAGTACATCTCATCTGTCACTGGATTTGGTTTATTTACTGATAGTGATATTGGAGGCAGAAAATGATGGGGAAAAGATAGGAGCCTTAAACTTGCACCAAACCTCAATATAAAAACCCGTAAATCACAGTGAATAAACATACTCACCTCGGTTATTCCTCTGAACAGCTGAACTGGCTCCTCTTTTCCAGCACAGAAAGCAAATGTACACAGAGCCCAGGCTGATTTATCTTCAAAACCTGCCAGCAATTTATACAATCCTGCAAACATAAAAGAAAACAGCTTAATAAATTACATAAATTCAATAGATGTAGCCCAAATCTTTGTTAAAGCATCTTACCTTCAGGCTTCAGTTTATCCAAGAACCATTTTCTGTCAAGAGAAGAAAAATATTTACTGTACTGTGTGTGACCTACACCATACATACCATTTCACATTTACAGCATATAAAGGAACTAGAGACAGACTCACATGTAAGGTCCAGGTAGTCCTCCTAGTGCCCTGAAGCACAGACAGGTGTCCTCCACCAGCACTGGCCCATCCACCTTCACAGAAAACACAAAGATCATGTGTGAGCCGAGGCATCGAACCAGTGAAAGCCGGTGACAAAAGTGTGCAATTTACAAACCTGCCTTGCTGCTTCTTGACACTTCTGGATAGAAATCTCATCTGGTTCTCCCTGATATTCAGGCACTGTAAGCCACAATCGCATTACAAATACAGCAACAGCATGCTTGATGAGTCAAAAAGCATTAGATTAATAGCCAAATACTTACAGTCAATCTTCTTAGAGATCAGTTTGTAGGGAAATTTGTTACCAAGGATCTGAACTACCTGTTTGTAAAATAATTTGAATTACAAAAAACCAAAACATAATATTATACTGTACAGGTGTTTTCTGGTTTTACTAGTACTGAGTAACATTGTAATTTAGGATGAATTTTGACCCAGTCTGGTGTATTTCTACATAATGATAAAATGTATTTTACTGTTTATTTCTATAAAATTTCAAGATAATGGTTTTAATATACATTTTTGCTAATCTCCCTTAAAAAAATTATTATAAAATAAAACAGTTAATATGACTTGCTGTTATGTTGACCATGATTTTAACCACTGAACAAGCATATTTTTAAACATTCAAGGCTGTTTTTGTAGCCTATTTGTGTGAATAGCTCGAATGTGTGAAGTTGGTTAACTTGAATCTAAAAAAATCATACTAACTAACAATGCGTTTATTTAGCAGGACTTGAGCCCGTTTGTCGTACCTTGCTTAATACATCTGAGGTGATTTGACAGATGCTAGATCTTCTAATCGTGATAACTGAACTCTGGCTAATTTGGTTCTTCAAACAAATTTGTGGATTGGATTAAAATATCTGGATTAAGTCGTCTAAGATTACTGCGTGTGCTCATGTTCCCTGAAAAGGGCAGATGTATCGATATTCGAAACCACGATCAGCAATGCAGCGATTGGCTGGAGTCAAGACGGCAACGTAATGACATCATATATTTAAAAATGACACCTGACGAAAAACTTCTAGACATTTATAAGGAAATAGCCAAGCGAATAAAATGACAGAAGAACGATATAAATCTTATAATAGATAAATTAAATGTGCACTTTTTTTTTTAAATGATTACCCAATTATTTAGGCTATGTTCACGATTTCTAGTATTTGTACAGGCACTTTTTATTTCAATGTTGTAATTAGCAACTAATTTACCTTTGAAGCAGATTTGACAGCATTAATTAAAGTTTCTTAAGGGTCAAGATCAAGTTATCTGCATCTCCTGCGCTTCATCAAGCCACTCCCATAACAGCTTCGCGGTTCAAATTAATGCACGCACGGCATAGACTATCTGTACATCATGCCTGTAAGACTCCAATAAAATTATTAGCTAATTATTCCCTCGTGAATTAATCTCTCAATGAGTAAAACTGGCTGTGTCTATATTATGACATACTACACGACATTATAATATTATTTGTAAATTTATTTTTAAATCATTATTATTGTCCCTGGTTTACATTAGGGTACTCTTGTGGGAAAGTAGCAGTGGCTGGGACAAACTTTGAGCATCACCTCTGCTTAAAAAGATGTAATTTAATCCTGTTTACATGAAATAAGCCTGCTCCCGAGCAGGTTTAAGCTTACGGACCTGTTGCATTGACAGCAAGTCCAAGGTGAGCGTCGAAGAACCGAACAATCCAAGATAATGCCAAATCGTTATCAATCAAATCCAGCTAACGGAGTTAACAACGTACGAAGAACGGGCCCCTGGATAGCATTTCACTATTGAAGCTGCCATAACATATCTTACAGTGCTTCATTACATGTGAGGAGAGACTATTCATGCACTGCAAGACACTTATTCACATTCTGTTTTACATTGTACTTAGATTGGATAGTTTGTGGCTGGCTCACTATTTTAAAAAACAAACCGCCACACTCTCACCTCTTCCAATTTTTTCGCGTTCCCGGTAACAAATACCACAGCTCTGCCGGTAGGTACTGCCATGCTTCAGCCTTTTTCCGCCACTGTCGGAATGGTAAAAACATTGGACCTCTGTCATCGATCTAAAACCTCCACCAATCAGTGAACGCCTACGCCACACTCTAGACACGCCCCATCACACACTGACCAATCGCTGCTTGTTCTATATCGTCCTTCTGTAAAATCACTCCGGGTGGAAAGTGGAAAACATGTGGGAGAGCGTCATCACATGTCAACGACTGCAGCATAGAAATACTTTCATCAGCATTATTTACCCATTAAATATCTTGGTAAAGTTTATCAGCCTGAAAAAAGTTATAATTCATCAGTTACATCTGAAAAGAGATTAATTGAGAGGGTGTTTGAGGAACCGATCCATAAGCATGAGCTTATTGCCTCGCACCGCTGAGGAGTTCAGTTCAGCGGACTACTGGGAGCGCTTTTTCCGTAAAAGAGGAGAAAAGGCTTTCGAGTGGTACGGAGACTACAACTCGCTCTGTGGTGTACTGCATAAATACATTAAACCTCGTGATAAGGTAACTATGATTTCAATAACTCCACACTTTAATGTTTCCTCCTTATGCTCTCATGTCAAGTTCACAAAGACAAACTCTTCAGCATATGAAATATACAATATAATACCGTTCAAATGGTAATTTGGGGTCAGTAAGATAAGTAACCTTTTAAAAGAAATTAATACTTTTACTCAGTAAGGATGCATTAATGTGATCAAAAGTCACAGTAAAGACATAATATTACAAAAGATTTAGCATCTATTTATATCTATTTCTACTTTCTATTTCAAATAAATGCTGTTATTTTGAACTTTCTGTTCATCAAAGAATCATGAAAAAAAAAACTGTTTTTAACATCAATCATAATAAGAAATGATTCTAGCATATTAGAATCATTATAAACTATAACAGGATTAAATTACATTTTAAAAATAATAAACAAAGAAACAGAAAACATTTGTAATACTGGTGAGCAGGCTTCAAGCTTACAAATTTTGTAAAAAAGTGCCATAAAAGTATTATAAAAGTGGTTCTTAAAAGTTTCACGATAGCTTTATGTGATGAACAGACCAAAATTTAAAGGGTTAGTTCACTTAAAAAAAAAAAGAAATTTCTGCCAATAATTACTCACCCTTGTGTTGTTCCACACCCAAAAAACCTTTGCTCATCTTCAGGGGAAAAAAAAAAAATTATATATATATTTTTGATCAAAACCGAGAGGTTTCTGATCTCCCTATAGACAGCAAAGTCATAACCAATTTCAAGGCCCAGAAAGGTAGTAAAGACATCGTTAAAATAGTCCATGTGACTGCAGTGGTTCAACCTTAATGTTATGAAGCGACAAGAATACTTTTTTTGCGCAATAAGAAAACAAAAATAACAACTTTATTAAATAATTTCTTCTCTTCCATCCATGTCATTCTCCTACCCTGTTCACATAGTAAACACAGTGCAGCACTTCCATGTTCTATGTCAGAACGCCGGCTCGTTATTAGCCGACGCTGTTTGCATGAGCACCACGACACATGCGTGTGATGCCGACGCAGGAGCCGGCCAATAATGAGCCGGCGTTCTGACGTTGAACTCGGAAACGCCACACTGCGTTTACTACATGAACAGGGTAGGAGAATGACATTGAAGATAAGAAATTATTAATTTGTGTTCCGAAGATAAAAAAGGTCATACGGGTTTGGAACGACATGAGGGTGAGTAATTAATGACAGAAATGTAATTTTTGTGTGAACTAACCCTTTAAGTCAGTTAAATTTCAGTCACTGGAATAACTGATTCATTGTAAAGATCTGGCTCTAAAGAATGATTCTCTACTTCTTTCACACTTTCAAAAGCTAGAGTGTCACAGATATCAATGTTTTTGGTAAATAATGTCTGAACTATTTTTTAAGCAACCAGTAATTCTTTAGGAACCTCAATAATGTTTTTATGATCCCACTTTATGAAATAATAATAATAATCAACATCTTGTAGGTTGTACAAGTGTTATGTAAACATCTAAGTGGAATTGTAACTGTTGGTCTGCAGGTGTTGGTGGTGGGCTGTGGTAACTCTGAGCTGAGTGAACAGCTCTATGATGTTGGCTACCATCAGCTAACCAACATTGACATCAGCGAGACGGTGGTGTCTCACATGAACCAGAGGAACGCAGAGCGTCGTCCTGACCTGACCTTCCAGCAGGTAGATGCCACCCAGACAGGCTTTGAGAGCGGGAGCTTTCAGGCGGCCCTAGATAAGGGTACGCTTGATGCCATGGCTTCAGAAGAGGACGGTGCTCTTGCAGGCAGGATGCTTGCAGAAGTTGGTAGAGTTTTGAGTGTTGGGGGCCGGTATGTCTGCGTGACATTAGCCCAGGAGCATGTTATAAAGCTGGCCGTGGAACATTTCGCCCAGGGCTGGGCTGTACGAATTCACTGTCTAAGTGGACAGCAGAACGAAGTGTCTGAGTCCTCCTTTGCCCTTCCTGTTTTCGTTCTAGTCTGCACCAAATTCCGCCAAGCGCCTCCGTTTGCAGTGCTTGAGCTCTGTCAGGGGGAGGATGGTGCGCCGGTTAGACTCGTATCAGTACCGGAGCTGTTGTCTGCTGTGAAGGAGAGACAGGCCTACAATCTAATGCTGCATAAGCTCAGAGGTGGAACAGATGCTAGTAGCACACCGTCCCTAACACTGTGCCATGCAGCCACAGGCCGGCCGCGATACACTCTAACAGTACAGGACAGTCTGCCTTCTGCCAAGCTGCCACGGAGTAACTACTTTGCCATCTTTATTGGTGAGCATTTGATTGTTTTGTTTTTTTGCCTTTTTTCATTGTGATGATGATCACTGTCATAGGCCAAGTGTAACTACTTGTTTTACAGCATGCAACAGTCGAGTTCTGGAAGTAATATTAATATTAACATTAATATTTGAATTGTTTTTTTAATTAGAATTGGTTTGATGAAAACACAGACCTACTGTAAGCTACAATTGTGTTTAACAGCAGAGTTTATGGTGAAAAACTACATTACCCATGGTTCTGCAAGGAAATCTCAATGAATCAGAGAATCGAAACTAGCAAATCACACCAATAAACTCTTATGTCCGCTCACTCTTATTAAGCACTGTGAAGGAGAGTTTTCCTATCAAGCTTCTTAAAGGAGACCTATTATGCCCTTTTTTTCAAGATGTAATTTAAGTCTCAGGGGACCCCAGAATGTGTCAGCTCAAAATACCCCACAGATCATTATTATACCATGTTGTAAATGCCCATTTTTGAGTGCATGCAAAAACATGCTGTTTTCGCGCATGTATCTTTAAATGCAAATGAGCTGCTGCTCCACTTTCCAGGAAAGCGCTTCCTTCAACAGCTTCCTGTATCAAGACGATCAATAAAATATTGGCGTATATAAATGAATTTTTTTAATTACATTTTTTATTTTTAGTTCCTCAGGGCCGTGAGTCTGATTGGTTGTATGGCTCAGCTGAAGGTCGGACTCAGCTAGCGTCCAGTGCAAAATTCAGACGCCTGGTCATTGTGGCAATGCATCGAGATCAGGAGTATGAGGACATGCAGGCAGTCCAATCAGAGCTGTCTCCAATGGTGATGGAACTCGCTCCTCCTGGAATGCCAGCCAATCAGCAGGTGCACGAGAATAACATGCAACTGTATTGCTTTTTATCTTGTCTTCATTCCTCACTTATGCACTTTCTCTTTCACACTTCCTCAGGTGCCGTTCCTGTCTGTGGGAGGAGATCTGGGGTGGAGGGAGGTCATTGGACGAGGGCTCAGTGCTTTGACTGGAGAGTACTCTGTGGAGGATGTGAGAGGAGAGGATGGTCACCTCTATCGCAGGCTGATCTTTATGAACAATTCCCAGCTGGTACAATCAGAGAGCAGACTCCGGTCCACCGCCACAGGTGCAGTTACAGAATACCTGGATGCTGAATACAGCTGTGTTTGAATTGTGCAGTGTTTACAGAAAAACTAAAGACTTATGTCAGTGTTTTGTCTCTTTTGCCAGCTTCTTCAACTCATAAAAAGAAGAACAAGAAAAAAGTCAAACCATCTGTTTCTGAAGCCCCTGCTTCAATGGAAGCTAAAGATCGCAGTGTGGACAGGGGTTTTCTCTGCTGTACACACCATGAAGTCATGGTGGCGGGTTTAGCAATGCTTGGATCAGATGCAATCAATAATAAAGGTAAGCGTGCTAACATTAAAAAGCTTAGAAAAAGTTTGAAACACGTTTTTTTTTTTTTTTATGTTAAAGGGGAACTATTCACTTTTATATGGTGTTTGAACGTAATCATTGGGAGAAGCCCCGCCCACAAATTGTGACGATCTGCCCAATTAGCATAGACGCAGCCCTGAGTCAGAAGCACAGAGTCCGCCATTTCTGTATCCTTGCTGTAGCAGATGAATATCTGCACCAAAGAGGCATTATAAGTGTTGTGTTTTGGGATGCTATAACATAAGAGTCTCCATAGACTCTCGCCATCTGAGTCACTGCGGACATTGTGGTTAAATTACTTTCTTTGGGACATTTCTTAAAAATCAAAAGTCTTGTATGTTTTGGACTGCTTCACAAACAAGGGCCTGCTCAACTCTAGATTTTCACATTGATTCTGAAAGATGTGTCAATACCAACACTTTGTGCTCAGACTTCATATCCAGAACTGATGCTGCCCTAATTATTGTAAACATACATTGATTCTCGATCGATACAATGAATCTGGAACGATCCTGATATTTTCTCTTTTTAATTTTTGAGCTAAACGTCATTTTGAGCTAAACGTCAAATACACACTCTGAGGACATCAGAGACTTATTTTACATCTTGTAAAAAGGGGGATAACAGATCCCTTTCAAAATACTTTATTATATCCTGGTTAAATATACAGACAACAATATAAGTCCTAAAGTAGACACTACCATTCAAAAGTTTGTGGTCAGTAAGAATTTTCAATGTTTTTGAAAGAAGTCTCACCAAGGCTACATTTATTTGATCAAAAATACTTTAAAAACAGTAATATTGTGAAATATTATTACAATTTAAAAAAAAAAAAAAAAGTTTTCTGTTTGAATATATTTTAAAATGTAATTTATTCCTGTGATCAAAGCTGAATTTTCAGCATCATTACTCTAGTCTTCAGTGTCACATGATCCTTCTGAAATCATTCTAATATGCTGATTTGCTTCTCAAGAAACAGCACTTATTATAATCAATGTCACAAAACAGTTGTTCTGCTTATTATTATAATATTAATTAATTTAATTAAAATTATTAATTTCTTTAAGAGTTTTAACTTGTTTTATTAAACACAGTAGAAAGTTTGGAAGAATTGTTATGCAGCTCTTGTCAATGAATGATGGTTCATGGTAATAATTATTTTTATAATAAAAGTACTCCACAAGACAAGTGTGTTATATTCTAAGTTTAGAGGAAAAGACTGAAAATGTCACTGTTCACCGATAATTTTCCTTCCCTAAATCTTGCGTCTAGCCCAGTGGTTCCCAAACCTGTCCTGAAGGGCCCCCAGCACTGCACATTTTGTATGTCGCCCTTATCTGACACACCTACTTCAGGTCTTGCAGTCTCTACTAATGAGCTAATGAGTAGAATCAGGTGTGTTCGATGAGAGAGACATCCAAAATGTGCAGTGCTGGGGGTCCTCCAGGACAGGTTTGGGAACCACTGGTCTAGCCTATATCAAGAATTCACAGAATGGCACAGCATGTTTGATTACTACAGTACATATGTGAGAACCAATGCTGTTTTGCCATAAATTGAATGTCAGATAGATGTGAGTTTTGGTAAGTGATAACTAGTAGATTTTGGTCTGTTCCTCACACAAAGCTATCGTATGAATTTGGAACACTGAAATAAAGCTCATGAATCACATGAACCACTATTATGGTGCTGAATGTCATTCCCCCTCAACGATATGCATAATTCACAAAAAAGTCTGTTCTTATTAATCTGTCACATGTTCTCCAACAGATCACCCAGTGTCTGTGTTACTGGTGGGACTAGGTGGTGGGGGTCTGCCCCAGTTTCTTCATGACTTTGTGCCTTGTGCACGGGTGGAAGTAGTTGAACTGGACCCAGCAGTGCTGGAAGTGGCTCAGACCTGGTTTGGATTTCAGACCGACAAGAGGCTGAATGTTATACTGGGAGATGGACTGGAGCACATCAAAACACTGGAGAGTCAGGGTGAGAGAACATCTAGACACCTAATTCTAAATCTTTTTCACTCAAAGGCCCCCTGTTGCCCACAGCAGTATTCAAAGGCCTCATGACGACTTTTCCAGTTTTTCGTGACTGAATAAGGATTAAAAACAAGAATATTTTGTACTCACAATTTCTACCTGATAAAATATTTTGGTGACTTTACAATAAAGTTTCATTTGTTAGCATTTGTTATTATTCATTAACTGTCAATGAACAATACTTCTACAGCATTTATTAATATTAGTTAATGTTTATCTCTGCATTTACCAATACATTTTTAAGTTGTTAGTGTTAACATTAGTTGCATTGTGAACTAAAATGATCATGAACATTTTGAACATGAACAGTGTTCATGCATTAAATAATGTTAACATAAAACCTTATTGTAAAGTGTTAGTGATGTTTTAGAGATTGGCATAACTATAAAATGTATATTCATTATAAAATAGTTCATGGTGTTTTAAGATTTTATTCATTTCTACGACTTTTTTTCCAGGGTTATTAGGCTTTGTCATACAGAATATTCAGGTTTTTCAAGACAGTGGGAATCTTGAATTCTGACATCCAGTTTGGATTTCAATATTTTAGTGAATAAAAATTTCTAATCTAATGTAAAAAATGTTTAATCTAATGAATTCTAAATGAACTCCTGTATATGCTTCTTTATGCGTCAGTCTATTGGTCATCTATTTTATGGAGAAGAGATGGAGTTTTAGAGATGTGTGTTTTAGACAACCTGTTCCTTATGAAATATTTTAAAATTGTCTGCATTTTTTATAGGGGGACAGTCTTTTGATGTCATCATGTTTGACGTTGACAGCAAAGACACCACCCTGGGCATGAGCTGCCCTCCACCTGCCTTTGTAGAAACATCACTTCTGAAGAAAGTTTACAGCTTATTAACCCCTCGAGGTAAGCACTTAAAGGGATAGTTCACCCCAAAATAAAAATTATCCCATGATTTACTCACTCTCAAGCCATCCTAGGTGTATAGGACTACCTTCTTTCAGATGAACACAATCAGAGTTATATTAAAAAATATCCTGGCTCTTCCAAGCTTTATAATGGGAGTGAATGGCGCTCACGATTTTGAAGCCCCAAAAAGTGCATCCATCCAGTATCCATATACGGTAACACTTTATTTTAGGGTCTTTTAACTAGTTGCTTATTACTAGAATATTGGCTATTTATTAGTACTTATTAAGCACATATTAATGAATGACCTTTTTCTACATTCTTAATCCTGCCCAATACCTAAACCTAACAACTACCTTACTAACTATTAATAAGCAGCAGTAAATTAGGAGTTTATTGAGGAAAAAGTCGTAGATAATAGTTTATATGTGTTCCCTATACTAAAGTGTTACCAAATATCCATATTAAAAACTTTCTAAACTATAAAAACTGGCCTCTGGCAAACGGTCGTACGCATTGAGTTATGGCGGAAGAGTGACCTCTGACCCGACGTATGACTTATTGACGGATGCCAAAGTGCAGAGGATAGGGCAAAACAAAACACCGGTCATAAATTAGATTTTTTAAAAATAGAAATGTTAGAGGTTGTCGATGTAAGAGTAGATGATAGCGAGAGGCGTTTACTCTCACCTACTCCTATGTCATATGTCGGGTTAGAGGTCACTCTTTCACCTAAACTCGATGCGTATGGCCATTTGCTGGAAGCTAGTTATTGTAGTTAATACAGTTTTAAATATGGATATTTTTCTTACAAAATCATGAGTGCCATTCACTACCATTATAAAGTTTGGAAGAGCCTAGGATATTTTTTTATATTTTTTAATAATAATTGTGTTTGTCTTAAAAATAATAGTCATATACACCTAAGATGGCTTGAGGGTGAGTAAATCATGGGATAATTTTTCGTTTTTGGGTGAACTATCCCTTTAAAACAAGTTTTGAGAAGTTAAGATAGTTTGTAAAATATACATTTGTGTTGTAATAAGTGATCATTTTCCATGATCAATCTTACTTTTTCCCCTCCCACAGGACTATTTATGTTGAACCTAGTGTGTCGTGACTCGGCTCTCAGGAAGTCAGTTCTTGAGCGTGTTCAAACCGTGTTCCCGTCTGTGTTCTCTCGTGGAATCGAGGGTGAAGTCAACGAGGTGCTACTGTGTTGCAGAAGTGAAGGAGAGGGACAAAAACCTCACGCCGTTCCACAAACATTACAGCAGACGGCAAAAGACCTACAGAAGACACTACGTGCAAACACCCAGACTGCACCATGTGTGCCTCAAATAGACATTACTGCAATGCTGAATGACCTGAAAGTCATCTAAAGATTGAGGAAAGGTGTGGAGAGAAATGAAAAATAATAAAAATAATGGCTGATTTTACTTGTGCGCATCATTTTCAGGGGTTAAGAAATTATTCCGGTCCCATTCTCATGTTGGCATATAGTCTGGTCCATATTGCAGATTATTGTGGAAAAACAACAACGACAACAAAACAAAACGTCTCCTTAGGATGAGATCATCTTAATTTTTTTTTTTTTAATGAAATATTGCAGTACATATATATATATATATATATATATATATATTTTTTTTTTTTTTATTCACAAAATCAAGTCACAAAAACATTTTTTTTTTCTTGTTTGAGAAGCCATTTCACTCAGATATAAATCACAATAGGGAAGAAAAGACGGCCAACACACCTAATAAAGTGGCCAACCACAATTTTTGTTTTTGCGTTGCATTTAGAGACAATTCCATCTGAAATAAAGGATACTCTTCTCTTCCAGCGCTTTGAAAGCAAACGCACCAAAATACTATTTAAAATGTTTAAAAGTGTAATAACTATACCAACTATTATCATTGATGATCTATATCTTAATGGAAAGATCAACATCAAACACACACAGTCACAGTACTGTTGTGTCAAAGTCTATTTGCTGTCTTTACTTTTAGCAAAGAAGAATTGTAATGGTCCTGAAACAGAAATAATAAAATAATAATAAATGCATTGACATTAAATATCTGTTTTTTTTTAAAATTATTATTCCTCCTGAGATTGCCTTATAATAACATATACATTTTGTTTATATAATGTAAGGTTTTAGGACATTTTACTCACTGAAAAAAATATGAATAAACACTGCTGTAAAGACAAGTTCACTAGTGTTTATACAGAAGCAAACTATCTGGCAACCCTATAATGGCTGTGCAGTGTTATTTTTACTGGATGAGTCTACTGTACTGAAATGAGGCTGGATGCACCCTACAGTGGCATTCACTCACTGACCTATGAAGGGGTGGAAGGCCATACGAACTAAATTATAAATGCTTTACGGTATGTAAAGCTCTATACACAGTTCTATTCAGCTGTATTTATACCACTTATGTTTGTTGTGTAATTCTGGTGCTCCATATCTTAATTTCTGCTGTTCCATACCCTCTATCTTAACTGACAATTTCTAGAGAAAACTAATTTCACTTGTTTTTATATATATGTAATGTTATAGTATGTTTTCCCCCCCGCTATTTAAATAATTGAGTGGTTGATAGAAGTATAGTCACGTGTTGATTTTTTGTTTTTGTTGTTATTATTATTAATATTTATTTTTTTATATGTTATGGCATTAACTGAATAGACTCTTAAGATTAAGCGGTCACAACTGAGTTTTGCTTTTGTAAATATTATGAATTTACAGATGATTTAAGATTGTGTAAGGAAAGGGGCAGGGTCGCAAGCACGCGCTGCACGCCACTGCTGTTACCTTACGTCACTCTGCTTTTTTCCCCTTATCGCTGAATTCAGATATTTCTATTTTTGTTCCTCATACATTTGTGTGCATTAAATGACAAGCCAAAAAGCATACTTTTGAGTAGCACCAAATCTGTATTTTTATATTCCTAGAGGAGTGGCGTCTGCGCGAGCACGCGCAAGCGCACTCAACAAAAAACGGTCAGTTGGCTGTCAGGTTTCGACCACAAGTTGAGTTCAGGACAAATAAGTGATTGAAACAGGCGTTACATTGACGATAGTTTATTCGGTTTCTTTATATATCGCCTTATAGTTTCTTTCGGTTCGTCGTGTATAGAAAGTGGTCTGTGCTTTTAAGTTCAGTCACTGCTCATTGCTCACTATAGTGTCCCGTACACGAGCGCCGTTTCTCCGAATTGCTCCGTCTGTCAGGACCAAACGCTCGGAAAAACGAATTTCAGGTAATTAAACTGCCTTTGATTTACTTAACTGATTAGTAGTCTCATTACATACGCTTTGTAAAGAAGAAAAAACTTTAGTTTATATAATTTAAAGTAACGCAGTATTATTATTATTATTATTATTATAGTGGTTTTGTATGTCACCAATATTTGATTGTCTGGAAAACTGCGCTTATTTGAAGTTGGCAGCTGGTTTCTCTCTCTCAATTTTATTTTATTTTATCATTATTATTTTTTCTATAACAAAGGTTTGCTGAGACCAGTGATTCGCGCGCCGCATCCTCGCGGCTCCGTAACCATGGGCAACCGGGGGATGGAGGAGCTCATCCCGCTGGTGAACCGCCTGCAGGACGCCTTCAGTGCAATCGGACAAAGTTGCGACCTGGACCTGCCGCAGATCGCAGTGGTCGGGGGTCAGAGCGCAGGCAAAAGCTCTGTCCTGGAAAATTTCGTGGGCAGGTATGACACCATCGTAACTGGGCACAACAGTCTAGATAGTTCTGTATTATAATTAATAGTTCAGTTCAACATTCTAAGGAATCGCTAAAATGTTATTAATGCTATTATTATTGGTCAAACCATGTGGGGTTTCAATAACAGGCCGATATTAATATCTGGGTAGTGGGTAGGTGTCTGGGTGACCAAAGGATGATATAGAATTGTCAAAATCCTAACAAAAGAAATGGACAAAAATATTAAATGGCCATGTGGACATGTTTATTGGCCAATGGCAATAATCTCAAAATTGACTGTCGGCTAGTGATGTTGAATTGAGTCACTGAAGTGTATAGCTGAAGCAGGTGCAGATGGTCATGCACTCATCTGTAGTCGGGAGCAGTCACTACCTCTTCCTCCATCTGTCTAATGGCCTGCCAAGCCAAAGTCCGTGAGCCATGCAGAATCTGAAGACTGAATTAATTTTCTCTGGACTATACAGATCATGAGTACAAGCTGGCGATCTGATATTAGAGAATTTAAGACCGTATTTAAATGAGATAGAAACACTTATTTTTTTAAGATTCATTTGTGTAGTGTAGTAAGTAAGTGTAGTAAGTATATATATATATATATATGTATATATATTTACTGATTAGGCATAACATTATGACCACTGACAGGTGAAGTGAATAACACTGATTATCTATTCATCACGGCACCTGTTAGTGGGTGGGATATATTAGGCAGTAAATGAACATTTCGTCCTCAAAGCTGATGTGTTAGTAACAGGAAAAATAGGCAAGCGTAAGGATTTGAGCGAGTTTGACATGGGCCAAATTGTGATGGCTAGATGACTGGGTCAGAGCATCTCCAAAACTGCAGCTCTTGTGGGGTGTTCCCGGTCTGCAGTGGTCAGTATCTATCAAAAGTGCTCCAAGGAAGGAACAGTGGTGAACCGGCGACAGGGTCATGGGTGGCCGAGGCTCATTGATGCACGTGGGGAGCAAAGGCTGGCCCGTGTGGTTCGATCCAACAGACGAGCTACTGTAGCTAAAATTGCTCAAGGACCTAATGCTGGTTCTGATAGAAAGGTGTCAGAATACACAGCGCATCGCAGTTTGTTGCGTATGGAGCTGCATAGCCGCAGACCAGTCAGGGTGCCCATGCTGACCCCTGTCCACCGCCGAAAGAGCCAACAGTGGCCACGTGAGCATCAGAACTGGACCACGGAGCAATGAAAGAAGGTGGCCTGGTCTGATGAATCATGTTTTCTTTTATATCACGTGGATGGTCGGGTGCATGTGCGTCACTTACCTGGGGAACACATGGCACCAGGATGCACTATGGGAAGAAGGCAAGCCATTGGAGGCAGTGTGATGCTTTTGGCAATGTTCTGCTGGGAAACCTTGGGTCCTGCCATCCATGTGGATGTTACTTTGACACGTACCACCTACCTAAGCATGGTTGCAGACTATGTACACCCTTTCATGGAAACGGTATTCCCTGGTGGCTGTGGCCTCTTTCAGCAGGATAATGCACCCTGACACAAAGCAAAAATGGTTCAGGAATGGTTTGAGGAGCACAACAACGAGGTTGAGGTGTTGACTTGGCCTCCAAATTCCCCAGATCTCAATCCAATCGAGCATATGTAGGATGTGCTGAACAAACAAGTCCGATCCATGGAGGCTCCACCTCGCAACTTACAGATCTTCAGGATCTGCTGCTAACATCTTGGTGCCAGATACCTCAGCACACCTTCAGGGGTCTAGTGGAGTCCATGCCTCGACGGGTCAGGGCTGTTTTAGCAGAAAAAGGGGGACCAACACAATATTAGGAAGGTGGTCATAATGTTATGCCTGATCAGTGTATATAGACTATTGTTCAAAAAGTTATGCTTCTTTTCATTTGTTCGTTCTATTTATCAAAGAATCCTTACAAAATGTATCACAATTTTCACAAACCCTTTTAAGAGTCCCTGTAAGGCATACGTTTTCAAGTCTTTAATCATCTTTTATTTTTCTTGCGCAAGAGAACCTCACAGGATCTTCTCTTTGCACGCTGGTTTCCGCATGGAAAGACTAGGCCTGTCCAACAGGAAGCTGTGATTGTTAGTGAAAGCTATTATTTGCTCAGTGCATATCAGTTTGGTGAGCTGAAGTGAAGTGAATATAGCATGCTTAAGATAAGTGTGTCTGACTGAGAACAGGCTTCTTTTTTAATCTTGGTCAGTGCGTGAGGCATCATGCGCTCAGACAGTTAGTGGAGACCTTCGCTGCGTCCAAAATCAAATACTTCCCTACAGTATGCGAAAAACTTTAGTCAAAATCTCATGACTTAATCTTCCTGTCTGTTGTGATTGGTCTACCGCTTACCACCATATCTGAAACTCTGGAGTTTTCTTCAGAGCTTGATACACAGTGAAGTGATACGAACAGTAACAATGGCATCATTTTTTCCGTATCAATTTCCTGTGTGAGTCAAAGTGCTTCAAAGTGGATGTGGAGCGCTGAAAACAGTGTCTTCTCGACATGTCAACAACATGAACCAAACAGCTACAACTACAGTGTTTGAGGGTCAAAATAGACATTGTGTGCAGGCGGCCAATGAAGACCATAGGCTTGTATTATGCAAAATTGTTACATTGTTAAGCAGGCATGTAAAAGGAAGTGAGATGGAATTGCTGACGATTAGTTTCGGCACTTTTGAATTAAATTGAAGAATTGATTCTTTCTTTTAGGAGACATCATGTTTCTCTGTGCTTCTGAACAATTGAGCATATAATAAGTTATGTAGAGTCTGCCTCTGTTTTTTAATGTAAATTGATCAACTGAAATACTGTACAATGAGTTGCAAATGGTTTTTATATGATGGCCTACTTAGAGCTCATGCACAGGAAATAATACATGAGTACATGTATCCATAGCAATGAGTTATATATGAATGGAGATCACTGCACCCTCAGCCATCTGTGATCTCAGTATCTCTGCCAGTCAGTGGAACACCAGCGATGCCTAAAGAAATGGGTTAGTCAAATGAGATCTCACCAATAGAGGGAGCGTAGGGCTTGGATAGAGGATGTAGTTGATTTTTGCATGACCAGTAGATGACATGCCAAAATGCAAAATGGAGAAGTAACATTTTGCTGACCTTTTTTTTTTATTTATTATTTTTGGCTGTTAAACTAGTTTACATTACATTTGCATTTATAAATTTAGCAGAAATTTAGCAGACACTGACTCAAAGCGACACTACAATACAACTGATTCATCCACAGGAAAACAATAAAGTAATGTAAGAAGTACAGCAATACAAAGTTTGGAATAGCAATAGAGAATAGCACATTTATTTATTCATTTGAAATTATTAGTTATGAAATTATTGACCGTCATGTTGATTTTCTCACTTGTAGAGCTTTAGTTCATCTTTGAAACACAAATTAAGATATTTTAATGAAACCTGAGATTTCTCTCCCTCCATAGTCCATTCCATCTAAATCTGACACATCAAAAAGTTCATAAAGTACTCAATCAAGGTTGGGTGAACTGTGCCTTTAATTAGAAATGAAAAATGAAATTCTTCCATCATTTACTGAGCTTCATGTCATTCCAAACCTATATGACTTTATTTGTCTTGCATAGTCGGAGTTCATGTTGTTCATGTTGCTCCTTTCCATATTATGAGATGGAGGCCAGCACAAAACAACAGTAGTACTTTAATCAATCTTGAAAATGCTCAGTTAAATACCCATTGAAATCAGTAAACATTAATACTTTGTTACACACAGGCAGTGCTTAATTCATACTTTGCCTGTTTACTACCGTAATGCATGCTGGGTACTGGGGTAGGGAAAGGGTGAAATAGGCAGATAGTGAAGAAGAAAGGATAGACAAGGGAGGGAAGATGAGGCTGGAGCAGTTGAGTCAAGAGGGGCTTTGTTGAGGGTTAGAAAGTAGAGGTCAAGGGTAAGTATTGGGAATGACTGGGAATGTAAAGCACATTGTTGAAGAAGAGTGAGCCATGTGTCAAACACACAGATGAGTCACTGCCTAGCTGAAAGTTCAAGTTAAATACCACAGGCTAGCTTGCTAGTTCATATACTTTAGCTTCATGGCTAATATGCAAGTTCAATACTTAAGGCCCTGATATACTCATGGCGAAGTTCTTTTTCGCTTAGGGGTGAAAAGATGTTTGAAATACGTGAGCAGCAGTAAACTGTTAGCGAACATCCTGACGGCATCCACGCTACTGAGAGCAGCGTTTAGATGACAATAAATATGTAAATATGTGCTGTGTGATTTCCTCTCAATAACAAAATTAACACAACAAAAACAGCAAGCATTTTTTTAAAGAAAGCATAAGAAAAGCATCTGATCATAGCAATGTGGATTGCTATGCCATTTCAATTTGTTTGAAATGACGTCACATCAGTACGTTCTTTGATTAAGCTTGAAGTATATCAGGCTTTTACTTAGGGCTAGTGGTTTGTACAAATCCCTAACCATCAGTATGAGCAATACTAATTGTCGTCTTAGCAACCACTACCAACAGTATGGGGAAATATGATGATGCAGTTGACCATGATGGTTTTCTTTTTCTATCTGTAGCCTAGCAGTAAAGTGCTGCAGGGATGATGTATTTTTGTAGGCCAAAACCTAGACACGAGTGACCTGGTTCCAACATCCTGAAGCCAGTGGGTTTTTTTTAATGGGTTTTTGGTTAAATGCCTAAAATTAGGTCTGTGGTGAACACAAGCTTAATATAATTTCACGTTTTATTCATAAAAACATAAAATACATCAGTAATACCCTCTTGTGATTTTTAAAAAGCTTTTACTTGTCTTGAAAAAGGAGGTTGCTAACAAGTGGCTAAATGGGACTATAGAGGTTATCAGGTACATTTTTTAACTTTAGTTAGTGTGTAATGTTGCTGTTTGAGCAGAAACAACATCTGCAAAGTTACAACGCTCAAAGTTCAATGCAAAGGGAGATATTTTCTATATTTTCAGAAATCGCTTTTTAAGGACTACAACAAATGGCAGGTAGGGACTACAACAAGTTTCTCCCAGGTTGGTGACATCACTAACCCTAAAATTTTCATAAACTCTGCCCCCTGGGAACACGTAACAAAAGGGGCGAGGCCATGTTGGGCTGCTTTAGAGAAGAGGAAGAGTTGTTGTAGTAGAGTCTTGTTATCATGCCGCCATTTTACGCCAGACTGCTTCACAAACGAGGGTCAATTCAACGCTGGATTTGCAAAAAAGATTAACATGACGGCACATGCTAGTCGATGAGTTGAATCAACTTCACAGCAACTACATAAATTTATCCACTAACCATTCAGAAACGTCCAGTTGCATTCTAAAAGTTGTAACTTCTTCCTGAGTCTCTCCATCAGTGTCCGACTCCGGTTTGAACAACGTATGGCTGAACACCGTTACAGACAATCCTCATTTTGGCTGCGTGAGATTCTCCAGCTTTGTTGTTGTTGAGCAACCAAAGCAAGAGCTGTTAAAGCTGTTCTTCTGGAAAGGGGGCTGGGAGAAGCGTTTAAGGGACACACACAAAAATGGCATGTTTTTGCTCACACCTCAAATAGGGGCAAATTTGACTATAGCTATAATAAATGATCTGTGGGATATTTTGAGCTGAAACTTCACAGACACATTCTGGAGACACCAGAATGCCTACTTATATTACATCTTGTAAAAAGGGGCATTAAAGGTCCCCTTTAAACACCACGCTGAACAGGAGAACTCATCTACTCACTAGTGTGCTTTCACAGCCTCATTGTGTTTATAAATTACAGTTTTGCAAACTATTCTAACTCAAATTTTCAGTAAAATGTTTTTAAATAAAGACTGAAAGAGATGTCGGAAGCTTAGTGATGGTGCTATTTAAGTCATGTGACCCTGGCTTGTTTATAGCCTACGTTTAGCTTTTTACATCTGACAATTGTATGTAGGGTTCAAAATTCATAAAAGATTCTCATGATGAACAAAATGTGTAAGAATTATAAACTTTTGTTGGTCACTGAGCCAATAATCCAAATTTGCAATAATCCAAAAGCCAATGGAAAAATCCTGTTGGGTTTTTGTCGAGGGAACCAGGGTGATGTTAACTTCCGGTTTGGCCTACAAAAATACGTCATCACTGCAGCACTCTATGCCATTCTTGATTATACCTGCATTCTGCCCTCCTCCCTGCATGCCTTTAACTAGGTCTAATCCTGTGGGACTTGCCCTCTATTTTGGGAAATATTTCTGTTTTAGATCCGCGCACACCCTATTTCCACTATCATCTTTATAATGCATAGAGACTTGGAAAAATGGACCAAATGGAAAACACATTTTCCATGGAAAAGTCTAACGTTTGCCATCATTGTATTGATGCCTCTTTCGAAATAGACTGGATAAAGAACAAAAATCAAAAGTGCTTCTAAGACACACCATTGAATCAGCCACATACTGACAAACAGAGCTACAATGGTGTTGACACTTTTTTTGGGTAATCAAACTAAGATTTATTTAGATATCTAAGACATGTTTAGACATATCTCTGCTCTTTAAACAGGGGTAGGAGGTATTTTAACATCACCCATAAAGAATATCAGTGATCTAGCTGCAGTTCCTCTACTGGACTGTTTTATTTATAGAGTGCACTCATGTAATCTGCATATATATGGTGAAAATGAATTGAACTGCATTATGAATTGACTTCCTTTTGGTTATTTGATCCCATATGCTAAATGATCCATGTACAATGTACTCATGTGTAAATGTACAGGCCAGTACAAGTTGTGTGTAAACGTGCCATAAATATCAGAGTATGAGGGTCGTGAAGGGTGTGAGGAGGTGGGATGAGGTTTATGGTTTCACTGTAAAACTGGACTAGTCTAAGTATGCAAAGTCTCTGGCACTGTGCCTCAGACAGGGACTCTGTCAGTGTATCATGTGAGGGAAGTTTCATGTGTAGTTTTTTTTTTTTTGGAAGGAGAATTGTATTTTGGCTTGCACAATGATTTTTCTGCCTATTGTATGTTTACTTGTGTGTGTTTTTTGTTTTTTTTGTTTTTTGGCATAATGATCAATGCTATTTCTCAGAGATTTCCTGCCAAGAGGCTCAGGAATTGTTACAAGGAGACCACTTGTCCTTCAGCTCATCAGTTCAACTACAGGTATGAGTGATACTTACATACACACACATTTTGGTTAATTAGTGATCAGGTAGCAAAACGTTGTTTGGAATAGCTCAGTATAACTATGCCTGTCGCAGTAATCTATATATCAAATTATCGCACAACATGACCTCAATAATTTTTGGTGACGCAGTATATTGCCCATTATGTCAAAGACTATGTCTTTAAAGTTCACTCTTCTGGTTCAAATATAAATGTCACAGTGCAAAATGGTGCTACTAAAATAGTTTTAGCAGCAGATGTGGCCTGTTGAGGCATCTGTGCCTTTGTTCATATGGACATATGACTGCAAAGGAACGTTTGTTTTTTCATAAATAGTGTGCACCCTTACTCTATGGAGAAAAGAAGGACAGGGAAAAATCTGTAATTTTCAAGTGTGTTTTTTTCTACTTGTTACAGTTTGCACTTTTTTAAAAATGTTTATTTACTATTTATTAAAGGTTTTTTTTTTTAATTTAGGATATTTAATTTCTATGGTCTGAAGAATTAAAATGTTATTGTCATTTGAAAGTATGTAGGCCTACTTGCTTTATTATCAGGGCTTCAGACTGCGCCTAAAACGGTTGCATTTGCGACTAAAAATATTAATTTGCGAGTGATATTTTTGCTGAGGTCGTCATTGGCGACCATACAGATTCACACGTTATGACTGTAAAATTTGCATGTTATTTGCGTGTTCCGTGAACAGTAGCCTATCACATCATTTGCTGTGTTGACGTAATTAAACGAGATGCAAGTTTCACTGAGTTGGAGCTGCGAAATATGAACAGCTAGGGAAAAATTTCACACACCAAACAGACACCAAAGAACTAGAGCTGATGAAAGCCGACTGTGTTGTTGCCTCGCGTCCCCTGCGTCGGTGCAAAACAGCTGCATTTGAACACACCGTTCTACTCCTGCGTTAAGGGGACAACTGCCTATTTCTTCATATAAATTTGTCTATATTCAAAAGGGAATACCGGCTCTACAAACTGCAGATACACAACCAATGCAGCGTGTGCTTACCGATATCAATCATGCAGATCACTTTCATTATTCCACTCCGCTCATGCTCATCAGATCAATTTAAGGCCATTAAAAGTCTTCAGTGCCTTAAACAGTATAACAAGAGTATAAACGATTATTTTAAGGCGTCTTATATTTTGTAGATGGTGAAAATAGTGACATTCATTTCCCAGAAAAGTCACAAGATGAAAAAGTTGAAACTTTAAAGGGGAGCTATATAAACACAACAGGATTAGTTAAAAGTAAGTGACTTAAAAATTTTAAGTTTATTGTTGTGTGCCTCTTAAAAAAATTATTTGGTGCCTGTTTTTTTCCCCCTATAGGAGCCAATGGCTCCTTAATGATTTTTTTTTTTTGTCTGGAGCCCTGATTATGCTGTTATATTATGATTATATATTCAGTGGCATAAAATTACAATAATATAATTTATCGCAATTACTTCTGGGACAATATATCACACAACGAAAGGTAGTTATCATGACAGGCCTAAGTATAACTCGATATATATGTAGTGCAGTTTTTTAAAACTTTTTTTAAATTATTTGTTTTATTTATTTTTATGCAACATTGGATTAACAATTATTTAAAAAAACAAAAAACAAAAAACATTCCATTCTCTGAAGTAAATATATCACTTACTGAGTTCATGTGACAACAGTCACTCTACATTTTAGTTAGGCTTTTACTATGGACCTAAAAATATTACCAACAAACAATCTAAAATTTAAAACATTAATACAATAAAGATACATTCAACAAATAACCAATTAACCAAATATCACAAAGCCAATTAAAGCTGAAGTGAATTTTTTCTGTTGTTTTTTAAAAAAAAAAATCTGTTAAATCATTCCCTAACTCCCTTTATTTAAAATGATGACTGCTCAAAAGCTGTTCTACACCTTGGTACACTACAATTATTTGCGTTTATGCACCCCTTATAGTAACCCCCCATTCTTAAACCGATTATGCTTAATGAATGCATATGTAAGATCATAAACGGCTTAAGAATAAACCATTCAACATAGCTAGATTTTTGCCCACTACCCCGATTTCGCCCATCATGTAAACACCTTAACCTGCGTTCTCTCGGCTTATTGAAGTGTGCATGTGTTATGTGTGACTGGAAAGCATCCTTATACGGCACAACCAGCCACAGCGAGTGTTTTGCGCTAGGGGAGGACAAATATATCGCAAACTCTGACTTTTCCTTGACCCAAGAAATATAAAAAATGTGTTCTCATCTCATGCAACCAAAGGAGTTGTAGATGCTTCAGATATGAGAGGAGAAGGAGTGTCAGTTTCTCACTGACATTTTTAATGCTTTATTTAAAATCACAACTCACATAATACATAGAATACTCTGAGTCAAATACATGGATGCTTACATTTTGAAGTCACCACCAGGGAATAACCTGTTTTTTTAATACAGTCTTGTAAACACGGTTTACTTGTATTGCCAGGTTACTGATTTGCATGTAAACTGGTAAATATGGTTCTTTCAATAAACTGATTTTTGCTAGTTATCAGTGTATTAGTGTGCATGTAAATATACTGAGCATGTTTACATGCACACCAGTAAGCTGATAATATCAGTTTATTGCATAAATGCAAACTCCTCACCTTTCAGTGACAACTCACCTTTTTTAAATCAAAATAGGTTACCTATGGGATTTGCATAGATCCAATGAGAAAGTGTTTTTAGGGGGGGACTATGTCTTTAAAGGGTAAAGAAAAGGGAGGGCAAACAGTTGTGAACATTTTAGTTCAGTATTGCCGTATAATCAGCTAGTATTGTTTTAAGTAGGCTGCATAGCACTTCATCTTTTATATAATGAAAGATATAATATAATAAATGTTGATTTTGGTAAAATGTTGCAACAATATGTTAATTTTTTTTTCTCGTACAAAATTACAGTTTTGGACATTAAAAAAATGTTAAAAAGTTAAAAAATTTTTTTTTTTTTTAAATCCCTTAAAGTAACTACATATGAGCATGTAAAGCAAATATCTTTTAAAGATTTTTTGTTCGGAGCATGCCCCTGCCCCACACAATGTTCTCACCTTTTTTTCCCCTTACCTGTTTGTATCCCTGTTATTGAAATAACCAGTTTTCCCCATTTACATGCAAACCAGTAAACTGACAATGCAAGTAAACCGTGTTTACATGACTCATAAATTTAATAAATTTAATGTTAATAAATCAGGTTATTTCCCTATAGTAATGTCAAAAATAATAATTTGCATATATGACTCTGAGTATTCCATATGTTATGTCAGTTATTATGTAAAATAAAGCTTGCAACATGTCAGTGAAACTTATGGCTCATATATTATTCTCATGCAGTTACAGATTCAGTGTTTTGACTGAAACACTTCTACTTCTGCTGCACAAGAGATGAGAACACATTTTTACAATTTTCTGGGTCTTGAAAGAGTCTGCGTTTGTGATATTTCCTTCTTACTTTCCTGCAAAACGCTCGTTCTGTCTGGATGCGTTTAAATCTGCACTAAGGATGCGTTTCTGTTACGTATCTACGTATTCTGTTACTTCAATAAGCCGACAGAAAGCAGGTTATTGCGTTTACATGCCACGCGAAATCGGCTTAAGAACGTGCATGTAAACGCCCTCATTAACTTTTGATCCATAACATTCAAAACATGTTTATGTGGAGACACTATTGGTGTCAAAAATTAGAAATTTGTAAAATTTTCTGAAAACTGTTTTCTTTACAATAAATATTTTTTAGAATAATGCCATGTCATAACATTCAAAATGTGTTTATGTAGAGACACTATTGGTGTAGTAACAGATTGAGGAGTCTGAGGGGGCGTTTACAACTAAAAACAGAAAACTTTTTATGCGTTTTGGCCATTAATTTACACACCAACAGCATTTTGGTTTTGAAGTGCAAGTTTTTGAAAACTATACCGTTATTGTTTCCGTGTAAACTACATAATACACAAATTTGTGAAAACGGTGACGTCCTGCGTATTACGTGTTCAGTCTATAGGCGCGTAGTGTTTCTTTACAAAGGGACATCGCCAACTACTGGCCTGGCATGCATAACACAGCATTTGTCGTCATTTTCGTGAATCCGTGTGAATGAACGAGGATTGTTTTGACAACGTTGTTGTCTGTACGCAAAACTTTTCAAAAACGCAAAGGAAAACTTCTGTTTTTAGTACATTGTTGTTATATAAATGTACACTGACATCTAATTATGAAATGGGAAAAAAAAAATCATTCCATACATAGACTATTTGGCTACTTCAATGGGTACGCAAGTTCTAATTATACAACAGCAGTTCAAATTTGTTCTAATAGTTGTTCTAACATTTTTTTTTTATGTCAGTAAACTTTAATTGGGATTTCAATATTACACCTACAAATTTAAAATAATTAACTTTCTATATTTGATTTTAGTTAATCAAATCCCTTAAAGTAATAATATTCTATACGGGTTAATTTTATAATCCAACCTATATAGCCAATTTCTTGTGGTCTATGGAGAATGTGCACTGAGCACTAGAGGGCAGTGTCTCCTGTGTTAAGATTAAATTCAGTCAGTGTATGGAAAGAGGAGAATTGTCAGATCTTTGAATTTCATGAGTTACAAACTGTTGAGCTGTCAGTTCCCTATGGAACTATTATCTTATGCTTTCTCTAATTCATACTTTCCATTCTCCACCACAGAGCATGGAGAGTTTCTGCACTGTAAAGGAAAGAAATTTACAGACTTCGATGATGTCCGACGGGAGATTGCAGCAGAGACAGACAGAGTCACTGGAACAAATAAGGGCATATCCTCCATTCCCATCAACCTTCGTGTCTACTCTCCAAATGGTATTATTGTCAGAAAACAACTTTTTCATTAATGTACATTAAAGGGATAGTTCACCCAAAAATGAAATTTCTGTCATCATTTACTCACCCTCAAGTTGTTCCAAACTTGTATGAATTTCTTTCTTCTGTTGAACACAAAAGAAGATAATTTAAAGAATATGGGTAACCAAACAGGGTCTAAATGTACCGCCATTCTTCAAAATATCTTATTTTGTGTTCAGCAGAAGAAAGAAATTCATACAGGTTTGGAACAACTTGAACGTGAGTAAATGATGACAGAAAAAACTTTACTTGTTGATCAAACTTTTACAGTTTAATGTGTCCTTGCTGAATACATTTATTAAAAAAAAAAAAAAAAAGTAGTAAAAGTATATTTGCTTTCCTTTTAATGTTGTTCATGCTTTGGAAAGATCTCATTTTGACTTTTTCTTTCCTAGAAGTATCTCAGACCAAATAACTTTGTTTTTTCCATTTTCTTTCTGCAGTTTTGAACTTGACTCTGATAGATCTTCCAGGCATAACTAAAGTACCTGTGGGAGATCAGCCTCCTGACATTGAATACCAGATCAGAGACATGATCATGCAGTTCATCTGCAGAGAGAATTGTCTCATCCTAGCTGTCACACCCGCTAACATGGATCTGGCTAACTCCGATGCTCTTAAACTGGCCAAAGACGTGGATCCGCAGGGTGAGCGGGAAAGAATGATTATGGTTCATATCTGTCCTCAGTTATATCCCTTTTGGCCCACTCACATCATAATGTTTTTCCATGTTGTTTTTCTTCCCGTTTTGCTCGATCTTCCTGTCAGGCCATCGCACCATCGGTGTGATCACTAAGCTGGATCTGATGGACAAGGGCACAGATGTCAGGGACGTTCTGGAGAACAGGTTACTGCCACTACGCAGAGGTACAGCGTACATGTAGAAATGTGCTGTCAGTAGAGGCCTGTGCAATTTGGTCTAAGATCTGGGCCACTGCCAAGCAAGTCTGCTGAAGGCTATAGTGGCTAAAACAGGGCCAGGTGCAGAGTCTTCATGCTTCCTGCTTCTGCCTTAATGCATTAGACACACAGAAGTCCAGCCATGGAAGAGGGTTAAGACACTCTAGAAATCCTATTCGTCAGTCATGTGTGCAGATCGGATACAATCTCACTTATAGTTATAGGACCTTGACTTTTTCTTTTTTATTGGGTCACAACACTGCTGAACAAGAAATCACATGTTCCCACCTCAAGTCTAAAGTTCTAAAGATTTTTTTCCATAACAGAGCTGAGCTTATGCTTTGCCTACGCCAGTGGTTCTCAACCTTTCTGACTCAGGCCCTCCATTGTCCACAACAATATTCAGAGTCCTCAACAACAATATAAGTTTTATATCAAATTTGTTTTCAAAACTTTTTAAATTGCAGATACTTGGCATGTCTATAGATTCAAATAAATAACTAAAACAATTATAAAATAATTACATTTCAGAATTCCAGGCATCCCAGTCTTTTTAACCAATGAATTTACATGACTTTTACATGACAGTTGTTCGTGAATTACTGAAGAAGATTTAAGGATAAGGACATTTTAAAATGTTTTTGTTTTACTCACAGTATCTACCCAATAAAATATTTTAGCGATTAAGAAATACTTTATAGATATTTAGGCATAACTAGGAAAATATATATTCTTTAAAAAATACCAATGGTGTTTTAAAATTGTATTAATTTACATGGATTTTCTAGGTCTAGAAATCACAATTTTAAAATTAAACTAACTCAGATTTTCCAGTAACATGTGAATTCTGGTTCTTCAAAAAAGAAAAAAGTGGTTGAGGGTGTGAATTATATCTAAATAATATCTTAAAGGTTTTACTCACCCTCATGTCGTTCCGAACCCGCAAAACTTTCATTCATCTTCGGAACACAAATGAACATCTTTTTTATGAAATCTGAGCGTTTCTGTCCCTCCTACTAAATTTTGACGCTTTAAAAAGTTCATAAAGAGATTGTAAAACTAATCCATATGAATTGAGTGGTTTAGTCCACATTTTCTGAAGAGATTCGATCGCTTTATTTGATGAACATACTTAATTTAGGCTTTTATTCACATATAAACTTTGATCAGCGAACATAAACAGAAGCTAAACTGAAACTGCTTGACACGTGAGAAAAAAACTCTTGCGGAAGCTCAAACGTGCTGCGTAACACACAAGAATGAACCTCATTGGTTCTCGCATACGTCAAGCAAACATGCTTGAGCTTCTGTTTACCACAACTGATATGAGTTGATGAGTGTTTATATTTGAATAAAAGCCTAAATTCAATCTGTTCATCATATAAAGTGATTGAGTCTCTTCAGAAAATTAAACCTCTCAATTCATATGGATTAGTTTTACGATCTCTTTATGAACTTTTTGAAGCATCAAAGTGGTAGTTGCGTAGCTGTCTATGAAGGGACAGAAATCTCTCAGATCTCATTAAAATATCCTTATTTGTGTTCCGAAGATGAACGAAAGTATTACAGGTTTAGAACGAAATAAGGGGGAGTAATTAATGACAGAATTTTCATATTTGGGTGACCTAACCCTTTAATGACTTTTCGTTAAAACAATTCGGCTTCATTGTAAAACAAAGAATGTATCTGAAAGAAAGATACATACTTACCCCCCTCTACTTATTTTGTCTCCCTGTTGTGGTTACAGGTTATATTGGTGTGGTAAACCGTAGTCAGAAAGACATCGAGGGAAAAAAGGACATCAGTGCAGCTCTGGCTGCAGAGAGACGGTTCTTCAAGTCACATCCTGCATACCGACACATGGCAGACTGCATGGGCACACCATACTTACAGAGGCTCCTCAACCAGGTGACAAGATAATGATACTACACAGAACATTACAAAAAGTACCACATGTGTGAAATACATGAGCCCACAGATGGAAATGATAGAATTGTATTTCTTCTCTTTTTTCATTCCTAAAACCCTCACATATCTCCCTAGCAACTTACCAACCACATCCGTGACACATTACCAGCGTTACGTAGTCAATTACAGAGTCAGCTTCTCTCACTGGATAAAGAGGCAGAAGAGTACAAGTATTTGAACCCAGATGACCCATCACGCAAGACCAAGACCTTAATGCAGTGGGTTCACACGCACATAAACTCACTCTAATTCAGAGAATGACACTTATACATGCATAGGCCTGTCACGATAACTACTTTTTGTTGTGCGATATATTGCCCCAGAAATAATTGCGATATGCGATATTATTGTAATTTTAAAATGTTATGCCACTGAATATATAATCATAATATAACAGCATAATAATGCAAGTAGGCCTACACTTTTAAATGACAATGAACTTAACTCTTAAGAATATTTAGATACTGGAATTGAAGTGTCAAAAAAATAATAATGTTGAATAAATAATAAATAAGCCTTTGCTAACAAAAACTGCAAAATAACAAGCAGAAAAAAAACACTTGCAAATGCACAAAAGGCACTTATATGGAAATTTTCTATCTACAGGTTTTTCCCTGACCTTATTTTCTCAGTAAAGTAAGGGTACACGCTATTGCCAGGTGTCCATATGAACAAAGACACAGATTTAGCAGTCAGATATGGCCTGTTGCGGTATCTGTTTTTCTAGAGTTTTTCTAGCGTTTTTCTTGTAAAAACGCGTTCTCTATGAAAACTAACTAGACACTCACGACTGCCGCGTCCTGTTTGAAACTAGCTGTGAGCGTGCACCATTTTGCGCTCTCATGTTTATATTTGCACCAGTGGATTGCGGAAACTGAGTGCATTTGCACTTATTCTTCCAAACTGTCTGTAGTTGTCAGGAAAACTATAACGACTCGAATGGCGCATATTTCTGCCATGTGTATGAAGGAGCTGCCTGAGCCCCGCTTTCGCCTCGGAGAGCAGATGAGATGACAGAGCCAGCACGATCGGCAAAATGTCGGTGACATTTATTTTTGTGTAAACATAATGGGAAATATATCAACAAAATTTATGTCACCAAAAATTATCGAGGTCATGTCCATATATCGTGCGATAAGTCCATATATCGACTATCGCGACAGGCCTACACATGCACAGATAAACACAAACAAACATGGACACAAACACACTAGTCTTTATATTGCAATAAACAAGACCGTTGTTTACTGCCTAAACACAAACACATTGCAAATAAGACCAGAACCGAAGAGTCCACACACGCAAACACATACTGTTCATTTGTTATCCAGGCTGATACAGCACTTCGGCCTGGATTTTGAGAAGCGGATCGAGGGATCTGGGGATCAGGTGGACACAGTGGAACTTTCAGGAGGAGCCAAAATCAACCGTGTCTTTCACGAGCGTTTTCCCTTTGAGCTGGTTAAGGTAATTTGTTTAAGTTTAATTGATCATTAATACAGTAAATATGCTGATGTCCTGATGTTTATGTTGCACTACATCAGATGGAGTTTGATGAGAAAGAATTGCGGAGGGAGATCAGTTATGCTATTAAAAACATCCATGGAATCAGGTATGTGTCACAAACATATATTAACTTAATTCTGTAATTTTTTTGTTTATGTTGTGCTGGCTGTTATGGCAGTCATCTTGAACTTAAAAAGTTTGTTAACATTATAAGAAGTAAACAGGTTATATTTTCATACATAGTCCCTCTCTGTATGTCTTCCTCAACCCCTCCTACTCTACCTTTTTATTCATTTATATTCATATTCAGAACTCAAGTTCATATTATGTTATCTCCCCGTACTTTTTTCTCCCCCTATTGCTGATCCAGGACAGGACTGTTCACACCTGATATGGCATTTGAAGCCATAGTGAAGAAACAGATTGTGAAACTTAAAGGACCGTGTCTCAAGTGTGTAGACATGGTGATCCAGGAGCTCATCAACACAGTACAACAGTGTACCAACAAGGTAAAACATACTCTTATACTGAGTGAATGGATGTACAGAGACAAAATTAGGACTTAAAAATATCGTATATGTAATTTCATAATTATATTTTCTTTGAAATACAGTTGAAGTGTACTGCCGAATGTACTGACAAGCATTTATATTAAAGTAAAATATCTATATTTTATCTAAAATGTAAAAAAAAAATAGAAAATTTGAATATCTACACTGTAAAAATTAATTTCATGATTTGTTATCACAACATTTCTTTTGTCAAATCAACTTTGTTAATTAATGTGGTTAAGATAACATAATATTTTGAGTTTCTGTTCATTAAACGAATCGCCTTCATTGTATTAACTCAAATTTTTAATTTCAGTGAACTCAAAATTTTAAGGCAACCAGGTAACTTACTTTTTTAAATTAAACCAACAATTTTTTTAGAGTGTAGAAATAAAATAAAATATAAAATATTTCTATTGAGACTTGTATGTCATGTTTAAATAGTTTTGAAATTTGTAAAAATGTAATATTTTGAATCATGAAGTTGCGATTTAGTACATTTAAAATATGTTAACTTTAAATGTAATATCGACACTTCAATTCAAATAACACACAAATAAAACACAAATCTAACAGTTCAAATTATAATCAACTACTTTACATGTGCTTTACTATGTTAGTCAAAACATTAAAATAAGTTTACTTTGAAGCACAACAAAAGATTATCAAAACCTAATAATTTCAAATATACTTTAAAGTAAAATGTTTATATTGCCATTATTACAAAGTGCACTTTTTAAAAGTGTACTTAGGTGTGTTAAGAATCAGTCATAAAAGTGTAATCTCTTTAAGTACACCGATTTATTTCATTAATAATAAACAGTTGTTTTAAATATATATTTAGAAAACAGTGTAAATATAGTTTTTTTTTAATACATTTTTTAAAAATATATATATATCTCTTTTTTTTAAGTTTGCAAGTGCACGTTCAATAAAACATTATTTTTTCATAAAGGACAATAAGACGAGGAACTTTAATTTAACCAGTAAAGAGGGTGATTGTAATGGTTTTTATTATTCTAACTGTATGTGTGTGTGTGTGTGTGTGTGTCCTCAGTTAGAGAGCTTTCCAAAACTACGGGAGGAGACTGAGAGAATAGTGACCACACACATTCGAGAACGAGAGAGTCAAGCCAAAGACCAGGTCAGACTGATACCTGCACACAACCAATCAAATGAATCACTATTAGGGACAGTTTAGTTATGGATGAAATTAACATTATGAGCATTTTGATTAAAAATTATTGTTTAATGTTGTATCTTGTTGTGCATATGCGTGTGTTTGTTCACTGAACAGGTTCTACTCTCACTAGAGATTCAGCTCTCTTACATCAACACAAACCATGAAGATTTTATCGGATTCGCAAAGTACGTTTTTAACGGCAAATGACAATGATAGAAATAAAACACACAGTTTTCAACATGACATGAGAGATTTCCTTCCTTTTACACATTTCCTTTTAGCGCTCAACAGAAAACCAATCAAACGTGCAAGAAGCCTTCAGCAGGGAACCAGGTGAGTCAAAGTGTTTTATGAACAGCTGTTAATACTGTATGAACCTGGTATAGATCAGAAATCATCATTGATGATCATCAAATCTCCTTTCTGCTCATGCTCTATTGCTCTCTTGCTCTCTTGTTCATCTGTCTCACATCAGATAATATGTGGCTTATGTATGTCTAACATTTGTGTTTTCTCTTCAAGTGTTGTGCTGTAAATTAATATTCAGATTTCTCTCTCTCGCTCTGTGATGCACATCCTGATTTTGCAGAGTTAGACGTGTTCCTGGGTCATCATATTTTGTTGTTCCTGGTCAATATTGTTCCAACAATATTTCTGTCCAAAAATTTAGTCCTATCCCTACCCCTAAACCGAACCCTAGCCATAACTTATACCTAAAATTAGAGCAATGATAAGTGAATAACACTGATGTAGAAGCACCAAACCCTGATTGTAAGCCAAAACTTGACATAAACTCTAAACTTGTCCCTCAAATCTGATGAAAGTTGTTCCAGGATCAACAAAGATGTTGATCCAAGAACATGTTGCACTTGGTGAAATCAGGTTCTGCCTCTCTGATGGCTGTTTTTTGCCCCCTATTCTGTAATCAGCTTTCATGGCCCCATTTGTTTAGAATTGGATCTATGTTAGAATTAGATGAAATTGGCTCTTAACAATTATTAAAAAACCATGAGCCCCAGTAGAGCACACCAATGGCTGCCAACTTTTTTGTGGCCTTGGTTATGGAAGTATATTTCTTATTCTTTTTCTTCATTTGACCGAGCAGTGAGTGGCTTTTTGAGTGGCTCACCAATGTATTGCATATCTTCTAATACATGATATGCAAGAAAAGCTCACACAGCAGTCACTTTTCAACCAAACAGCTTTCTGTTGGTCAACATAAGGAATTCCATTCCAAAATCTGCGTGGGGAAATCTTTTCCCTTACATGAAATTCCCAATAATGTGGATTCCTGTTGAAATGACTGTTTTTTTGTCTTCAAAATTTTCAGAACAGTGGTAAATTTGACTGCACCTTTAGAATCCTCGAGCCTCTGTTTGTCCTATTGCAGTTGTAGTGCTTAAAACAGACCTACCATACCCAGTGTATTATACAAGATTTTTTTAATGGCAGGTCTGTTTTAAAAGGTTTATATGCTAAAAATCAATTTCCAAGTGGAGATTTTGAATGGCATTTTTGCTTCCCTTCTGTCCTACGGTTGAGCTCTGTGCTCTGCACCAGACTTGATCACATGATCCTAAGGACAAACATTTCAGGCCATTCTAATGTAAGTTGCTCTTTCCCATCTTCGATGTCCATTTTAAAGGAATTTTCCAGGTTCAATAATTTGAACAAATCAAGTCAAAAAATGTTTTAGAAGAAAGTAATACTTTAAGTTTGAATCTTTAATCATTGATATCTCTGCTAATGATTAATTAAAACAGATGGCTGGAAATTGAAATCCATGGCTTTGACCCATTATCTTAATTAACACATCACAGTATTAGGTAATGATTAGTTGATAGGGAATGAATTCATGATGACACATTTAATAATTAGCAATTCATATATGACTTAATCTATTAATCAGATAGACTCTTAATTAGTTGCAAATGTGATAATCATTAATGAATGGTTTAGTTCTTCAGGAGTCATACATTAACGCACAGATAATCATGAATTAATGCATATTAGTGCACCCTTATTATAAAAAAAGGTTTTTACCATATTTAAAAAAAATACCAATCCCTAACTTTTGAATGGTAATGTACTGTACTATGATGCACTCACAGTGGCAGTCTGTGGAGCAACTGGAATAAATGTTAAAATATACAATTTCCATAACCACAACTTAAAGGGATGGTTCACCCAAAAATGAAAATGATCCCATGATTTACTCACCCTCAAGCCATCCTTCTCTCAGATAAACACAATCAGAGTTTTATTAAAAAATATCCTGGCTCTTCCAAGCTTTGTCATGGTAGTGAATGGTGCGCACGAGTTTGTAGCCCAAAAAAATGCATCTATCCATCATAAAAGGCCTTCTGAAGCGAAGTGATAAAATATCCATATTTATAACTTTATAAACTATAATAACCAGCTTCCGACAAACATCTGTACGCAAGTTGACTTATGACAGAACCTCTGACACGATGCTTGACGTAGGAGTAGGTAAGAGTAGACACCTCTCGCGGGTCAAAAAATAGGGCTGGGCAACAAACTCAAGTTCCTCTTCTCTTTTATCAAAATCCTCTGATATTTCTATTTAAAATTCTTGTTTTAGACTTCTAATTTGTGACTGGTATTTTGTTTTGCTCTATCCTCTGAGCTTCTGCGTTCGTTAATATGTCATGTGTCGTGTCAGAGGTTACTGGATATTTTTTAATGTAACTCTGATAGTCATATACACTTAGGATGGCTTGAGGATGAGTAAATTATGGAATCATTTTCTTTTTTGGGGGAACTATCCCCTTTGTCCTATGTTTTAAAAGACTGAGGGTGTCAAAATTGTTTTCTGTTTTTAAAGACTGAGGGTGTCAAAATTATTTTATGTGGTAATAGAGTTAAACTAGTCTTGAACCTGAAGCATTCCTGTAATTGTTTAAAGATCTTCAATGTTCATATCTCCTGCACACACTCACAGAGTGAGTAACGCATTCATTGAGCGCTCACTGTGCTGCATAGTTGCTTTTTGCTGTACATGTCTAATCTTTACTAATTTAAACCTTCCATTGCTTAGAAAATTGTATGGTATTTTTAGTATTGGTAATATGACAAAAAAAATTGGGTTGAAGAAATTAATGTGGAGTGCCAGCGTGCCAGGAGAGATGCCCGTGCTCACTGGTGCCACCTTAATGGTTTTATTCTCTCCTCTCTGCTGATGTTTTAGGGTGCTGCCCCTCCTCCACCCAGTCAAATTGTACGAGTCCAGTGTCTGTAAGCCTTACCTACTGTCTACCAGCGTCACATAGTTTTGTGTTTGTGTCTATGTATGTCAGAAAGCCTGTATGCCTCTGAACACAGCTAAACCAAATCTTCCTCTTCACCGCTTTCTTTTCCACCCTTTGTCTGGTGCTGCCGTCACATAAATCAAAGACATTCTGGGACTCAGAAATTCAGATTTTTATGACTCCTGCTAAAACACTCTCTGAACATTGTTGTACAGTGTGTTTGTCATGCACTACACTTCCCTAAAGACTCAATTAGTGTAGATAAAGTCCAAAACATGACTCAGTTGACCTTTGAACTCTTATTCTGAATCCTGATTTGCCCAGTAGTGTCTTGTAAATCCAAACAGTCTGAAGTCTTAAACCACATTTTAAAACCATATACCGGCTTAATTTATCCTCCTGTTCATCATTTTAATGTCTCCGAATCACTGAACTTTAATTCTGTTCTTGTCTGTGAATGAACCTCCTTACAGTTTGCAGCCCTGTAAGTACATGAGTAAACAGACTTGTGTGTATGTGGGCGCTAATCTTGAAAACAGGTTGGAATCTCAAACTCGTCTTTGATCTCAGTCCATTTGGCCTGTGTGAGTGTGTTTGCAATTTTTGATTTTGAAAAAAAAAAAAAAAAAACGGTGTATGCTGCAAACTTGAGGTTGGTACAGTCACAAAATAAAGAGATTTTTTGTGTTCTATTGTTTTTTGTTGCTGTTTTTGGAGGTTTAATTGAAATGGTAGGTGAAGCAATGTAGAACTTTTGTGGAAGATTTGTACAAGAGTTACTTTAATATTTTATCTACTGATAACCATTTTTAGAAATCATGCATGCATCATGGCGACGCTTTTTTGCTGCATTTCATCTCTTCAGCTCAGTTTTTTTTTTTTTTTACTATTTTAAGGTGAAATCTATACATTCTGTGTAACTGGAGAATATTTCTAAATGACTACTGTCCATAATGTTGCTGAACTGAATGAATGGCGCACAGGATAACACTGTGTTTTGAAAGTCATGATCAGTCTAAATCATCCAAAAAATGACTCATATTTCCTACGGGATGTTTTGAACCTTTCCCCTTTCTCCCTTTGCGATCCCGACCTTCTGTTTCCTTTTCTTTCTTCACCTCCACCCTTTCATCCCTTAGTTTTTTCTCTGTCATCCTCTGCCCACTAGCTTATCTATCTATCTATCTATCTATCTATCTATCTATCTATCTATCTATCTATCTATCTATCTGTCCATTCATCCTATCACTGTTTCCATCCATCCATCCATCCATTCATCCATCCTATCACTATTTCCATCCATCCATCTATCCATCCATTCATTTATCCATCCATTCATCCATCCTATCACTATTTCCATCCATCCATCCATCCATTCATCCATCCTATCACTATTTCCATCCATCCATCCATCCATCCATCCATCCATCCATCCATCCATCCATCCTATCACTATTTCCTTCCATCCATCCATCCATCCATCCATCCATCCATCATAAATGACCAGTAAAATTTAGTACCCGGATACAGATTTGACATGTTCTTTAAATTAACCTTGACATTTTTGTTTCTTAAAGGACCAGAGAATCTCAGCCTCTGCCTGTGTTTTTTTTAATGAACCTTGAACCCAGACTTTTCACCTTTGACTTTTGCCCCTCAGGTGATTCGCAAGGGCTGGTTAACCATCAACAACATCAGCCTGATCAAAGGAGGGGCCAAGGATTACTGGTTCGTGCTCACCGCAGAGAGTCTGTCCTGGTTTAAAGATGATGAGGCGAGTAATTACAGATTTAAGTGTGATCTTTCATTCGTTTAATGACTTTATGATGATCATGGTAAAATACAGTTGTCAGTGGTCTGCTTAAAGTTCCCTGCCAGGTTGCGGTGGAACTGATTGGCTGGTCTCTGTGTCAGTCACACTGTGTGGCCTGTCAGGCGGGCTGCCATCTGTCTGCCTGTCTGTGCCTGCTGTACAGGTGCAGGAAGTTCTGCACAGCAAGTGTAGACAGGCAGACAGACAACGCTCTCAGTCATTGGCAGCACAGCCTGCTTCTCCTGACCGGAAGCCGGAAGCAAAGGGGCAAGAGAGAGGACAAAGATAATATATTACTAGAATACAAACATAAAGGCCTTTTCTTTTCACATCATTGCATTTAACAAACATTTTCTCTTATGCAATTTTTTTCTTAGATAAATCAATAATTGTCTGCTAAAAAAAAGTAAAAATGACACTGAAAACTCACAATACTCTTAACCAAGATGGTAATTTAAATGCAGTAACTTTTATTACTAGATTACGAAACTCTTATATCCACTTATCTTTTACTCAGTCGTTCATTTCTCGTTTTGTTGAATCCTTCTTTCCTCTTTTCTTAGCATTTTACTTGCTCCCTTTTCCTCTTATACCCCCACCGTTTCTCTATGTCCATTGGGAATTAAGGCATTTGGTCTGGATCACCCTGACATAGCTGGAAGCCCCCCAAGTCAAACTAACACACAAACACACACACATACTCAGACACACATGGTTATTGATATACACAGAATCTTAAACACACACAGACGCAGACACACTAACACTCACCGGTCGTCCCGACTGCCAAATGCATGCGACTATATAAGCAAACACTAATTTTAATGAATACTGAAACTCAAAACCTGTGCGGCACTTCAAACAGAGGAATTCGCATAAACATGGGTATATTTTTCTGAAAGTCGCACATCGTTAGGCTCAAAATATTCAGATCCGAACATATATAAACTCTGAATTTAATCAAATTGATTATAAGTATTTAGATTAACATTAAAATTATTGGTTTCCTTTCAAATTAACATTGAATTTTACACAAGTATTAGTGGACTTAAGAGGTTGGCTGACTTCACAGTTCCTCATGTTCTGCTGAATCCATTATTGCAGTGTGTGCATGATCCCTTTAGTTCCAGAATTGAATTTAAATTTGAAATTAAAATTAAAATTTGAATATATGACTTCATATCACACTGTCCATCTCTTTCCCTATCTATCTTCTTTACTTTCTCTTCATTTCATTCTGTCTCTGTGGTTGGCAGTCTCACTGGGGCCATACACATTCCTTGGTGGAAAATTGTAAGACTTTGTCCAAACACCATCCAGCCTCCTAGAGCCTGCCGAAAGAGAGAGAGAGAAGAGAGAGAAAGGAAGAGATACAGCCCCTCACCCCTTACAGCAGATCACATTGCAATTCTCACACATTCTATGTGCACATACACACATTCTTGCATTTAAACGGATCACTTCTTTACCCTTAAAAATGTTCTCCAATACAAACTGGCATCAGATGTTCCCTTCTTTTCTCTAAATCTGTCCCGTTTTGGATGGTATTCACGGCCCGAGACTGCTGGTTTGGGTTAATCAGCGCCCAACACTAAACAGACACGCATTCCTGCAGTCTTCCCTCTCTCTTTTTAAGCCGAGCTGCATGAGGGAAAACAGATGACTTGTGCACCCCTCCGCTTCTGTTAGCATACGGCATAATCACGGTCTTCTCAGAGTCTTACGGCATGCCAGTTAGCATGCATCGGTTATGCTGAGATCTGGATAAATCTCGCTACTCGAAACCGTCTGAAGGGCCTTCTGAACATCTCAAGACAAAAAACTAGCCGGATACCCGGAGCTTTATGCATGCACAGCTCGGCCTGAGTACATACATTTACACATAAACGGCGGGAATGACTACTAGAACGCTTTTATATGTAATATCATTAGCATGCCAGGTTTAGCTACACTTAATGTGGCTGATGTGATGCACATGCCTCCTTTTTGGTGGGCGATCACCTAAATTCAAACTCTCAATCATCAAGAAACTTCATGTCTTTGTCATTAACGCCAACTTCGAGTCCACAGAGACATGCAGTATCACCAACACTGGTGTAGAAAACAAACCAAACATAGCAGAGCCTGACTTTTCACCTGCAGTTGTTGAGTTTGTGTGTGTTTTTGAGAGTTTGCGTCGGTCCCCCATGCAGCGACGTGAGTCCATGCACAGTCTAACCAATGTGCAGACTACTGTACACCAGTATGATCCTGAACAGGTAGTCTGAACACTGGGATGACGGAGCAGGAGATAGTTCCAGCCCTCTCTCTCACTTTCTCTTTCTCTCTCTCTCTTTTCACCTCTTTTTCTTTATCTACTTCAATCACTCAGTCCAACCCTGCTGGCCCCGACCTTCACAGGAGGCGGTAGAAGATGCAAAATAAACACGACAGAAATAGTCTCCACTGCTTCTATCTGTTTCTCAGTCAGGATGACGCCATTGTAGAGGACGGAGAGAGAAGCTCCAGATGTCCGTTTACCCGTTCTCGACTTTCTCAGTTCCATCTCGTCCCCGGCCCCGTTCCGCGTTGGTTTGCAGTATCCAGCCTTGACGTGGCACATTCGCTCCCACAGCCGGCTATCTGGCAGGACGTTCATGGAAGGCATAGCAAAAAAGAGGGAATGAGGAGTCAGAGAAGGAAGGAGAGAGAGACAGAGAGAGAGAGAGAGGAGAGGGAGGGACCCCACTGGCCATATAAGGGTTGATGGGACCCTTGGGGAATAAACTTTTGGAGTGGTCCGTTGTTTCTCAATTCCTCTCTTTCTTTCAATCTTTTGGTCCGACTCTCTTCTATCCACTCCTGTCTTTCTCCCTCCGTCCTCTCTCAATACTCCCAGCCATCCTCCGGACTTCCCTGCCTCATCGCTCTCTCTTTCTCACTCACTCTCTCTCCTGCTCTCTCACTAAAGCGGTACCAGATGTTGTATTCTTAACGCCAGCCTGTCATTTCTAACTTTTTTTTTAACCTCTAAAAACTCAGGCAGGAAGTGGGCCCCTCTGGAATGAAAAAAGAGAGAACGTTTTCGAGGGGAGCAGAAAAGGAGGGGTGCAGAGAGTCAAAGAGGACAAGGAGAGATAGTTTAAAGGAATAGTTCTCCGAAAAATAAAAAATCTGTTATTGTTTGCTCATCCACATGCTTTTACAAACCGTATGCTGTTGTTTTATGAATAATTGTTGCACAACTCTTGTCCAACAATGACAGTTTGTAGTGAGCAGGGGCTGTCAAGCGCCAGGAATGTTGTGAAATGTTATTACAATTCTAATTTAATATGTTTTAACGTGTAATTTATTCCTGTGATGACAAAGCTGAATTTTTAGCATCATTACTCCAGTCTTTAGTGTCACATGATCCTTTAGAAATCATTCTAATATGCTGATTTGCTGGTTAAGAAACATTTTTGGATATAATCAGTGTTGAAAACAGTTGTGCTGCTTAATATTTTTGTGGATTTTTATTTTATTTTTTATTTTTTGAAGAATATCTTTTATTTAAAACATAAATCTTTTGTAACATTAAACATTTTTCTTTACTGTCACTTTTGATCAGTTTAAAAATCTAACTGACCCCAAATGGTAGTGTATGACTTAAATTTCAGTCTGTTACACAAATGGCTTTCAGAACACTTAAAATGTAGCACACGAGAAGTTAATGACTTTTATGAAACTTTTATGGTGTTTTTTTGTTCTTTTTGTACTTGTCTATAGAGCCCTGCACATGACATGCAGGGGGGAAAAAATAGGCTAATCGTGCGCACGATTTACTAATTCTTCCCTCAATTTGCTAAATTTGCGTCATCACAGTCTGTGAAAAGGGTCTATTGTGTGCACGATTTATAAATCGAGGAAACAAATTAGTACATTGTGCGCATGATATAGCAAATCTGTGGAACGAAAAAGTAAATCGTGCGCACGATTTAGCAAATCAAGGGAACAAAATAGTAAATTGTGCGCATGATTTACTAATTAGTTTCCTCAATTTGCTAAATTGTGTGCACGATTTATAAATCAAGGGAACGAAATAGTAAATCGTGTGCACAATTTAGCAAATCGAGGGAACAAAATAGTAATTTGTTCGAACTATTTTTTTTTTCTAGCATGTCATGTGCGGGGCTCTGTACTTGTCAGCTCCTGCTCACTATGAACTGTTGTTGAATGGTAAATTGTGTATTGATTCTTCAACATTAGCTATGTTTCCATCCATCTGTTTTTATGCGCATTTTGGGATATTGCATAAAAAACTCTGGATGGAAACGCCAAGATGCGCATAAATTCTAAAAATGTGCATAAAAAACAAATGCACTCAATTGAGGCAGATACATTTTTTATAAGATAAGAAAACATGCACATAAACACAATTTCCATAAATTCCTCGATGTGCATCAAAGTCATGTGACTTTGCACGATGGGACGGCATAACTGGACTAACCAGTGGACCAATCTCACAGCGCTGCACAGCATCTGAAATGTTGTTTTAGTTACTATGAAATGCCTTAGCCAAAGACTGTCATCAAAATGGTTCTGTGCCTCCCAGAACTGTCCCAGAACATGACTGCGTTCCCATCTGCGTCTGAAAGCAAGATGACATGACTGTGTTTATTGCGTTTCATCTGCGTGCTCTGCGGCACAAGTAATTTATTACGAAAAAGACCCATAGTGCCTACTGCAGCAATCTAACGTTTTCTTAGTGATACTGGGCGCCAGTTTATCAGGAAGTGATGATTTTGTTCTTTTTGGCTCACTGGATGGAAACTTTATTCGCAAACGTTTTATGCAAATGTTTAAATTTGCAACTTTGGATGGAAACATAGCTACTGTCAAGTTTTGGCACTGGAATTACGTGAATAGACGATGACAGATTTTTTTAGGTGAACTATTCCTTTAAGTCAGAAAGCACTTAGATGTTAGATGGTCTAGCTGATTTGCAGAAAATACTTGAATTTCCAAAAAATTCCTACACAGTTACTCCGTCAGACTCAATCACTGATAGTGGCTTCATATGGCTTCTCTCTTCCCCTTCTGTTTTTCATTTTTACTCTTTTTAGAGTGTTTCCCCTCACACTTTCATCCCTTGTTCCTCTCTTTTTTCCCCACATCTCCGTTTCGTTATTTGCAATGTAATCCAAGCCGTTTCCTGAGACCCCAGCCCCTCCTGTACAGACAGAGGGAGGAGAGAGGTGGAGAGGGGGAGCTCTTTTTCTTTTCTTTATTTATTTATTTTTTTTTCAGAAGAAATGTTGTGTTTTAGAGCCTTGGTCCGAATAATGACTTCCACATGTGGGCCCTCACACTCTATCTCTCAATTCCTCTTTCATTCTTTTTCCTTCTTTCTTTTTCAATCCTTTACTCAAAGAGTGAAAACTAGTGGCATCACTCATGTGCACGTTTTATTTATTTATTTATTTATTTATTTGTCCTGGGCCTGAAGCCATCCTGAGGATGATCACATGGATCTACAGTAGATTCTTTCTTTGTTTCTACGCTCTTGGCTTTCTTCCTTGTAGTCATTTTCCCTAGTTCACACCATTTTAGAGATTCAGATAAAGAAATTGTTCAGCCAAAAATAAATATTCTGTCATTATTTGTTCACCCTGTTGTTCCAAACCTGTATTTTCTTTCTTCTCTGGAACAGAAAGGAAGAATGTCCCAGTCACTCTTTTCCATGCAATTGCAATGAATAGGGACAGAAGCTTTCGAGCTTCAAAAAGGATGCAAAACACTATAAAAGTGGTTCATACAACTTGCTAAAAACTTAAGAGCAGTTCCTTTTAATGTTTATAGGTTTACAAGAAATGTCTGATTCCAGAACAAATTGTTCTTTTGAAACAGATGCATTTAATTAATTGGTTGATCTTGTTCACAGAAGTGATCTGATTGATTTGTTCATGAATTGGACTCATCCAGTTCTCAAGTTTTACTCACTGATGGTTAACAGTTCACTAGTGAGAAAGATTATCAGTAAATGATGAAGCTGGAAATCTCCAGTCCCAATTCATTGTAATTGAATGGAAAAGAGCAACCAGTACAACTTAAGAATTTCTTCTTTTGTGTCCCACAGAAGTCACTTGGGTTTTGACCAACAAGTCAAGTCACCTTTATTTATATAGCGCTTTTAACAATGCAGATTGTGTCAAATAAGCTTTACATTGATAACTGGTATATAATTTTGGCTGCACAGCATCTCTTAAAGAAAATGGTGTCATTATCCATCTTAAGGAAATTCAGTATTGATTCATTCTGATGTAAGAATCAATAGTTATTAATTTAGTTAATTTATCTGTATCAGCACTGGAGTAAACAGTGTCAATGTCAATGTCATCCAGCTCAGTTAAGTTCGAATACAAGGGCATCGATGCAGGCAGATCAAAACAATGTTGAATATCAAATGTCAAGTGTCAAGTTACTCACCAACATGAGTAAAAGTAAATGATGACAACATTTTCTTGTTTGGGTAACCTATTCCTTTAACACCAATTTTGAGAAACTAAGAAGCTTACTAAGATCTGCTTCTCAAAACTTTGCCATGTTTGAATGGAAGCTCACTAAGTCTTAAGATGTCCATTGTCTCATTTTCTAGGAAAAAGAGAAGAAATATATGCTTCCTCTAGACAACCTGAAGGTGCGAGACATAGAAAAGGGCTTCATGTCCAGCAAACATGTCTTTGCCATCTTTAACACAGAGCAGAGGTCAGTTACACCACTACATACACTTCAGAAAAGAACATGTTTTTTCAGAGAACATAATTTTTCTTTTAAATGATGTAAAGATCAAACACACTAGATAAAGTACAAATGAAATAGATGTATATTATAGACCGGGGGTATTCAATTAAAGTTCCAAGAGGTCGGTCTCTATATTTTCTTATTGGGCACCAGTACTGCTTTGTAAAAGAAGTCAAAGAACAAAACAAAACACAGTCAAAATAGTCATCAAAGATGAGGATATTGGGTCCTCAGAGTTAAAATGACCGTGTCATCTGCAGCTCTTCATGTGGCGCTTTTAATGTCTTTAGTGGGGGAGAGAAGCAATGCGCACTGAAAGAAACTTGAATGGCTCTAGATAAAAATATTAGAGGATATAGCACCAAAAGATCATTACCATAAACTACCCTGAGCACTTGTGGTGTGAACCGCTCTGTTGTTTTGACGAGTTGGTGCTACCGTTGTCATTATGTCTCGCGGTTCAGTTGGAACCAAGCACTCTGCTATATTTGAGGATGCCTGTTATAGACAAACCCCACACAGCTAAAAGAGAGTTCAACTCTCTGAGTGTGTTTTGAGATCCCAGCCATTAAAATAATTGTCTGGTGGACGATGAAATGGGTGAAAAAATCGTAGATTTACAAAGAGGGAGGGACACCATCCTGGCGGCAATTTTTGCACGGGCAAGCACCACTCACATTTTCTTTATTCTATTAGAGGTATTTAATATTTTCTCTCTTTTTGTCTCTCTGTCTCTCTCTCTTGTACACACACAAACACGCGTGCGTGCACACACACACACACAAATATTAATATTAATTATTATTTAGAGCTCTCTTCTCCTCTTTTAATATGTTCCTCCATGCCACAACCAGGCTTTTTTTCCTCAGTGTCTGATGCAATTTGTACTCTGAGCTCCTGGCTGCTTTCTAATGGAGGCTTTCTCAGACTTTCTTGTCTGTTACCCCGTGTCATTACCAGAAGTGATAAATATAAGAAGAGGTTTTAAGAGTTGCTGTGCTATTCAGCTGTGCAGAGTGACAGGACATTTTGTCAGTCATTTGGTTTCTATTTCTGTGGCGTCGTACTTGGGCAGCCCCGCCTTTGATGAAATCTCATTGGTCCAAAATCCTGCTCCATACAACTGTATAAAAATAGTTAAATGTCAGAAGCCTAAGATTCACTTCAGAGGCAATCTATGGGCCATCAGTGAGCATGTTACACTAACCGATCCAAGACTGTTGATTTTGCTTTGAAATGAAAATTGTCTCAAGGAGAGTGCAGTGGATTCACATCTGGTGGTCACGGCACACACACTTACACATACATCCACATGCCCTTGTACAGGGACATATAACTCCATTTCACATGCACACCTTTATATTTTCTAACGTAAACACACTCTAACTTCACAGTAATACTTCATAAAGAGCACGACGGGAACAGGGGGCGCAGTAGGACACACTTTGACACATTCCTGGCCAGTCTCTACTTCAATGTCCCTCCCTATCCTCTTTTTCTCTCAGTCTCAGTCAAGCGCAGCCTCTTTCATTTTGAGTGCGGGTGTGTCTGGGATTGATTAGCTGCTTAATTGGAGAGATGTTGGTATGCTGCGGTGAGCGTGCACACACACACACACACACACACACACGCACACACACATCTTTGACACTGAGAGAGGCATGGCAGACTATTGTAAACACACCCAAGGCTGCACCACAATCAATCAGATGCTCTCTCACACACACACTCTCTCTCACACACACACACATCCATCACTTCAAGCACTCTGTATAAAGATATTCAAGCTCTCATAAACTCCACACTCATTCCCGCTCACCAGCAGAAACATACCACCCAGCACTCCGAAAAATCCCCTTTTCTTCTCTCTTGCTCTTTTAAACACACACACTCATGATCTAATGATTCATACTATGCCTTTCACACCCACCACCTCCCTATAGTGTCAGAGCGACCGGTGATGTCAGACGGTAGATGTCGTTTTTGTCACAACGGTGACACCAGTCTGGCATGGGACGGGGAAAGAACACACATGAGAAGTGCTCATGAAAAAAGCTGAGCTTTTTCGCCTACTTTCTTCCACTTTTTTTGCATTTGTGTGCATTACATCCAGGTTCATATGTGACGGTGAGTAGTTATGTGGTTAACTAAAACAAAAACTAAACTATTGAAAATAATTTTCGTTAATTAAAATAAAACAGAAATAAAATATAATATTAGATAAAAAACTTAAAACTTAAACTGAATTTTTTTCCTTTGGAAACTGATTGGATCATTGTTTGCTATAGACACCATATTAAATTTAGCACAGATGGAAACAAGGCTGTGAGGGATAGACTTATAGTCAGTGTTGGGGAAAGTTACTTTTAAAAGTAATGCATTACAATATTGCGTTACTCCCTAAAAAAGTAACTAATTGCGTTACTTAGTTACTTTTTATGAAAAGTAATGCGTTACATTACTTTTGCATTACTTTTTCTCACATGGGCTGGACTTGCTTGTTTGTTTTTTAATATCAACAAAAAAAGTTAGGCCCTTTCACACCAAAAGTGAAATGAATAAGCCTCAGGCTGAAGGAAAAGCATATTTACACCTGTACAGTAGAGGGCGCAGCTCAAACAACGTTAAAAACTGGCAGACCAATGAGAATGGCGCTTTTGTTCACGTGCATGGAGCTGCTGAAGTTACAGTAAAACGACTTGGTGGTGCTCAAGCACAAAACAGCTCACATTGATACCAAGACGACACAGAGGAAGTAGACGAGGAAGATCCCTACAAACTATGGGTGCTCTGCCACTTCCTTGGCCACACCAATAGATGTGTATTATTTCTGTATTTTTACTGTTTTTTTTTTTTTGACATTCAAGAAATATAGTTGAGAATGTCTATTTCATAAATATGTTTATTTGCACTACCGTTCACTTGCACTACTGTCATCGTGACTTATTTGCACTTCCGTTTCTGACTACCATCTCTCATATGCCATATATATGCCATTTTATATCTGCATTTTTATATTTTTTTACTTTATTAATATCATAAATATGTTTATTTGCACTACCGTTAAACACAAGCGTCATATACTGTCAGGGAGTGAATTTGCACGTTCACTCTGCGCATCGCCAGTGAAAATCACTTGGGTATGAACACAAAAAACCTCTCGAAAAACGCTGGCGATAAGCGTGTGCGATATTCGTCCTGGTGTGTACAGGCCTTTATACGACTGACCAATATTGAGTAGCCTACATCTTGGATAAGATTCTACAACACACATTTGATGCACAAACACGGATATGTTCTACATGTCTAAAGTATAGAAAGAATAAACTCATTGATTTCACTTAACAATTTAAAATATAATCTGCATGTATAATAAACCATAGTAAAATTTATTTACATCTCTCGATAAAAAGGTTTTTGCAGGTTTAATAAAATGTTATTTAATAACAGCAGTCATAATAAGCATATTTCCAGTACGTGCCTCAGGCTTGCAGGGTATCGTCAACTCACTCATCAGACTCCTCGGAAATCCTCTGCAGGCTTCGACAGCTGGTTAAACCGGCTCATTTGGTTCTTTTTGAGTCAAACGTGCTACTTCAGCTTGTGCGTCTTGCGTCATCAACCCAGAAGTAAAGTTTGATTCAGTTCGATTAGAGAACCGGCTATACCGGTTACTTCCTGTGAAACGGTTTCAACCGGTTCAAAAGAACAATTCGTTCAAGAACCCAACATCACTAGTTGATTTGGATCATTGAAGGTGAGCAGCAAAGACATTGGTTAATAAAGTGAGATTAAATACATAAAGTATACTTGTGTACTTGTGTACTTGTTTAATATAGTTAATTATTACAGGTTTGCATAAAATTCTTAGATTACGTTTCACTATATTATAAATATATAGTAATTTGTTACTTTACTAATTACTTGAAAAAAGTACTTATCTCAAGTTACTTGTAATGTGTTACCCTCAACACTGCTTACAGTCTTTACAATGCGCACACATTTTACATGCGCAAACTATTTTATGGACTTTTTGTCTATTGAAAGTTTTTTTTTTTTTTTAGAAAGATTTTTTTCATCAGTTTCATCAGTTATTAAACAGTACATTTCATTGAACACACAGTATTCTATCCCTCACAGCCTCATTTTCATTCAAAACTTAATATGGCGCTTCCCTGATTAAGGTCTATTTAAGAGATGTCACTGCAAGGGCGAGGGGAAGTTATTTTCATTAAAGATTATGAAGTAATATTCCTAAAAAAAATTGTCAAAAATGACAAAAAGCACATAACCAAAACTTAAACTAAGATTAAAATTAAAACTATTTAAAACTCAATTTATTTAAAAAAAATACTATAATAGTATAGAAATAATACTGAAATAACACTGCATGTATCTAAGACTTTGGAACATGATCTAAGCTACAGTTCGAGAAAAAAAGTCCATAATAAGCCTCGTAAACGTAGCCAAATATTATTTTTGGATGAATACAGATTGTTTTGTTTACGTTGCGCATACTCAATTTTTAAGTCTAAATCCTTTTAAAAGTCAGAGTCGTACTTTGTGGTTTTGGAATGGCAAATAAAGTTCAGTACATTCACAAGCGCCGCAGTTATCCTGTCGTAAATATCATGAACTACCAATGAATTATGAATCGTTTAACCGCAAAACAGTATTCCACACATTACGCCTTATTAGGAGGGTCTGCAAAGCAAATGATGTTTGGTGCTTGTATCACTTGACATATGCAGTCATATACAACTTTTGGACTAAACGGTTATAACAAATGATTTCTCAGTTATAGCAATTAGTAGCATATCTGTGCTTGCAAAAACAGTGTTTCGTAGCTGAGTTTTATGAGATTGAAGCATGTGAGAATGTGGTTGCTTTGGTGTGTGGTTTGTTTCAGTGTATGTGTCCGAATTGACCCCGTCTTAGGCCACGTTCTTGTAGCCGTGTTCTTATCAGCCGCAGACTAAATCAAATACACGTTGTACGTTATACTTTAAGCCTCTTACCCCACAGGCACAACAGAGAGAAACAATAGCCACAAAAAGAGAGAGATATAAGAGGGAAACAAAAGGAGGAGAGGAACAACAGTATAATTAGGGGGAATGTGGAACAGATGGAGAGAGATGGGCTCCAGATTCCTGCCTTTCTCAGAGCGAGCGGGAAAAAAAAGAGGGAGAGAGACAGGGTAGAATGATACGAGACAAAAGTAAAAGATGGGAATTGGAATGACAGATAAAAAAGATAAGATAGGACAAAACTTGGGGGAAAAAACAATCATATTGGAAAGTTTAAATTGGATTTTCATTTCAAACAGGGCAGAAGGGGTGGTCTGGGGTTTGTGGTTTTGGACAGACGATATGTGTGAGTGAGAGAGGGTTTTGCTGCGCTTGTTTGTGTGAGAGTGTATGTGCTGCCATGGGAACCGGCTAACGACAGATTACTTTCCCTGTAGGAACGTGTATAAGGACTACAGGCATCTGGAGCTGGCCTGTGACACTCAGGATGAAGTGGACAGCTGGAAGGCCTCTCTGCTGCGAGCTGGGGTTTACCCAGAGAAAACCACAGTAAGCACGGGAACTCATTGGCTTCTGTACCTGTACGCTAAACCCTGTGGTCTAATGCTTCAAAATAAAGGTTTCAGTTTAAACCAAAAAGGGCTTTATAGCCAGATGCCATGTGAAAATTTATAAGCTCCACTCTCAACTTTTTATTCCTTAGTTCCTTACAAAACCAACACCATGTGTTAGCAATATTTAAAAAAAAAAAAAAAAAAAAAAGTCTCATTTTTTGTCACCCCATGACTTTTTCTTTCTTGGAACACAAAATCAGAAGTTCTTAAGAAAGTTTATGCTGCTCTTTTCCATACAGTGAAAGCAGACCAAACCAAAAAGCACCATAGAAGGAGTCCATATGACTTATGTTCCAACCCCATGTCTGAATATGCCTACTGAAATGAGTAGTATGTCAGAATTAGTAGTATTCATAAAACAGTAGGTGAAAAGTACCTGAATGACTTACTACTTCCGCCAAAAACTATGCATCCAACGGACAATATACTGTCCCATGAGGCTACTGGAGGAGTTGTTTATGGCAGTGAAGTGATGCTGTTGCTGTTAGTCACATGACAATGACAACATGAGTAGTACATCAGGATTTCATTCATACTACACACATTCATAATACTTTTTAAGGTCGTCTTGAAAACTCACACTATATTGATTTTCTAAATGCATGTTATAGATCTTATTGTGAGTGTTTCATGTTTGTTTTTTTCTGCTTAAACCCCGTCTCTTACAATCGACTGCAAGCTCACATTCAGCCGAGATCTGCCTTCATCCAATCAACAACCAATGAATAGAACTAAGTTTTTTTTCTATTTTTTCAATAGTCTGTTTCACTCGAATACATCACTATATGTAAGAAATGATATGTTGGTACATCTGTTTAATAGCAACTTTGATGGTCGCGAAGTTTGTTCCTCATCAAATGTAGTAGCTACTCAGACAGTATGTAATTTTGGGTGCAAACAGTACATACAGTATACATACAGTATACAAACTTCATATTCAAGCGATCTGTTAAGAGACATGAATATAAAACTCCAAAAAAGCTATCATATGGCTTCAAAAGACTTGGATTATAGTTCTATATAGAGAACTAAAGAACTTTTATGATATAGAGAACTTTTATGATGCTTTTTTGATCTTTTTGCATTTGTCCACATTTACTTTTATTGTATGGAAAAGAGTAGTGGGAACATTATGCCTTCAAACTTCTTTTTTTGTGTTCCATTAAATACCGAAAGCAACAGGCGTTTATAACGACATAAGGATCTATAGTAAATGATGACAGAATTCAGAAACCAATACGCTAATCTCAAGAATCTATATAATAGCATCAGCATTTGGCAATCTCCAAAGAGTCAAACGACTAACTCAAGAATGCTTTATTGAACCTTAAAGGCACAGTTCACCCAGAAATGAAAATTCTGTCATTACTCACCCTCATGTCGTTCCAAACCAATAGGACTTTCTTTCCTCTTCAAAACATAAATGAAGATATTTTTAATGAAACTTGAGAGATTTCTCTCCTTCCTGAAGATCAATTCCACCAAAACTTTTATGAAGTTTATGAAGACATTGTATAGGAAATCCATATGAATTGAGTGGTTTAATCCAAGTCTTCTGAAGACATAGGACACATCAAATATGGTAAACAGAAGCTCAACTGTACATCAATGATTCTTGTACGTCAAGCAAGCACATTTGAGCTTTCATTTACCATATTTGATTTGCTCTATGTATGGGCATTGACCATTGTTTATATGTGAATAAAAGCCTAAATTATGTCTGTTCATCATATAAAGCGATTTTGTCTCTTTAGATTAAACCACTCGTCTCTTGGATTAAACCACTTGTTTCATACGGATCACTTTTACAATGTCTTTATGAACTTTTTAAAGCATCAAATATCAAATTACAAATATCTTCATTTGTGTTTCGAAGATGAACCTGAAAGTATGGGTTTGAAACAACATAAGGGTGAGTACATGGTGACAGAATTTCCAATTTCCACGAACTATGCCTTTAAGCATTTTAAATAACCATTGAAGAACCTTTATTTTTAATGTCTTCCTTACCCATTCTTTACAAGCTGCAGTTTTTCAAGAAATGTGCAAAGATATACATCCACATAATAACTAGGTCCACACGGCATCTATGCACATAGAGCATTGCAGAAACCTCAGCATATTTCTGCAGAACCGGAGCGCCTGGCGTTCATAAATGTTTAACACATTTCACATTTTATTGCTCAGAATTCTACAGATTTTGCCCTAAAATCAGCACATAAAAAGTAGATTCCATCGAGGCCTTCTAATAATTTAGTGGACTGTAGTTCGGAGAGCTCTCACTCCTGTAGCGTGTGTGTGTGTGTTTTACTCTACGGCTGCAGGCTTCATGGTGGCTGTGCTCTGGGGTCAGGAGCTCTGCTGCATTCCTCAGCTCTTGTGTCACACCATGGAGGATCAGCGAGGGAGGGGGCTCTGAGCTCTGTTTCTAATCAGCTCCCTTGCTTTTTTTCTTTCACGCTCCCCTCCATCCCCCTCTTTCTGTCTTTATGTATGCTTTGGAGCTACATGTTGAGTGATGTCACAGTTCTGTCAGGGTTCCCCATAATTTGCTTTGACAGAAGTCAACCACACCCCCTCCGAGAGTAACTGAAGCAAAACTCGTTATTTCCTTGCTTCTCGTCTTTTTATCCCCCAACCTCGCTTTTTCCCTGCCTAGTTCTCTTCATGTATGCACACTCATTGTCCTCTGAAACATCTTTCTCATCCCTCTACGCTGATAGTACTTTTCCCATCCAGATTTGCCCACATCTTCAAGTGTCTTTTTTCTGATTGGTCAGGTGGATGGAGAGGGTCCAGGCCATGCGGAGAGCTTCTCTATGGACCCCCAGCTAGAACGTCAGGTCGAGACCATCCGCAACCTGGTGGACTCATACATGAGCATCGTCTACAAGAGCATTCGAGACCTGATGCCCAAGACTATCATGCACCTGGTCATCAACAATGTTTGTGCCCTTTGCATCTAACACTGACGTAACATCCAATACAGAAGGCAAACAATGAAATCAGATCGAATACAATTGTTTTAAAATATCTACCCATGTACTTTTTATGTAAGATGAAGAGACATGTATTTATTCGTAAATGTATATTTTTTAAAAACCATATACTGGTAAGATTAGGTCTTCCCACAGGGAAACTTGTTTTACAGTTTATGTAATGTTTAGCATGTCTATTTTTATTTTTTATTTTCTAAATACTATAAAAAATATTCTACTTCTAAAATACTATAAACGGTAAAAAAGTTTTTAAATGTCTAAAAATAGAACGGTATATTTTTAAAGTTTATAGTTAGGTATTTTACACAACTATTTTGCACTTGAACTGTTACAGCAATAGTATTCAAAATGTATTTTGGGGTTAGTCAGAAAAAAAGTAATTTTTTATATTGCGATATTTAGAAATATGTTTTGAACTTTTGATTCCATGTGTGGGCAGTTATCAATGTAAATAACTTTACCATCTTTTTATTCTAGTGTTTCAAAAAACAATTCCACAATATTTGTTTCACTGTGGTTTTGGACTTTATATTGACTTAAAGCCTGTTCACACCAAGTACGATAACTAAAACAATAGTTTTAAGTTTTAACTCCACATCACAAATATAACAATAACAAACAATATTGTTGGTATCACTTTCAGAACGAATTTTCTTTTTTTTTCTCCAGCTGATGAATGATAAAAATATTTTTTGGTCTTTAGCTTTCAAGAGCTTGAACATTTAAAGCCACATAAAGCCACACGCACAACATAAATGCAGTGCGTGTTTATAACAAAGACTTTACATATACATACCTGCAAACTAGTCACTTTTTGGCGAAATTCGTCGTTTTGAATCAAAATGTCATTTTTGTGAATCGTGTAGATCCAAAAAGTTTTTCTAATCTCATGTTATCGATCAATCAGTGTTTTAACCGCGGAAAATAAAACAGATTGTAGAAATGTCACATTTACATCAGAAAAGCCATTCAGTGTCCAAAAACTCATTAGTCAGCTACAAAAATGAACTTTGAGAGGAGCATTTTGCTAAATATATGCACTATAGGCTATTGCATATTCATTGTATTTGTACTTAACCTGTGCTTCAATTTTGAATGTATGTTTGAATAAATCCGTTTTATGACAGCCACCATTTAAATATTTATATAGCCTAAAAATGAGTAGAAACATAATTGTCATTAAAAATTTATTATAACTTTATTATAAAAACTTCCTTATGTGTAATTTATATGTAAGTAGCTTACAAATCAAATCATTTTAACCTTTAATAATATAATGATGTACCAACTGTGGTTCCCTGTATAGTTTACAGCATTAGTTGAGAGATATTTTTTGCCATGTACTGTACCTGATAGGCCCCAAATTAATCAATATTAAATGGAAGGTAATCAAATCGAAATCAAATTGCAAGCTTCTGAATCTAAATCGAATCCAACTGTGAAATTTGTGTCAATGCCCAGCCCTAGTGTCAATAAATTATTATTCTTTTTTTTTTTTTTTTTTTTTTTTACTTGAAGCAAATGTTGTCTTTTCCATTTATTTTCTTGTCAGAGTGCACATAATGCTTTGTTTACATATTAAAATCACAAAAATTTTCTCCTGGGGGAGGATGCCCCCAGCCTCCCATACAGCAATTTTGTTTGTCACCTTTTTCACCTCTTGTGAGTTTGCAGGTGTGTATATAGAAAGACAGTGCGCTTATATTATTATGAATGGAAGAAAGTTCAATACGCAATATAGCGGAATAAGTCCCGCCTTCTAAATAAGAGCCAATCGCCAGTTGGTAAAGTCATCGCATCACTGCAGCGGCCGTTAGAAGCTCTGGTTCCTATAGAAACAGTTAGATGCACGCTCCCTATAGCGATGAACACTTAGGACTGTGCATGCACATTAAGCCAGAGACACAAAAGCCGATGCCGATGAACTAGTGGCGACGAAAGCAGACTGCAGGGTTGGCTCACGTTGGCAGCATCTGGGTCCAAAGTTGCCCTGACACACCAAACCGACGCTCGACACCCGATGGCCAAGTAGCACGTCCGTTCTGCACCTGCATAAGAAAAAATGCCTTTCTGTACCAGCTGGTGGCAGTAGCTGAACAGCCAATTAGAATGATCAGATGGCCTGACTGACCAACGAACTCCGACGGCGATTCAACGTCGAATCAGCCGAAATAAAAGCCGACGAGGACCAACTTCAGCCGACGGTGCGGAACACATTGAGAAAACCATCGGCTTGGTGTGTTCCGGGCTTTAGCTTGATCCAGCCTGAAAAATGCATTTTTTTGTCATGATTCGAGCGTTCAGAAACAAAATTTATGAGACGGTTGTTGTCAGATTTCATTAGTGATTTCAAATATGAAATTTAATCGAAAACTTGAAGAACAGCTTTAGAGAATTTGATGTTTCCCTATTCAAAGAGATAGGAGTTGCACTTGCATGCCTAAAAGGCGTTTCAAAGATGGCCGCCGAGTCTCTTAAAGGGACTTTGCATATAATAAACACAACGTTATCATCCCTTGGTGTGGATGCCAATATACAGTTGTGCTCATAAGTTTACATACCCTGGCAGAATTTATGATTTCAGAGAGTATGAATGATAACACAAAAAACTTTTCTTTCACTCATGGTTAGTGTTTGGCTGAAGCCATTTATTATCAATCAACTGGGTTTACTCTTTTTATATCATAATGACAACAGAAACTATCCAAATGACCCTGATCAAAAGTTTACATACCCTGGTGATTTTGGCCTGATAACATGCACACAAGTTGACACAAATGGATTTGAATGGCTATTAAAGGTAACCATCCTCACCTGTGATCTGTTTGCTTGTAATTAGTGTGTGTATAAAAGGTCAGTGAGTTTCTGGACTCCTGACAGACCCTTTCATCTTTCATCCAGTGCTGCACTGACGTTTCTGGATTCTGAGTCATGGGGAAAGCAAAAGAATTGTCAAGGGATCTGCAGGAAAAGGTAGTTGAACTGTATAAAACAGGAAAGGGATATAAAAAGATATAGAATGAATTGAGAATGCCAATCAGCTTTAAAATTCTAATTAAGAAGTGGAAAATGAGGGGTTCTGTCGAAACCAAACCACGGTCAGGTAGACCAACTAAAATTTCAGCCACAACTGCCAGGAAAATTGTTAGGGATGCAAAGAAAAACCCACAAGTAACTTCAGGTGAAATACAGGACTCTCTGAAAACATGTGGTGTGGCTGTTTCAAGATGCATAATAAGGAGGCACTTAAGGAAAGATGGGCTGCATGGTCAAGGTGCCAGAAGATAGCTATTACTACGCAAATGCCACCTATCCCGCTTACAATACGCCAAACAGCACAGAGACAAGCCTCAAACCTTCTGGCACAAAGTCATTTGGAGTGATGAGACCAAAATTGAACTTTTTGGCCACAACCATAAACGCTACATTTGGAGAGAAGTCAACAAGGCCTATGGTGAAAGGTACACCATTCCTACTTTGAAACACGGAGGTGGATTGCTGATGTTCTGGGGATGTGTGAGTTACAAAGGCACAGGAAAGTTGGTCAAAATTGATGACAAGATGAATGCAGTATGTTATCAAAAAATACTGGAGGAAAATTTGCACTCATCAGCTCGGAAGCTGCACATGGGACGTACTTGGACATTCCAACATGACAATCCAAAACACAAGGCCAAGTCGACCTGTCATTGGCTACAGCAGAATAAAGGTTCTGGAGTGGCCATCTCAGTCTCCTGACCTCAATATCATTGAATCACTCTGGGGAGATCTCAAACATGCAGTTCATGCAAGACAGCCCAAGAATTTATAGGAACTGGAAGCTTTTTGCCTAGAAGAATGGGCAGCTTTACCATCTGAGAAGATAAAGAGCCTCATCCACAACTACCACAAAAGACTTTAAGCTCTCATTGATGTTAAAGGGGGCAATACACGGTATTAATAACTGAGATATGTAAACTTTTGATCAGGGTCATTTGGGTAGTTTCTGTTGTCATTATGATATAAAAAGATTAAACACAGTTGATTGATAATAAATGGCTTCAGCCAAACACTAACCATGAGTGAAAGAAAAGTTTTTGTTATCATTTATATTCTCTGAAAAATCATAAATTATGCACGGGTATGTAAACTTATGAGCACAACTGTAGTTCTCGTTATAATTATTGCTCTTGGTGTAAATGGGCCTGTACACATATGGTGTGGATGATGTGTGAGTAGTTGGCTGTTCAGCTAGTCATGTGATCTCAAAACCATCCTAATGCAGAATAAAAGAGCTTTTTCTAGGCAACGGATATGTCATCATCTCAGTGTATTTTTTTTTATACATTTTGCCTAAAGTGCTGTTTAACTTTTCTTTTTATATATTTCTATGTTTTTTCTAGGTAGAGGAGTTTATCCACTCTGAGTTGCTGGCTCAGTTGTATTCTTCAGGAGATCAGTATTCTCTGATGGATGAGTCTCCTGAACAAGCCCTGCACAGAGAGGAGGTGCTGCGTACCCACGGTGCCTTGAAGGAGGCTCTAAACATCATCACTGACATCTCTACCTCTACCATCTCCACCCCATTGCCACCCCCCGTGGATAACTCCTGGCTGCACAGTGGCTCGCTACGCCGAAGGTACCTCACCACTCCACTTTCTGTTCAAGGTGTCTCCATCATAATTCCACCTCATCATCCAGCGGTGCTGTTTTTTTACCTGACCTCTAGAAACCAAAAAGTTTTTTGGCTTTTAGTATGAATATGTTAGCCTTACTGTTATCTATAAGCTAGTGTGCTCCAAAACAACAACAAAATTCGCCTTTAGAAGATATAAGCATTCAAAACTTAATCTCTCACTTCCGCCAAGTGCACTGCACTTCATCTTCTCATGAGATTTTCTGTCCAATCAAATGCTCTCTAGAATCTAAAGCGTCCCGTCCCCTACATTATAAATAGATGCTGAAGCTGTTGCTGAAATCCGTCACTTGTCACATGTACTATTCTACATGGTGAATGGCAGATAGTGCACTATATAGGGGACAGGGAACAATTCAGACAGTGTATATATGCTTTACACTGGGGTGAATGAAGTCTGGTTTCGCGTTAGTGTCACACGAACTGCTGGTGCGCACAGTTTGCTCTGGTCCAGAGACAAAAGAGCACAGAGCGGATGCTATTGTCATGAGTTGGGTTTGATATTCTCCCTGTTTCTCCTTCTCCTTCTCTTGCTCCTGTCATTGCTGCTACTTGGACTCAGCTGTTCGCTATTGCAATCAGTGCTCGCACTGATCATCTCCACACCTGTTCTTTCTCTAATTTTCTCTGCTACTTTACTCTGCTGTTCTCTCAGCTCTTTGCCAGATTATTGTGTAATTTCTAGCGCGTTACTCGGCTCTTTATGCCTGTCAGACTTCTTTATATATTTATTCGTATTGTTAGTCTTAGTATTAGTCCTAGTCTTGTTTGTACTGTCTAGTCGTGCACGTCATACCTGTACTCTGTCCAGTCTTCCTGCTGCCTGAGGTCGCCTTGCCATCTGCCTTCAGTGGTGCTGTGTCTACTGGCTATATACCCCACTGTGTAACCTACCCACCGTGTGCCCTCTGACAAGCCTGGGACCCTTTTCTTCTTTTCGTTAGATGTGGACTATTTAAGTTCTCCAGCTGCGTTCACCCTGAGAGCCGGTGCTCGGCAGACTGTCTGTGTTTCTTTGTCATTATTAATAAACTGTTTCTGTTCCTGCCATCACTTTTGGGTCCTCTGTCCCTCCTGACAGCTATGCGCTAGTCAGCAAACGTATCGGACCCATTTGAATTCTGCACAGAATGCTAAATTTTAAAGCGATATTGAGGAGATTAAGAGGAGAAACAGTTAGAGATTAGAAGAAAACTGTGGTTTTACCGAGCTCAGCAGCTCTGGCCGAGCTGTGATATACAAAACGCTATTGGCTATTTTAAAAAGGGGAGGGGCTGTTCAATATGTCCCACCCGTGTCTTCCTGTTTCAGTGGAAATTACGTCAACACATATATGAATATATGAATAATGCTACGCGTTCCAAGGCACTTCAGTGGACTTTTAAACCAGCACATAATTAAGGGTGAATTACCAGGATTATAGGAAATATCATGGAATTCTGTTTTCCAGGCCAAACAAAACTAATTGAGATTAATAACAAATTAAAAGTCATGGAAAGTTAATTTTTATAGAGTTGGATGCTGTAGAGTAAAAACCACAGTGTTGTCCGATATGCACTCTTTTAGGTTGGTTCTTTTCAGTTAATTGTTGAACCAGTTCACTAATCAGTCTGAAACATTAATTAGCAAATCTGTCTGAATAAAAATGATTCTTTAAAACCCTTATCCAGTAAACACATGATTTCAAAGGTAATGGAAAGGTTATACCCCACCCAAACTGTTAGTCCTTCATTCGTCTATCTCTCTCTCTCTCTCTCTCTCTCTCTCTCTCTCTCTCTCTTTCTTTCAGGTCTCCTCCAGGTTATAGTGTTCCTAAGAAGCACCCTGCTCCGGCTGCTCCTTCTCTACCAATTCGCTTGGAAGCTCCAGACCCACCTCTCTCTAACAGCACAGACACCACCAACTCTAGCAGCCGCCCCAAACGAGTCCCTCCTGGTGTTCCCAGGTAAACATTCACCAATCAGATCTGGACCAGGAGTCACATAGCTGCTTCAAAACAAGTCTTGGTACATTTCGACAAACTCAATTTCTGCCATGACAGAATACCACAACATGATTCATCAACTAATGTTTATCTACTGCATGAAAGGGGATTTCATGTGTGTTCTCTCCATCAACAACACAGCTGAATAAACCTTTGATTAATAAAGTACCCAGTGACTAGGGTGGAATCAGGTGCGTCAGCACTGAAATAGGCAGAATATTTTAAATGAACTCAGTGACCTGTAACTTCACAGCATTTTAAACAGTATTTCAACAGTTTTCCAAGCTTGAAAGCTTTGGTGAACTTGTGGTTTCCTCTTTTCCAGGTTCCATCTTCTGTGAATATATGTTGTATTTTCATACGTGCTTATGAACCAAGGAGGTCTATAAAGGTGTGGTCACATTAATTTCAGCAAAAAAAAAAAGCTTTCTGTTGATCAGCGCAACAAATTTGTGTGAGCAACTTAATTATGAGTGAAATCTGCATGGGGAACTTTTTTCCCCCTTACGCCCAACCAGTGGCATCAATTCACCAAAAGCCGAGGTATGGCAGACTCTGATGATGTCATCCAGTCTTATTCCCTCGATGTAACAGTGCCCCTTAAAATTCAATGTGTGTGTGTGGTGCGTCCAAAGATTAATCACATACAGCTCTAATCGCAAGTTTTGCGATGTAGGAAAATGAACACTTATGTAAAACAAAAACTTTTAATTTAAAATAAAAAAATTACCAATATAACCAGTAGATGGCATTATAGGAGTGCTTATTGGCAAATTTATTATCAAATCACTATTATAAAATTTAAAAATAATTTTTTTGTCACTTTTGCACTGAAGTATGTAGGAAAAGCAAACAAAACCTTTTCTTTAAACTGCGAATGAAATTACATTGAAAGCGAGTAAAGAGCGCTTCCTTTATAATCACTGAAGCTGTCAGTCAGTTCAGCGCAAACAACGAGTGAGAAAACTCCCATTTTAAATAATAAATCTGAATAAACTTCACAGTGAATCTTTTATTTACATTGTGTACCCGCTTTGTTGATTATAATAAGAGGATTTGTGCACGTGTAGAAATTAGTAACCTTTCGCTAAACAAACTCATTCAGCGTTTTGAGAGATACTGAGTTGATTGTCACTACTGGTAACATAATTGGTCATTGTTTTCAACAGAAATGCTTGTGATTGGCTAATACTCAGCGCTGCAAAATCACATTGTAAATAGACACATTTGCAGCGCCAGTGAACTCACATGACACGAATATAATAACCCAATCGCTTTAATTGACTTGCTTTTCTCTTTTATTAAAAAATTACAAATTATATGTTACACATAGTAATATAACTCTGTTAATCCTGCAATAAAAATATATTACTTTGCGTTGACCTGACCAGGCAGCCGCAACACCCTGCCATACCCAGTTGATGCCATTGTGCCCAACTCCTGATCACACAGATTCCTATGAGAATGACGGGATTTCGCCAAGCAACGATAAATGCGACCACACCTTGATACTGGGAGAAAGGTGTCCATTAGCATTCCTATCTATCTAAATGACAAGTTTAATCCTTGTTCATTGTCTGCACTAGTAGTTATGAGCGATAAAAATATCTTTGTACTCGTTTAAACTAAAGTTGCGGCTATCCATGAACTCAAACACTCATCAACTCGGGCATATCTTTTTCAAATGTGCACTTAGGTAACAAAAATATATGGGAATATACTGCATATATTGCGATATATTACATAATACATTTCCATATATGGGAAACTAGTGCTTATATTTTTCAATATACTGCAATATATGCATTGACCATATATGGCTATATATTGATACATATAAAAATATTTAGAAATGAAGACAAAAATAGCATTGCATGTAATATTTCTTTATTGTGTACATATATTGAACATGTTGCCATATAAATGTGAATGTATTGTGCACACATATACAGTATACACACATTCACGGAATGAGTTAAAACAGATTTTTAGTTCCCAGCATGCTTTGCTTCTGACTGTGATAGTCTCTTTGCTAAATACTTTAGTACATGCAGGTGTGGTTGTGCTATTTGTAACTAGCTATATATGAAAATATGGAACATATGTAAATAATTATGAAATATCAGAAATATATTACATTATATATTTCTATATATATGTTTATATATACTGCATGAGTAAATATATGTCCAATATATTTATACTGATGCAGTACCATATCTTCTCACATGTACATCTATATGTTATGAAGTGTATTACTGAATATGAAATTACATACAGTTGCAAAAAAAGTATGTGAACCACTTGCAGAATCTGTGAAAATGTGCAAAATTTTAACAAAATAAGAGAGATCATACAAAATGCATGTTATTTTTTATTTAGTACTGTCCTGAGTAAGATATTTTACATAAAAGATGTTTACATATAATCCATAAGACAAAAAAATAGCTGAATTTATTAAAATGACCCAGTTCAAAAGTTTGTGAACCATTGATTCTTAATACTGTGTGTGGTTACCTGGATGATCCACGACTGTTTTTTGTTGTGTGATGGTTGTTCATGAGTCATGTTTATTCTGAGCAGTTAAACTGAGCTCTGTTCTTCAGAAAACATCTCCAGGTCCCAAAAATTCCACCATCTTTTGCATATTTGAACCAACAGTGACTGAATGATTTTGAGATCCATCTTTTCACACGAAGGACAACTGAAGAACAGAGCTCAGTTTAACTGACAAAAAAAAAAAAATAACAGTAGATCATCCAGGTAACCACACACAGTATTAAGAATCAGTGGTTCACATACTTATGAATGGGGTTATTTTAATAAATTCAGCTACTTTTTTTTTTTTTTTGTGGATTATATGTAAACATCTTTTATGTAATATATCTTACTCAGGACAGTACTAAATAAAAAATAACATGCATTTTGTATTATCTCCCTTATTTTGTTAAAATTATTAACATTTTCACAGATTCTGCAAGTGGTTCACATACTTTTTCTTGCAACTGTACATTATGATATACAAGTAAATATATTGTCAAATATTTTTCAATATATGAATTCCTTATTTATTATTCAATATATATTGTAATATATTTACACAATATATTAATTTGTATATTTTCTAATATAGCGTTAAATCATTTAATATATTGATCATTCATATATTAGGAAATATATTTTCTTTGTGTAAAGGTGAAACAGTGAAACCTTTTGGACAAACTAATTACCGTTCACATAAGAAAACTGACGTATACTTTGGGCTTAACTGGTGCTTTATGCATTTTATACAACAAAAAATGATTTTGTTTGGTTGCACAAGCCTGTCTGCTCATAAACTGGCTAAATCTCTGGCAAACCTGTATTTCTATTCATTAAACTGCATTTATTGCATTCAGTGTTTACAATTCTAATTTATGATCAATATAAAATTGCTTCCACTATGATTTTTTTATTCACACACCCCCAAATCCAAGTCAGAAAGTGTTCATTTACAACAAATCCCTTAAGTTAAGAAAACAGTTTAGTTATAATTATAGGGTATTATCACTATAGGTTTTCTGAACCTAAGGGTTTTGCTGCAGCTGGCTACAGAGTTTCCCACTGGTAATTATGGCAGTGTGGTGACGTTCATATTCATTCTCATAAAAACTATCATTCTGGCATGACTTGATGGCAGCATGTGACTGTTAAATAACTATTTAAGATCCGCTAGTTCTGCTATCCTTCCCAAATGTTGGGATTTATGCTTGTACTGAACACAACTAATAGGAATCTCTGTGTCCCAAGAGTGAGGCTTGTTCTTGGATCCGTCTTTAGGATTAGTCTCAAAGCAGTGCACTCAGAGACCAGAACTCTTTGTGATATATATGCATACCTACCTTCATATGCATGATAGATGAGACCATGTGCTCACCGGTCTGTCTCCATAGACTGCTGTCTCCACACAACATGAACATGTGGTCTTCAGTGTGAAGGAAAAAAGAACTTCAACAGATGTCATTGCTCAGTCACACAGGCAAACATATTTACATTCGAAGGAACACCTCAGTGAAAGTATGTAGGTACTTTGTAAATACAAAAACTGTCAAAAAATGTCAAGGTCATATATTCACCACCCAAGAAAGATATAGTACTTAAACTAAAAAATACTTTAAAAAAAAAAGAAAAAAGAAATTATACTTCATGTTAGTGTTTAATTAAACATCATGCCATCCTGCATTTATAATGATTTACTGCACAAAAAATCATGGTGTCTGGATGATTTCAATTGCATTAAACTTTGCATTATGTATATATACATTCAAGCCAAAATTTATTCAGACACCTTGAACATTTTTTATTCATTAATACAGTTTATTCACTATGGTTTAAAAAATGGTAATAAAATATGACAAGATCTTAGAGTTAAACTGAAAAAAAATCTTAATTATGTCAGATAACACTTAAGCAAAACATGGTCAGGTCAAAGTGTCTGAATAATTTTTGGTTCCAAATTATATATATTTTTTAAAATTTGTTTTTATAACCAATTAAATTGTGATATTACATTTATATTAATATCATTTTATATAGAAATCTATTTATATAAATTAGATGAAAATATAAATTATTTTAATTAATATATGAAAATATTTAATGTTATAATAAGTTTTATCATAATTTTATAATATTCTCTTTATAGGAATGAAATTTAGTTACAAAAATAATATATATATATATATATATACACATATACACACACATATATAATACAATTTAATTTTGATTTTAATAATAAACAAATTAAAATGTTATAACAAATGTATATTATTTTTATTTTATAAATTATTTAATATTTTTATATATATTTAATATAATATTGATAATTTTTCATGTATTGTTTATAATTCTATTTATAGTAATGAGAATTAGATGTCACGATGCAAAATAAAAAATAATTTTTATATATTTTTATGATTACAATTTTAACTATTAAAATTCTATATTTTATTTGTTATTTTTATTAATTAATTTCTATACATTTATTATTTTATATATTTATATATAAATCTTATTTATTATAAGATTTCATATTACATTATAATTATGTTTTGATGTATTTATCATTTTCTTTATAGTAATAAGAATTGTCACAATTCATAAAAATCTTAATGATGCTAAAAATAAACTTCATTTCCTTTTTATTATTATATATTTTTTTTCTTTTTTGGATTTGGGCATGAAACATGATCTGGACATTTCTTAGCAAGATTCACACGTCACTTGAGATGGGTGGAGGTCTTGTTGAAAATGTGTTTTCCATATTTGATTCCCCATTTTCAGCGTAGACAGTCTGTTCTCTTCCGCTGTCCTCACTTCTTCTAGCTATCGTCTTGTTTTGATGTCAGTCTAATCACCAGAGGCCGTGCATGAAGACTTCTCATATTTCATACCGTTCTCTGATTATTGTGTTGGATATCTCTAGTATGTTTCGTATTTCATATGAACTAGAATAAACCAAACCAGAAGCATGACCTCATTAAAGGAGCTCTGGATGAGGGTTATGGTCAACTTCCTGTTCAAACCGTCATATCAGTATGCAATATTCACAAACAGACCTATCTTTTCCTTTCTCACCATTCCACTGGCGTTCGTTTCTTTCAGCACTCTCTTCGATTTCTCCCTTGTGATCTCACTCTCTCATTCCTTACCTTCACTTTTTGGCCCTTTTTTCTCTTTCTTTTCTGCCTCATTTCCTTTGTGTTCAGAAACGGGTCTGTTTGGACCTCCACCCTTTTTCTCCTGCTTTTTCTCTCTCTCTTTCTCCCCCCGTCGCCCCTTTCTCTAGTTCTCCCACTCACTTTTTCACATTTCCTCTCACCATCACTCATCCCAACTCTCCAACTTTCCCTCTCTTTCCTTCCACCCCCATTCCCCTCATCTTTTTTTCTCCTTCACTTTTCGCAGAACTCATTTGAACCTTCAGTTGAAGTATTCAGTGTGACCCCGACCAGAATCGGGCTCGTGGACAGTGACAGAACCTGGTGACCCAAACAGCATTTCTGGGCACTATAACGGCAGCTCTCTCGGTTCTGAGTCGCCGCCAGCATCTAATCAAGCAACGTTCCTCTCTCGCACCTCATCCACTCCTCCAATTACACGCCAGCAGTCTTTAGTGCATTCTTGTACTTTTAACTTCTGCGTTTCTTTCTGTCTTCCAGTAAACCCCTGGCATTTCCAGGCTGCAAGATCTCGCATGTTTCCTCAAGCGTTGTTTTGCTTTTCTTTCCGTCGTCTCCGTCCTTTCTTTTTCTTTCTGTGAAACCGCAGTCCTGTGCTCGCCGCAGCACAGGAAAAATAAAAGCCACTCTCTTCTCTTTCCCATCCCAGAGAACGGCTCCCTCTGCCAGCTCCATTAGAGAGTGAGATTCCTGCGTCTCCACAGGGATCTTTCCAGGACCAGCTCTGCAGGAATGCTGGACTCATATTCCCCCTACACACACTTGCACACACGCACACTCAAGACGCACCGACACTGTAGCCTGCAATTGTAACATGGTCAGCTCACAATAATGAGGTCTTTTGGGCCTAATTAAAGGTGATGTTTCAATTTTTCAATGTTACAATACTTCTATTCCAACATAAGATGTTGGGACAAATATAAGCAAGTCATTTTTCAGTTGATTTCATTGAAAAGTCTAACACTGTAGCTAGGGCTGCTCGATTATGGCAAAAATCATAATCATGATTATTTTGGTCAATATTGAAATCATGATTATTTAACACGATTATTGGTGGGTGATATGTTTAAAATCTTATTTTTATGATATGAGCAATTTTAAATGTCAGTGAAATTTCACAATTATCGATACTTCAGCAAAAACTAATACTAGGTTAATTAATGTAAGTAAAAAGTCTTCAAAACAGTTACAGAAGACAATAAACAGTCAACAATTAAATAAGAACAAAGAAACTACAAAGCAGACAAAAAATACAACAGAACAAAAATACAAATTAAATAAACAGTGCTTTAAGTTTTTCAGATAGATGTACTAACAGTAGTATTTAGATAAGTAATACCCAACAGAAATTGAATAAAGTAATCACATGCAAAATAACTGCTGTATACATTAAATAAAGACTAATTCTTATTTAAAACTAAAAAAGTTATTCATTCAAGAGCAGTGAGTGATTTTATATTTGTCTTTTGTTTTTAGCAATCATTAATGTTGGCTGCTGTCCCTTTAAGAGCTGCACGGACTCAATATAGACCTACTGTTATGCTGCCTTCACGAGGCCTCGGAATTATGGTAAATACGAGTTTCCTAGGTAAAAATTGCACATGAACACACGCAACATAAATGCAATGAGCTCGTAATCACAACTTCAGAAGTGGTAATTATCAAATTTCTGATACCACGTGAAGGCAGCAATACACACGCACTTTCTCAGTGTACACTTAATACATAACTGACTGCATTTACGAGGATACTTACCAGAACAGCATTTCGATATATTTGTGTTGGCTGTCTGATTGCTTAGGCGTGTATCTGAAACCCTTTACTTATAGGCGTTCCACACTGTCTCGGAGCGCGCACACAGGTGGCCGCCTAGGGAACAGAGTCAGTTTCGCGGCTTAATGCACTTTTAATAGCACTGTTTATGTTTAATATCAAGCACGTCCCGAAGTTTAGCAACGGTAGACTACATTTTAACTTTGGGTTGTACTGCTCACCAATTTCTAACAGAGGTTTTGCTTTCGCATCTAAATGCACAGTGTGTCTGCGACATTATGACAACACTACAGCTGACTGAAGCATCGTCTTCTCTCTTTGGTATTTATGTTAATATGTGACAGACATTTGAGGAAGTAATATCTGGACTTTAATCCAAGCGTTTTAGGCAGGTCTGGGTCAATGTTCTCTATTAGATTGAAGAAATCATTTTTTGTGGGAGACTTGTCAGGACACAGACGGAGGCAAAGAGGTAACTGAAACAAGTTTATTGAACAGAGGCATGAACACAGGCAGACGGTGGATGCAGGTGAGTGAATGAACAAGCACTTTTGAATGGTGACTTAGCTGGATGATAACAGGAATGTCTTTAGCAGATGCTGGTGAACACAGAACGGAAAACTGGAGACATAGGACGACAGGATTAGAACACGGTCAACTCAGGTGAGTAGCAGGTATGGAACTGCGTGAGGAGCGAGGGGTCGAGGATGTTGTGATGGTTGACCCAGGAACGTTCTTCTGTGCCATAGTCCTCCCAGTCGACGAGGTACTCCAGCTGTTGAACCCGTTATTGGGAGTCGAGGATCGCCCGCACCCGGTAGATGGACTCCTCTTCAGCGATCGTCACCAGGATCTGTGGAAGGAGAGGACATGGGATCAGTGTGGGGTTTCAACAGGGAGACATTGGCTTACCCGACCAAGGGAAGAGAGGTGGTTGGTAGCCCAGGATGCACTGGAACGGGGTAAGCCCTGTGGTGGTCTGCCAGAGGGGATACTCCGCCCAGGGTAGGAACTGGCTCCAGCTGTCCTGGTTACGGTGGCAGTACAACCTCAGGAATCTCCCGATCTCCTGGATCTTGAGCTCAGTCTGGCCGTTGGTCTGTGGGTGGTATCCAGCTTAAAGAAGGCTTTCCACACACGGGATGAACTGAGGTCCACGGTCAGAGACGATGTCCTTTGGAAGGCCGAAATGTCGGAATACATTGTTGAACAGGGCTTCGGCAGCTTCAAATGCTGTGGGAAGGCCCTTGAGAGGTATGAGTTTACAGGCCTTGGAGAAACAGTCCACGATTACCAGCACACAGGTTAAGTCATTTGATGGTGGCAAGTCGGTCATGAAGTCAATTCCTAGGTGTGACCATGGTCTGTGAGGTATGGGTAAGGGAACCAGTTTTCCTTCAGGGAGCTTCCTAGGAGTGTTGGCAATGGCACAGACTGAGCAAACTCTGATGTAACGGGAGACATCCTGAGTCATGGAGGGCCACCAGTATTGTTGCCGCAGGAGCGAGAGGGTATGTGAACTGCCTGGGTGTCCAGAGCCCGGAGAGGTGTGAGCCAAGTCCATGAGGGGCTGACAGTGGAACATAGAGAAGCCCCTCAGGACCTCCCAGCGGAGCTGGTCCAGAGCAGTTAGCTTGGGAAATACATTGGTTGATGGACCACTGGATAGGACTCACAATCATGACTGGAGGGAGGACAGGTTCGGGATCAGGGTTCTCAGGATCGGGTTGATACAGACGGGATAAGGCCGTCAGCCTTACAATTCTTGATTCCAGGACGGTAGGAGACAGTGAAGTTGAATCTAGTGAAAAAAAGGGCCCAGCGGGCTTGGCGATGGCTGAGTCTCTTTGCTTCTCTGAGGTACTCCAGGTTCCGGTGATTACCTCGAACCGATGGTTCGCTCCCTCCAGCCAGTGTCTCCATTCCTCAAACGCTACCTTTATGGCAAGAAGCGCTTTGTTCCTGATGTCGTAGTTTTGCTTTGCCAGAGATAGCTTATTGGAGAAGGCACATGGATGGAGTCGTGGTGGATCACCCTGCCGCTGTGACAACACTACTCCAAACCCGGTGGCTGAGGTGTCGACTTCGACGATGAACAGGACGTCAGGGTTAGGATGGACCAGGATTGGAGGGGAAAGCTTCTTCAAGCTGATGGAAGGCTTCTCGGGCAGATGGAGTCCAGGACAGAGACTTGGCCCGGTCTTTGAGGAGCGAGGTGAGGGGTGCACTGAGAGTTGTGGATGAAGCGACGATAGAAATTGGCAAACCCCAGGAAATGTTGTAACTCCTTCACGGTTGTGGGTAATGGCCAGTTGCGGATGGTTTTCACCTTCCTCTGGTCCATCTGGATGCTGTGTTGGTCAATGACGTAGCCCAGGAAATGCACAGAGGTGGTGTGGAACTCGCACTTCTCCAGCTTGAGGTAGAGATGGTGTTCACGTAGCTTCTCAAGGACCTGGGAGACGTGTTGGCGATGTTCGGCCAGGTTCCGGGAGTAGATGAGGATGTCGTCTATGTAGACTACTACAAACCAGTGGAGGAACTCCCGGAACACCTCATTCATGTAGTTCTGGAAGACGGAGGTAGAGTTGGACAGGCCATACAGCATAACCTGGTATTCACTGGGTCATCATACATGACCATTAACTGTTTTACATGAGGATTCAAAACCTGGCGAAAGGCAGTTATTAGGGCCGATTCGTTCCAGCCGCTAGTGTACAAAATCGGAGGGCCTACATACTCACAGATTCATCACCTTGACCCAGGTTGGAGAGAGAGAGAGAACCTCCCAGAAGTGGCTGAAGAAGGCACCGATGGTGGCTGTAACTGGGGCATTGGATTCGCAGAGGGGTTGAGCCCATTGTAGCGTAGCGCTCATCCAGAGAGCAGGGAGATGATGAACGCCACCCGGGCACGCTCGGAAGAGAAAAGTTGTGACTGGGCTTCCAGCACTGGAGGAGGAACCCACTGCAATCCTCCGCCGTGCCGTAGTATGTCGCAGATGCTGGTGAACACAGAGAACGGAGAACTGGAAACAGAGGACGACAGGATGGGAACAGAGTCAACTCAGGTGAGTAGCAGATAAGGAGTCCAGATACATAAGACAAGACCAGACAAATGAGTGAGGGAAGTAAGAGTCTTTATAGTGTCCATGGATGATGAGGTGCAGGTGCAGGTGATTAGTATTCTGGAGACTGTGAACGAGTGGGTCGAGCGTGACGATCCGGTGACGATGCGTTGGTGTTGGCTGTGACTCCGTGACAACTATGAGCTTTGTAACTTTACAGATCTTATACAAACAGATAGATTACACACTAAAGGAAAACATTAAAAAGTGTAATTTGACCCCTTTAATTAGGTATCATGACTAAACAATGAACTTTTTTTTTTTTTACAACAAAATTTGTAAATATACTACTGTATACTGTTAAAATATATTATTGGAAACAATTTGTTTGTATATACTACTGTTCAAACATTTGAGTTTGGTAAAAAAAAATGTAAAAGAAGATTTGATTTGAATTTGATTTTGAAAGTCTCTTCTGCTCACCAAAGTTTTTTTGGTTTGGTTTTTTTTTTTTATTTATTTGATCAAAAATACAGAAAAAAAAGCAATATTGTGAAATATTATTACAATTTAAAATGACTGTTTTCTATTGTAATATCTTTTTAAATATAATTTATTCTTGTGATGCAAAGCTGAATTTTCAGCATCATTACTCCAGTCTTTAGTGTCACATGACCCTTCAGAAATCATTCTATGTTGATTTGATGCTCAAAAAACATTTTTTTAATATTGTAGCCTAGATTAATATATGTTGTAAAAGTAGCATGAATTGTTTGTTCATGATAACTAGTACATTAGGTAGTTAACAAATTGAATCTTGATGTAAAGTTTTACCAGAAAAACAAACTCAAAGCAAGAGTAATCACTTTTTAAGATAAAAAGATGATATTTTATTCACAATTATGAATTTTCCTTAAAGGGTTAGTTCACCCAAAAATTCTGTCATTATTTACCCAACCTCATGTCGTTCCACATCCACAAGAGCTTTGTTCTTACTCCAGAACACAAATTAAGATCTTTTTAATGAAATCCACGAGAATGAGAAAATAATGACAGAATTTTTGGGTGAACTAACCCTTTAAGAATTCTTTTGTGTTTTTTATTCTTCAGATTTTTGTGTACGATTCACAGCTAATCAGCAGGGTTTGGTATTCATTTGTAGCCCATCTAAAGAAAAATCGTTTTTGTGTTCTATTCAGTCTTGTTGATGTGATCTGGCCATTTGTGTTCATTTTGCTTTCATTTTCCCAAAACAAAACACACTCACAGGCAATTGTAAACATATGCAGCCATCTGAAGCAGAGCAGTTTATGGGAGACTGTTGTTATTTCCATTAGCTGAATTGGCAGCGCTGTGAGCAGTGACCTATGGGAGTCTGTTCTGACGGCTCAGGTTATGTCTAATGTGTTACAGGAGACAGCCACCGGCGGTGCCCACTCAACACCCACACTGAGACCCAAATGCCCACCTGTGAGAGAAAAAGCACCAACAAGACCTGCTTCATCAAGAAGACAGCAAAGATTCAAATTTTAGACACAGTGGAAAACCATCAAAACAGGTTTTTGGTTTAGCCAACCTCATCTCCAGATGGTCTTTTTGCTCACAGACTGAGCAGTATGCTGTCACTCTGCAGAGGTTTGTTCCTGTTCTGTACATATGTTGATGTTTGCAATGTGAGTGAGTTTCATTCAGTTCTGTAACAGGCTTAAATAAAAAGCATTTTTGGACTTTGTAAATACTGCGTGCTTGAGAAGTCCAACACTTCCCAGTAGTTAGCGGTCTTTACGAAAGCAAGCGTCGCTGTTATTATTGCTCATGACTAGGGTTAGTGATTTGAACCAACCCCTAAGCCAATTTCTGACACCATTTGTGTTACCGACTTGATTTATATCTCATTTCATGCAGCTTGTAAAAGAACCACCCACAACATTGTGGTGCGAGTTTCCAACATAACTCTTGTTTTCTTCAAAAATGTGATTTTTGACAAGCAAACATTAGTGTTAAATCTTATTTTGTCAAACTATGTCATTAATTTTCACAATTTACAAGAAGTTCCCATAGATGTTGCACAGAATGCTTTAATTTGGCAGCTTAATTTGCAATGTCACACAGACTGTTCATATATAAGCTCTTATTCTGTCAGTTATAAATGACACTTAAAAAAAAAAACCCAAAAAGGCTTATTACTGTACATTCTTTCAATTGAACACTGGCAGAAATGTTTTGCCAACTGCTGCTGTGCTGTTTAAGATGAACAAAACATGAACGCTGCAGCAATGCCTGGGACTGATAGAGGACTGACATCTTGTGGTCAACAGTTTGTCCACAACAGTTTCAACAATTGCACAGTAAATGGATTTTCTGTCACCTCCATTAAAATATATCTAAAGGGCCTGTAACAATTATAATTGTATATGTTTAACATTAACAATTATACATGTTTAACATTGTTTAAAAACAAAATTTATTGTGTTAAAATTGTAGTATTTTTAAAACCATTAAAAAAAATTTTATTAGCAATTTGGTAATAAATACTGTTAAAAAAAACTCCCATACATACCATTTGGGTGAATCAGAAAACATGTCTGGATCAAACACTAAAATCAAAATGATATATTTTAGCTTATAAAAATTAAGATTTTCGAAATCTTTTTTTAGGAACATTAAGATTTGATCCTGAAAATGGGCTTCATTTCCTGGCAAAACAAATAAATCCTTTGTAAATCCTGTAAGCATGTGCATATGAATAAACAGAAGAACACTGCAATAGCTTGCAAATCATATTTTAATGCAACATTTCGTTCGTGCTATCTTTATCAGGCACCAAAATAGTGACAGATGAAGGTCACATGACAGAAACGTTGCATTAAAATACAATTTGCAAGCTATAGCTGTGTGTGGGAATTATCTATGAAGTAAAACATAAATACATATTTAATGTGACCTAGACATGTTTTAATGAGGTTCACTCATTTAATAGTTAAGTTTTATATTAGCAAAATGAGATATAATTTCCCAAAAACAGTTCTTATTCATCCCTGAGCTTAAAGGGATAATTTACCCACAAACAAAAATTCTGTCATTATTTACTCACCCTCAAGTCGATCAAAACCTGTGTGACTTTTCTTCTGTGGAACAAAAGATATTCAAAATATCTTCTTTTGTGTTCTACACAACAGGTTTGGAAAGACATAAAAGAGAGTAAATGAGTTAATTTTTGGGTAAACTAGCCCTTTAATCAAAGTGCAAAAGACTCAGAAGCATTTAAAACAGACTTTAAAGGGACAGTTCACCCAAAAATGAAAATTTTGTTATCATTTACTACCTCAAGTTATTCCAAACCTGTATGAACTTCTTTTGTGTTCAGCAGAAGAAAGAAGATATTTTAAAGAATGCTGGTAACCAAACAGTTGATGGTCCCCATTGACTTCCATAGTATTTTTTCCATACAATGGAAGTCAATGGGGTCCATCAATTGTTTGGTTCTTTGGTTCTTTAAAATATCTTCTTTTGTGTTCAGCAGAAGAAAGAAATTCATACAGGTTTGGAACAACTTGAGGGTGAGTTAATGATTTCCAAAATTTTCATTTTTAGGTGAACTGTCCCTTTAAATCCTGTAGACAGTTTCAGTTCAGGAAGCGGGACAGGTCCTCTCTGATCTCTGCCTCGTCCCAAGGACCGTGGATATTGTCCTTGTGCCTCTGCAGGTGGACTAGTAACAGTGGACAGAGTAATGTTAACGTTATCAGAGCCAGAGAGAGAAGAAGCGCTCCCTCGGGCCACAGGCTACCCAGACCCCCGACTCCAGCCAGACACACCAGCACCGCTGCCCACGGGAAGCTCCACTCTGCCTTCTCCCGCATGCGGTGCAGCAGGCAGGGCCAGAGAGCGAACACCAGGAGGGCGCAGCTCAGCATGGTGAAGGTATGCAGGGCGCCAGGCAGCCGGGACGCCAGGCACACCGATCCGAAAAGAGCCGCGTTGAGGGAAAGACTGCCCGGCGGACTGGGCTGAGCGTACGGGAAGGACACCAAGTGAGCCAGGAGCATCACGGCTGACATGGCGTACACAGTATCTGTGCTAACCGACTCGGTCAGAGTCTTTAACACAGGTGAGAACCCAAAGGTAAATGCCAGGAAGATGGTAGCGCTCTGCAGGTCAGCCAGGCGTGTGCGCTCCCGAACACAAGCGTCTCCCAGGATCTCGTAGAGGCCGTAGCCCAGCAGAGCACAGCCCAGACAGACCCACAAGACCATGGATGGCTCCAGGTCTCCCTGCTCCATATAAGACCATAATGCGAGAACGACAGCCACGCAGGACACCTGCTGTGCAATGAGCCCAGTCTCGTGCACTACCGCCCAGTAACGGTACTGACGCACTCGGATGTTGCGCCGCAGCTCCTCCAGAAAACGCCGGTCCACATAGTTGTCTGGGAAAGGCTGGCGTTCATATAGCACTTTACGCCATGGGACAGCTGCAGGAGCTCCCGGACCGCTGTCTGCCCCCATCACCTGTCAAAACTGACAATACACAACCTGTCATCACTACATAGTGTGAGGAACTCTTTTTACTGGACTGTTGCCTGATCAGTATGAAAACATATATGTGGGTCACTGACGAATAAGGGTTTTAAAAGTGTAAAAAAAACATAATGGAGATATAATTAATTTTGAATTTTTATTAAGTGTTAACAATGAGATTGTAGTTTTTATAATCAATTAACACTGCTTTTGTCATTTTTTACTAAATGGACAAAATTTGTCAAAAAAAAAAAAAAAAAGACATTCGGTTTAACCAAAATGTTGGTTTTACCGAATGACACTTTTGGTTATACCGAATGACAATATTTTCAAACAATGCTAACAGGCTGATATCTAGCTAGCTAGCTAGCTAGTTAGCAAAAGGACAATCAAACATTTTACATTTAGTTTTTAAAATACAAAAACAGCGGTTGTACCGTATGACCTGATGTTTGGGGACATGCGTATGAGTGTATGAGTATGAGTTCGTATTTACAAGTTGGGAAGTCGGGAATTACAGAAAATCCCGAGCTTCCCACTCGTATTTACGACATTGTGGTGGCGTTTATGTGCGTTCAGCTCGTAAATGCGATTTTCCTGACTTGAACGCACCATTAGTTACTTGTAATTATGCATAAATTACTGTTATTACTAAAGTAAGTACATGTAGCTATGTCGCCTTAAAATAAAGTGTTACCATAAAGTATTATTACCTACTAATATGACTACACACGCACACAAATCAACCTCTTTGTTCGGCTCTAAATTTTTTAAAGACTTTACCTAAATAAAATACCAAAATATATAAAAGCAAATTATAACATATTAAATTAAACTTTTAGCGTTTTTAGACATTCCTTTATTCATCTTCTTTAAGGATTGAAATAACATTTTCGAATCATTTTTAAATGTCACAAAACCTGTAGTAACGTTAACAAATCTCCATCTGTGTAAATAAAACTTACATATAATTATCATAATATTACGCAAAATTTAATCTATTTGTTCGTGTTTACTTTGCGTGAGAGACTTGACAGCTCCTCACGTCAATCTGAATATGATCAACAGCAGATTCGACTCCTAGCCATCATATAATAAGGTTCATATATGTTCATAGCGAACATATACTACTAGATAAAATAAAAACAATTGTAATATCTTACAAAATCAGTTGGGTTTTCTCACGCTCTTGACCCACTGCTGTCATGCCATCGCACACCCGGAAGTGACAAACCACCGAAACTAAAGCTCGATAGTAGTGTTAGCTGAAGAGCGCCATCTGCAACCCTTTCCTCACACCCTCCAACGAATAATATCGTAAAAGCATGAGATTTTAACGTAAGAGTTAGTGAAAGGATTTATTTTTATTCATTCTTACACTTGTAAACCGTGTGAATTGGTCAGTCGGTCAATAACACAGTATAAATGGACTATTAGAGCATTTATATTTATCAACGAGGTTGTTATACAGTATTGTATTTGGGGATCTATTAGCATTAAAAACCCTTGAATCAGGGTACTTTTTTTACATTTAAATTATACATATATATATATATATATATATATATATATATATATATATAAAATGTTAACAATACCAAAAATCAATTTTATAATGTATGTAAATAAATCATCTTAATAATGTTTAAATAATAGATCCTTTGAATAATACATGTTCAAAATATATAACCTACATACAGACAGTTTGCAGTGTCATATATTACTAACACACTCATTGTAGACTATTCAAACTCAAAATTCAAATCTTTTAGGTGAGTTTAAATGGGTTATTAATATAACATAAGTAATTAGCATAATTTAATTATAATATTAAAGCGTACTTGAACGTATGTTTCAGTGACAGATGCATTTACCATGCCGTTGAATGCTCAAATGAAACAGATCAAGCAGAAGAAAACACATTATAAGTAAAGGCTGATTGTGTTGTTGAATTATCATTCATCACAGCACATCAAGTAACGGCGTTAAATGAAGGAATAAAATCTTTTACATATAATCATTTTAGTGTTAACGTCCTGATGGGTTGTGGGATATCGAATAAGACCAACCTAAGGAAAAAACAACAACCTTACAGTAACATCAGGCTATATAACATTTAGTTTTTTTAGACGATGTTATTAAAAAAAACTATCAAATTCTTTTAGTTAAATATTGAAAATTGACAACTTGTAGCTCTAAAAGCCGCCAGCAGGTGGCGACATGAGATTATAAATTCAACGAGAAATTAGAACAGTGCGAAGCCGTGTTTAAAACTAGCCTATTATTTTATTAAAAATGTCTGATAAAATGCTGAACTGGTCTTTAGAAGTGATGCAAAAACTTGAGGCAATGAGATCCAGGCCGTCTAGCAATTATGTCAGAGATCAAATTTGAATAAGAAATACATTTATTAAATAAAAATGATAGAGACAAATGAATTAAGTAATTAATAGTTAATAATAAACTCTATTGTATTGTATTGTATCTAGTAGATAAAGATGAAGATCAGAATATAGAGAAAGAAGGAACAAAGTTAAGACATTTGCAGAATGAAATGAGAGGTAGAAGAGAAGAAGCAGAAGCAGAAGACACATTCGATAAGCAAAAAGAGCAAAGAAAGCTTACATCCCACAAAAAACGTATGTTTTGGTCTAATAAGAAAAGGTCAAACAGACTTCCAGTCCATTATGTCATAGCTGGTGTAATGGCTAGGTCAGAGTGACTGGTCTAATGTCAAAGATAGATGAAAATAGATACAAAAGATGTTGTTTTGCACCCTTAAGAGAATATTGCAGATCTCGCATTATCTCATGTCTGAAGAAATAAAACATATTTTCATACAAATAAGCAACTAATTCTGAAAACATAATCGCTTCTGCAGTACTTGACAGGCGTCCAATATCTAACCACAAACGTGTCAACATGACCTGTCACACTGGAACACTGAAGAACAATTGAATATAGCTAGCATACATAAAAAGAATAACCATAAAGGAGTACATTAAAGAGTAAATACTTCAAAATATGATGAGGATTAATATAGGAGTACACGAATATATGAAATCAAAAGTAAATTTGATAAATCATAAGCTATAAATTAACATGAAATATGAATAAAACGCATGAATATAAATATTGACCACCTAGAAGGTAAACTAAAAAGCAGTGCAACTATGATAAACCCAGAAATAAATGTAATAATATCAAAATAAGAGCAGTAAACTTCATTTATTAGTACCATGAGAGCAAATCCCCAGAGGACCAGAGACTCTCAGTGGAAGATGGTTGTTGTAGAAACAACAGAAATAGCTCAAGCGTCACTAGACAGAGACAGAGAGAGAGAGAGAGAGAGAGAGAGCAGTGCACAGCACAAGTATTCCTCCACTGAAACAACACAATAGCCATTAAAATACTCTGTTTAAATCAAGCACAATTCACCAAGGAAGAGGAATTAAGTCTATGTTGTAATGGCACACAGAAGCCCAGGCTGCTGTAAGAAGATCCCATTGAGGAATGATCGATTGAGCTGCTGCTGTTATTACTGGCGTTGCTAAAACCTCCAGTGATTTATAGAGCTGAGAGCAGCATTCATTGAGCCTGTCACTGACTGGTGCTTAGGGTCAATAACATACAACAGTGACCATGATGTGTGTGTGTGTATATATATATATATATATATATATATATATATTCTATCTGCATTCTGAGCGGTTTTGAGATATTGAACTTCAAAGTTTTTGCATTCCATGTAGCAACATTTATATGGGGAACAAGTCTCTTTCATACATGACCATAAGAATGTATTCTAAATGTACAATATCAAAATCCTCTTAAATTTGTAAATGGGGATTTTTGGAAGAGGTCAAATGCAGATAGAACAAAAAAATATTTTGTGTTTTGAATTATAAGATTCTATCTCGCAAAATAATTGAAGCAATATTTTTCAAGAAACACAAACAGTTTACTTAGTGTTGTAACAATGTGTCGAAATGTATGAGAAAGGTAAATGTAATGATTTCTATGACATTTATTTCATATTTTAGAACGAATAATTATTTTCTTGTTTAAGTTAAGCATAAAGTGCAGTGCTAAATATTTTATTCAGTGTAGATGTTCATTTTAGGTAGAAATATGGTGGGTAATTAAACACTGAACCTTATAAAAAGGCCATATCTGATATTTTAACAGACTTCTGGATCTTACAGTAAGACTGGAATTATAGATCAGTCATTTTTTTTTCTTTATTTTTATTATGCAGTTATGTACAAATGTAGTACAATTGACACAGTCATGAGAGTCTGCAGTTGTCCTCTCTATGACATCATTTCCTGTTCCCCCCCCCTGATGTTACTGAAATTACTGATGTGGTGGACAATAGTTTTTGAATATTTATCAGTGAAACTTTTTTTTCTATTTTTTTTTTTCTAAAAACAAAATTATGCAAAACAAGGTTTTCTTTTCAAGAATTGTCTTTTTTGTTATGATATCAGCATAGTTTTATCACCTTGACATTTGACAAAAAAAAAAAAAAAAAAAAAAATCCAAATGACTTTCAATGAATTCAGACATATAAAATCATAAAAGAAGAGGTGTATTCAAGCCATTGTGTGAATGAATTGCATTTTTAATCCATTTTAGAATAAATTAATGTACCGGGACAAAAAAATGAGTGCCATTAACCATTAAAATTTGTTAATAAAAAAAAAAGTCACAGCATCTGTGTACTGGGTGTGTCTAAATTCATCCGATTATCAGTAACAGATGGGTAAAGCAAACAGAAAATGGGCATGGGTGTGGTTAACGTACGAAAAAGCATTCAAAACAGTTAATATTTTAATCACACATTAATATGGCTCATGAACGCTTTACATTGCTGTAATTTCAAAATACTTAATTTTCCTTTTCAGTGCGTGGAAGATTTCAGTAACTACACACGATACAGTGAACTATAAAACATGGTGTCATACAAAAACACAAAACTAGTTCTCTGATAGTCTAAAAACATCATGAAGTCATGTTCCTGGTTAGATCGGTCACATAGCAGCAGCTTAGAGATCAACTTCAATCTCTCATTTGATCGGCTGAGTCAAGTAGAAAATGATTGTCGTCGTCACAACAAGGCAAGAGAGATAAAAGAGTGGAGGAGGAGAGACTCCAGCTATCATCAGTCCAAGGACACTTTGATGGGATGAAACAGAGGATGGAGCTTAATGTTAAGGGACACAGAGAGAGACAGAGGTGCGTCTGTGTGTTTTTCAGTCAGTAGAGGAGGCTACGTGCGCACTTTCCTCTTGTCGTCAAAGAGGCTGCGCAGCAAGTAGACCTGTATGCAAGACACGATCACCATGACAACAAGGTTGGTACACGACCACAGGTTGACTCGATCGTAGTTGCTCTCTTGCAGGTTGCGGTCACGGGCTTCGAAGGCTCTCAGCAATGTCTGGATCTGAAGACTCTTACCCAGTCGAGATTTCACACTGTTGATGGTGTCCTGCAAAGAAAGACAATCAAAATGTAAAACTTACATAACATACACTAACCTTCAAAAGACTGAGGTTGGTAAGACCTCCTTTCCGAGAGTCTACTCTGCTCTGATTGGTCAGACGGAAATATTCATTCCTATATGTGAATTTCAGCTCCGGTGGCTTCGTCCGCATTTCATACACATTTATATGAACAGTAAAGATGGCATCGTTTTTATCGTATCAATTCAAGCTTATCAAAGTGGATTTGCTTTCGCAGCACAGAAAAACAACACGAACCAAACGCTTTTAGGCATGTAAACAAATATCAGGTGAGCCAAACTAAACAAATTAAGCCCAAAGTATACTCCAGCCGTCCACTGTCCGCACAATGTAATTTGTCATCAGGAGAGTCCGCGAACGTTCGCACACCCCGTCCACGTGCAGCCCAATTTTTCAGACCGCGCAGATGGTGCGCGTACAACACAGTAGCCCCTCACTGCAGAACACCAGATCCAGGGGGGCGGAGATGGGTAGGTTTAGATCCAGGGGGGTGGAGATGGGTAGGTTTAGATCCAGGGGGGCGGAGATGGGTAGGTTTAGGGATATGTAAAGTGGGAGGAGTTGGATCCAGATCCAGGGAGTGGAGATGGGTAGGTTTAAATCCAGGGGGGCTGAGACGGGTAGGTTTAGGGATATGTAATGTGGGAGGAGTTGGATCCAGATCCAGGGGGTGGAGATGGGTAGGTTTAGATCCAGGGGGCGGAGATGGGTAGGTTTAGGGATATGTAAAGTGGGAGGAGTTGGATCCAGATCCAGGGGGTGGAGATGGGTAGGTTTAGATCCAGGGGGCTGAGATGGGTAGCTTTAGGGATATGTAAAGTGGGAGGAATTGGATCCAGATATACAGGGGTGGAGATGGGTAGGTTTAGATCCAAGGGGCTGAGAGGGGTAGGTTAAGGGATATGTAAAGTGGGAGATATACAACGAGGCTTTCCGTACTCTCAGCCAAAGGAGTATACTTTGAAAGACTTGTGCACTCAACTGTGCGTGAGACGGAGTGGAACACGGAAAATTAAGTATACCCAGGCCTTTACACTTCAAATAATATTTTTTCCAAAGATTGTTTCTGTCATTTTAGGTAGTTTTTAATCATGCTGATGTAATGTAATCAAGTGTTCCATTAAAAAGAAGTTTGGTTTTAGTTAGTTATTTGATGGTATAAAACGGGGGTGTGATGTCATGATTCACAACTGGCTTTTTTCAGGATATAAGGTTAGTAGCTGTATTTACATTATTTTAACAAGCCTTCAGTTGTACTACAATTAGCAGACATCAAAATAGAAGTCAGACTACTTAAAGTTCAGGGGCGTGTGCTTGCAAATGATTTTGTGGGAGTATGGGCGGGGCTTGATACCGTGGCTCCACTATATGCTCACTACTCGGGCTCCGAACAATGTAATTAGCACAAGATGTCAGTGTCGTCTTGGGGCATTAAAGGCTTCATTTAGTACATTCAAAGAGAGTGAAGGTGCGTTGTCCATCTTTTTTATGGTCCCGGGTTATAGGCTGGCATTATGCAAATTTGTTACAAACCTACGTAGGTTCGTGCAGGAAGTAAGACTGGAATTATAGGCACTTTAGAATCATAATCATATATATATACATATATACACACACATATATACATATATATATACATATATATATATATATATATATATATATATATATATGTATTTTTTTTTTTTTTTTTTTTTTTTCTGGATTCTTTGATGAATAGTAAGTTCAAAAGAACAACATTTATTTGAAATATAAATCTTTTGTAACCTTATAAGTTCAGGGAGTGTCTGTGAATTTTGGAGGGCTTTTTTCATCAGCATTTAACAATTAAACTATCAATTTAACAATTTAACAATCAAAGCTTTATTATGTCTTTAGGATTAAAAGAAAAATAACCAAGAGCTAAGACATAAAGAGGCCCGCACAAACGTCTAAGGAGAACTAGAGTTGATAAAATCTCCACTTTGAAACAATGGCAAGTAAACAAAGTAAACTCAAACACTTTGACCCAATAGGAACACACAATTTCCTGCACAGATGTGATTTTAATTGGAAAACTTCCTGTTGCTTTCTGAAATGGCTTTTTAATTTAGAATCAGTTCATATACACTTCTTTTAAGAAAAACGGCAAAGTACTTGTACTTGTATCAAAAATCGATTTAAATTCTAGAATCAGATACTTAAGGTCAGGAATCGGATACTTGTTTTCAAATTAAAATTTCAATTCCTCTTATCGATTCCAGTGTGTGCATTTTAATATGACTTTAAACCATTCAAGCACAACAATTCTTGCACGCCGTTTTCTCTTCTGTGTAGTGACAACTCTCTGTGGTCTCCCAGTGACTTACATTATTAGCAGTTTAGTGTTAAGTGATTGACTTACACCAAAACAAAAGATTACATGTATGCATTCATCTCCGAAAATGTCTTTCATAATGAACTCCGTGCCGACCTGTTTCTGTCAGTTCTTTTTTGTGAATTGGAATGTGTGCAAAGGATTGTAAGTAATTGGAGGACACGAAGGATGCACTTGATGCATATTTCAAAATGAACTCGATGAAGGATGCGAAACAAACGCTGCCTTCCAAGAATGCTTCAAATTCAGATGACATGGCAGCAGAGATATGCAGCCTTACTTGGAGGCAGCCTTCCGTTTGAGAAGCACCCTATCATGCCATTTCACAAGCACTCAGGGTCACATTGACACCACCTGTGCTGCACTGCATGCTGGTAGTTGGCATGCCTGGTTTACATTACTTCAGTTCAAACAAATGTCACCGTTAACAGACCGACCGGCTACTGGCATTATAACAGTATTCAAGCCCAAATGCTGACAGCTGTGAATAGGAAGTTAATTATTCCACTTACTTGGAATCAAAAAAGTTTACCACATTGTATGCGTCTTTCAATGCGTACACTGTTCAATTCCTGCTAATCCACATTCCATTTCAACAGTTTGTGGCTACCACACCTTTTGACCAATTAATTCACATTTCTTGTTGATCCCAATTACTGCTTACAGAAAAAAAAAAAAAAAAAGAACAATTTCTAGCTAAATACTGTAGCGTTGAGCCTAACTAAAAAGCCTAACTTTTTAAAGATTGTATTAAATTCTTTTCCAGATAGGGAAAGATTTCTTGATGCTTCTGGTATATTCCATGACCATGGGAACCATGACAGTTTTGCAAATATTAAAAGCTATTTTATATACTGTTCAAAAGTTTAGGGTCAGTAAGATTTTTCTCTTATGCTCTCCAAGCCTGCATTTATTTGATAAGAAATACAGTAAAAACAGTAATATTAATACAATTTAAAATAATGTAATTTCTGTGATCAAAGCTGTATTTTCAGCATCATTACTCCAGTCTTCAGTGTCACATGATCCTTCTAATACGATGATCTGATGCTCAAGAAACATTTCTTATTATTAATGTGACTCTGCTGCTTGTAAAACTTTGGTAAATTTTTATTTATTGCATTTTTTGATGCATAGAGGATTTAAAGAACAGTATGGACTCTTGTTTCCGCCACTAAATAAAAAAAAATAAAGGTAACTGCGACTTTTTATCTCACAATTCTGACTTTTTTCCCCCTCACAATTGGACATTACAACACACAAGAGTTTCTATGTCAATTCTGACTTTATTACTCACAATACTGACTTTATATCATCCAATTCTGACTTTATATCATGCAGAGAAAACAAGCGGAAACAAGCTTCCATAGAACGGTGTGTATTATAAATGTCTATAAATTACTTTTGATCAATTTAATGCATCCTTGCTGAATAAACTTACTAAAGGGATAGTTCACCCAAAAAATTAAAATGGTCATAATTTACTCACCCTCAAATTGTATGAGTTTCTTTCTTCTGCTGAACACAAAAGAAGATATTATAAAGAATGTTGGTAACCGGTAGCCATTGACTTCCATAGTATAATGGTATAATGGGTCCATCAACTGTTTGATTACAAACATTCTTCAAAATATCTACTCTTGTGTTCAACAGAAGAAAGAATGTCATACAGGTTTGGAACGACATGAGGGTGAGTAAATGATGACAAAATTTTCATTTTTGGGTGAACTATCCCATTAATTTCAGTCATTCATTTGTATAAAAAAAAAGTACTGACCCCAAAATTTTGACCGACGCCGAGACTCTTCTGTCTAAAAGTGTGTTTGTTTGGCATTGTATGTCATTCTTACCATGATATCCTCCAGCTTCATGTCCAGAAGGTCTGCTCCCTGAACGTATGCTTTCCAGTCCTCCGATTCATCGCCGTCACCCATATTGTCCAAAATCAACTCAAAGAAGATGACCTTCTCAGAAACAGCACTAAATGTGTTATCAAAGCAGAACATGTAGTCTCCCTCTTCTGTTTCCACTCTGGCACATAAAAAAAGCACAAGCACAATTAATCGGGAAGTAGAAAGTCAAGTGTGTATGACTAAACTGTGATGGTAGGTAAAACATACGTATGAACCCCATCAGATTTTCTGTAGTCAGAGGCTACGACGTGACCGCTGGGCGAGTGCAAGCTGAAGTCCACATCTAGACTGGCTCCATCCAGAACCTATACAAAGACACATAGATTTCCATTAATGATGAGTCAACAGAAGGATCTGCTGATTCTGCCCTCACAACATGAAGGTTTGAGCCTACTATGGGCAAGTTACAGAGTCAGAATCAGAGTCCTTTTGATACTTTCCCTTCTCCAAAAATGACCTTTAGCTCCATTGTGTCACTTCTCCATCTTCTGTAGTGTGTCACAACTTCAAGTCTAATTTTCATAATGCAGCATACTGTATTGCACTAGATCATGTTTGAAAGAGCATGTTTTGCAACCAGCCAAAAAAAAAAAAAAAAAAAGGCTATAAGGAAGAGATGACTAAATAAAATTTTGTTTTCTTGGATATGTGTCACCTATGCAATCATATATTATATATATATAACTTATTAATAGTAATAATAGTTATAATATTTAGTTATAATATTATGACATTATTAATAATATATTAGAATATTTAGCATTATTATAAACTGAAATTGTTTAGAATAATAAAATAAAACCACATTGTTGTTTTGCTGTACAATTATATATATATATATATATATATATATATATATATATATATATATAGTTATATATAGAGAGAGATAGATACTCACTTTTACTTCAAATATTTAAAAAAATAATAATAATAATTAAACTTTTCTATTTAACCAAATTGTCACAGAAATTGCCTCCAAGCTAAATTCAAATGGCTTCCTAAAACATTAAGAAATGTAATTCACTTTATAAATCTCGGACTTTAAAGTTACCTTGATATTTTTGTGAGACTTTAAGTTTAAGTTCTGTTTTGTTGTTGAACATAATTACACCTATATATAAATCAACTATATACAACCAGAATGAAATATCCAGAGGTACCTGGTACTCGATCTCCAGTGAAGCGTCTTTCTTCATACTCTGGAAGAAGCACTCTTTGTGTCCGGCGGGGAGAGTGAAGGTAAAATCACTGTCCAGAGACTGAGAGAAAGCGCTTATCACAGACACACACAATGATAAACACGCTATACACACTCTGAACACCTCTATACTCCACCGCATCTTAATACACTTCTAAAACTTTATCAACAACCGAGGAAAGTTGTTCTTCGGTAAACTTCAGCAGCTGCTCGGACAGCTCACCAAACGAGTTGGGAATGAGAATGCTGTAACTTGAGGACCCCGCCTCATAAACTTAGAAATGTTTTTATTTTTATTTTTTATTTTTTTTTTAACATGTCTAAATCTGCCAGCATAAGTACCTACTATTTTTAATAGATAAAAAAATCTATATAAATACGGAAATTAAAATGTTTTACGAGAATGTATTAAATATTTATACACACGTTCAACGTCCACTGGCATATTACGCGACGCCCTGGAATGTTGCATTATGGGAAATGTAGTCTTTTATGCAGAATGTTGTTCTAGTGCGCTCCACAGTACTTTCTAGTAGTGATGGGAAGTTGGACTATATTCTGCGAATTGGTTCTTTCGAAGAGTTTATTTCAATGAGACGGTTCTTGTTCCTTTTTTATTCAGGGTATAATATTTCTCCAATGTATGATATAATAACAAAACAATTTAATAAAAAGAAAAGTTGAAAATTAGAATAGAAAATGCCAGGGGGATATAAAAATACACAAAGACTAAAATGAATAAATTCACCTACATTATTTGGGGTTTTGTGAACCTGTTCAGACAGTTCATTAAAAAGATCCGACTCAATAAACGATTCCTTCACGAATCGGACATAGATGTTTCACAGACGTTGACCAAACAGGTTTTTAATTATTATTTTATACTAAGATTAAGTAATAACATACAAACGTGTTGATTATAGACAGCAAGCCCCTCATTGTGAACTTGTGAAACTATGGAAAAAATATTCTATGAAATATTTGCCTAAAAATGCTGGTGAAAACCATGGTGAAAACCCAAAAAGTGTTGCGTCTGAAACTTTCTATGGGTGGAGCACAAGCTTTCTTTAAACTTTAAAATGAAGTTATTAAAACAAAGTTAATGATTTTATACAAAAAAAAAAAAAACAAAAAAAAAAACTGTCAAACATTTATGCGAATTAAAGTGTTTATAAAGTTAAAGAACTTATCCGCCCACATAAGGTTGAGACACATTTTAAACCCCAAAAGAATTTTAAGCAGTTAAATATAACAAAGTAGCTAAATTATTCTCCCACATGAATGTTCTGGCACTGTTTCACATCTCTTATCTTTGAGCTGACGCGTCTGATGACAAAACTTCCAACTCATCTAGACTTCGAGGAGTGGGCGGGGTCAACGTAATACTCGATTCCTATTGGCTGAGGACGGGGCAGCAGAAGGGGTAAGCGCTGGGCAGCCAGAGCAACAGCAGCATACGCAGACGGGAAGCAGTCAGGCAGCGAGTGCTTCTCAACAGGGGGGTTTAAAACAGAAACTAACTGTTTGTTCTGTACCGCGAAACACACCCCCCTTACCTTTATACAGTTGTAAACAATTAGCATTATTAGCTAGTCTTGGCCCCTGTCGTCAGTATTAAAGGAGAATAGATAAAAAAAAGCGAGGATGTTGGTCCCCGCGGGAAGATAATGAAGAAGCTGCGCGTGTTGTTGTGCGCCGTTTTAGCTCTCCTGTGCTGGTGAGTCAAAATATTTTGTTTATTGAAGTAGTATTATAATGTCTCTACCTGTAAAGCTGAGCAATAAAAACATCAGTACTTTAACAACGACATCATTTACCTCTATATCTCTCATGATGGGTTCATGCTAGATGCTAACGTTAGTTGAATAGCTTCAGAGGTGGGATGTGTTTATAAGCTTTGTGTCATACAACATCAAATAATATGAGTCAAATATTTTCTCACTCATTTATTATTTTGGAATTGCTTGCACCTCATTCAGAAATGTGCAGTCAGACTGTTGAAAGTAGCACTGGACCACCAGCTGCCCACTATGTATGTAAATTGTGGATGTATGGTACACAATGTACAGAAACACACTCAGCCCACCGTGCATTAGGCTTCCCACTTCTGTATGGGAGCTCTTAATATTTTCAGTTTTTAATTTATGTATTGTTTTTATTCAGTTTTTCGGCTTTGTTGAAAAGCTAACCAGTGGCTTTAGCTGATATAAATTGAATTTGAATATTGAATTTTGCAGCCAGCACTTTTTTTTTAATTATTATTATCAATTGTCATGAATCTCTGTCTTTTTTTTTCTTTTCTTTTCTTTTTTGTCTGTCAGTCTCAGTATGCAGAAGCTTCATAGTAGCTGTTTTCTGCTTAGACTGCATTTATTTTAAAATAACAGGTTACTATCCAATTGTCTGGACTGCCAGAGCCTAAATTGTCTGACCACAGCCAATTGTTACTTTATTTTATGATATTTTGAGAATGTTTAATGCATTGAAATATGTGTATATCTATGATAAACTTAGCTTTTCCTGTGCCCACTATCTCTGCTAGGCTGATGTGGCGTTCACTGTGGACAGGTGGTGGATTAGGGTTGGTCATATGTTGACTAAGCCCACAGGGTGCTGACGCAGGTCACAGTACATACCTGGTGTGAGACACAAGAAACAATTACACCCTGTGCCGACCAGCCATCCTATCAGATTGGCGATTTTAATAACGGGCTGATATGCGAACTCGCTATTTTCATAACAGCTGATTACAGAGCTCGTATTACTGTCATTTTGCACAATAGTTGATTTCTTAGAATTGTGAGCTGGAAAGATGTTTGCAATGTAACCTTTTCAGTATAGGTAGATTTTTATTTGTGAGGTTGATTCATTCATTAGATGTTTGCCTAAACACAGTCTTTGCAAAAACACAGTGTGTTGCAATAGAATTGCATCACATGTGCACAAACTCGCAGCTCACAAACCTTCTGTTATTTTTAATTTGCACACTTTGCTAGCTTTGGTTACTTTATTATGGTTTGTTGATGTTTGCATGGTTTTCAGAAGAGAGCAACCTGGTTTGAGCTTAAAATCAATGTAAAACAACACACAAACCCATTTTACTTTTGTAATTTGGCTTTTCTCCTAAACAGTATATTCAGCAGGAAAAAAGGTTGGCTGGAGATTCATATAATTGATCTGTTTGGGTTGTAAAAAAAGTGGCCATTACATACCAGAAACGTAAGGGCTTTGCAACATCATCCGAAAAAGCTTGTCGCTTCAATCACTTGAAAGATTATGAATACAAACAGCAGTTTCGTTTGGAATAACATGCACAGATGGAGCGTGCACAATAGGACCAGACGCTTGCATTGAAATAGTAAGGGAAAGTGAGAGTCTTTGGGAAGTGCAAATAATTTAAAACACTTTTCTGCTTAAAGGGGTTTTTGATTATGATTTCACTTTTTTAACTTTAGTTAGTGTGTAATGTTGCTGTTTGATCTTAAACAACATCTGCAAAGTTATGACGCTCAAAGTTCAATGCAAAGGGAAATATTTTCTTTTACAGAAATTGCTTTTTAAGGACTACAACAAATGGCTGGTAGGGACTACAACGAGCTTCTTCCTGGGTTGGTGACATCACTAACCCTAAAATTTACATAAACCCCGCCCCCGAGAACACGCGACAAAGGGGGCGAGGCCGTGTTGGGCTGCTTTAGAGAAGAGGAAGAGTTGTTGTAGTAGAGTGTTGTTATCATGCCGCCATTTTACGCCGGACTGCTTCACAAACGAGGGTCAATTCAACGCTGGATTTGCACAAAAAATTAACATGACGGCACATGCTAGTCGATGAGTTGAATCAACTTCACAGCAACTACATACATTTATCCACTAACCATTCAGAAACGTCCAGTTGCATTCTAAAAGTTGTAACTTCTTCCTGAGTCTCTCCATCAGTGTCCGACAATGTAAGGCTGAACACAGTTACTTACAGTCGTCATTTTGGCTGCGTGAGATTCTCCAGCTTTGTTGTTGTTGAGCAGCCGAAGCGCGAGCTGTTAAAGCTCCGCCCTCTTCTGGAAAGCGGGCCTGGAGCAGCAGCTCATTTGCATTTAAAGGGACACACACACACAAAACAGCGTGTTTTTGCTCACACCCAAACAGGGGCAAATTTGACAAGCTATAATAAATGATCTGTGGGGTATTTTGAAACTACAAACACATTCTGGGGACACCAGAGACTTATATTACATCTTGTAAAAGGGGTCTATAGGTAATAGATCTGAAAGGCCATCCATGTGTTGCTTTATATTAGGGATGTGCAACAGCGATCGAGTACTCGACCGTGACTGCGATGATCGATAAACGATGATCGAAATGTTTTTGTTTTTTTTCTTCTTCTCTTGATTGGTTATAGCAGCACTTTGGGCGCCCTGAGCTCTGATTGTTTAGCTTGCCACAGCATGCGTCAAAAGATGTGAGAGAATGTCTGGTTTCACTTTGACAAGATGAAAATGCAGTTCAATGCAAGCTGTACAGCGGCAAGCTTTTATCTTATGCTGAAAATATCCTTTAAATTATATTCATAATTAATTTAACAATAATCATCAGCATAGGCGCCGAGCACCCACGGAAAAATACAAGATATTCTAATTTCATTTCAACCAATAAAAATCGACTGAAGCCTTCAGACACGGCTTTCTTTTCGTTATTATAGTCCATTTGATTTGAAGCAGTTTCTATTTTGTTAATGTCGAGAGCGCATTTGTAACTCACGCGAGAGCGCATCCATGTAATTCACAAGCACAAATCTCTCTGCTTGGACGCGGATTTCTTTGACTCTTGCACTGGACGCGATCAAACTTTGTCCTGTCACGAATCTCAACGTGCTTTTTCTCATGTAGAGTGGGCACCCACCGGCAGAAACATAAATCTGCGCCTGTGATCATCAGTGATTTTCATACTGTAAAATAACATTTTGGTTGATCAGAAAATGCAATCTGAATCCAAAATATTGCTGAAATATTAGAATAAATCAAAAATGACAATAGTGACACTAATAAAAAAAAACAACAAAAAAAACAAAAACCTTGCTACGAGCACTTTACTGATGAAACTGTGACTTGACACAGCACTTATGTACTGTTTTTGGATTGTACTCATGTGATTCGACTGCTTCTACTATTCTCATTTGTAAGTCGCTTTGGAGAAAAGCGTCAGCTAAATGACTAAATGTAAAATGTAAATGTAAGCCTAATAGAATTTGTTGTGTTTTCGTTTCGTTGGCTTTCGTTTTAAAGCGCAATCGGAGTTACACTTTCGGTCAAGCTCACGTTTGCATTCACAAACTTTTTGCAGATGAAAGTTGTAATAATAATAATGTAGATGAAAATAAAGCACAAATCTGCCATAAACATAGCATTATAATGGGAACTTTATAGAAATCTATAGTAAATTCTGTCCTTGCCTGTGTTTTAGCGCGCTGTCGAAAGCGCATGCACGGCAGGAGCGCGCTCTCTCACTCACTCTCTCGCTATAGTGCGTAACTTAAAGTTCACTGGCATTTGCATCCTTTTATGCAGATACAAGTTGTAATGTTACGTCTATGTTATGTATCTGAATTATCTGGTTAATATTATAGGGTGTGTCATAGAACGGGCTTCAGTTTATTGGCATAAAGTCACTACACCTCAGGCAGCTATTTCTTTTAGATGCTTTTTAATGACATTGCTGCATCATAATCACAATCTAACTCACGTGTTCATGTTTTCATGTCATATTTTTATTTTTAACATTCATTTTCATAAGTCCTTTTTCACCAGCCCCCTTAGCAGGCAATTTGAATGCAGTGCGCCTAAATCTAGCGCTGCATAAGAACAGAACAGAGCGGGTTTACTGTTACAACATGGAAGAAAGCACAGAAACATGGGAGGTGAATTCAGAAATCAACATCTGTTGTTTGGGATTATTTTGGATGCAGGAGAGATGACATATCTCGGTAATTCGCAAGACCTGTCAAACTATTATTGCAGCTAGGGCTGCACGATTAATCGCAATTAATATGAAATCGCACTTAAACCACATAGAAATGTTTACAGAAAACAATGGCAGTTTCTTCCCAGCAACTTCCATTTTTATTACAGATGTTTTGTGCCAATTACTCAGGGAGTGACCATTTTGTTCTCTTGAACACGTTTTTTTCCGCAGATGTTTTATGCGATATTCCAATTTTGCGCGCAAATTAAATTCGCAACTTTGGATGGAAACGTAGCTAATGAGTCAGTAGATCCAGATACAGTACTATGGCATGTGTAGAGGGGGCCAAATAGTAGATAACCCTCGTCTACTGTTTAGGGCTTTAGGGTGCAGAATAGACCTATTGTTGCATAATTACAAAAACAGGTTCCTTTTTTTTTTTTAACCAAATAGTCTAATTCATTCATGTAAAAAATGGTTCAGCTCTTTACTACAAAAACTGCACCAGAAGGAAAGCTTGTAATACTTTCTGATACAAGACCGTTGGATTAAATGAATTTCCAGTTCAATCAGATTTGCTGTATTTAAACTGCATATCATGTGATCTCTTATTTGAATGACCATATATGTGGTTGTGGGTGGGTGAGCACAAAGGTGTTTTTTTTTTTTTTTTTTTTCTTACTCTCTCTTCAGAAAGAAGACTTGTGGCAGCACTCTTTACATGTGTTGTTTCCTGTCCTGCTCTCTTTAGTCTGCTTTTGTCTGTATGTTGGCACATAATTGTTTTTCGTGTTTACTTCAAGGACAGCTGATGAGAAGTGAGGAGCAGTGAGGGTTAAAAAAATCATAAAGAGTTTAGAAGGAATAAAGTTAAAATAGTGTGAGAAACCCACAACCTAGAGTTATGGGCAGGACATGGTGCTGCTTTGGCACACATTGAGACCCACAGCCAGAGGCTCTTTTCTGCTGTCTGCCTTTTCTCTCTTCCTTATTCTTTCTTTTCCTCCTGTCCATTTCCTTCTTTCTTTCTTATAATAGCAGAGAATGTAGCATTCTGTTGTGATGTCTTCCTCCATGCCTTCTGCAACAAAACTAACAGGTTCATATGCAGGCCTTAAATTCTTTGTGAGACATAAACAACTGTCACCTTTCTCAGAAATATTATGACTGATTTTTAAAAGTGAACAAATTTGAACGTTTCACGGCATCTTGTAAACTCTCGAAAGTTGCATTGCAAAAATGAAAGGCGTTCATGTGAGCTACGGTGCTTTAACAGGGAAGAATTTAAATACTCAACTTCTCTGAGGCTTGTTCATTACTAGTAGTGACCCATGCCTAGACGTTGAAGTATTTGACCTGCTAAGCATGTCCCAGTCTAAGCTGCCCATCACCCACCTTGGGTCTTGAGAGTGGGCTCCAGGTTGCCTTGGAAACACCACCCCTTGGTCATTGGGTTCATCTTCTCACTTGGCCTTGAGATTTTACAAAGCATACTTGTGCTTTGTCAGGGTGCAAATGAGAAAAAAAAGTGTTGAATTAATATCATTATGTAGCTTCCTTTTTGTAAACAACACAGGTGTGATATATATATATATATATATATATATATATATTTTAAATTGTGTGGCTTCCTGTGGTTAAATAAATATAAATATATATATATAATATATATAATATATATATATATATATATATATATATATATATATATATATATATATATATATATATATATATATATATATATATAAAACTGAAACTAAAGCTGACATGCTAAGCATTTTTAGATGCCTTCTTTTGATTTTTCTGAATGTGAGCACTGCAGCTCTGTTATGTAATTCGTCTGGATGAAAACAAACCCTTCTTGGCCCCCTATGTTGACACTGACATAGCATGGGCCCCTCCCCTATGGCCATGTTTCCTATATGACTGAGTACACAGTGTGCAGTGATGTCAAAACTGCAGAAAGACAGAAAAACGCAGCCACACCCACACGAAGCCAGAGCTTTCCCTATCCAATCTTTTTTTTTTTTTTTTTTCGCAAAACCACTGAAACTGACTCAAAATGATGTAGTATACATGCCAGACCAGTATGTGGTGATGTAATTCTGCCACAGAGATACACTAAAAACAGAGAAGAACATAACAACAAGAAGACGAAGATGACGTAGCGTAATGATGACATCATCGTTTCATAAAATATACGGATTGGCTGTACACACGAAAACACAAGGGTGTCGTTTTCAGATTTATCCACTCTGGGACCCGGTTCCGTCTGGACGAAATGCCGTACAAACTTTTATGCATACAGACTGATCAGACGCAGATCGTTATCGGCCGATAATCACATTCTACGGCTCAATCGGGAGTCACTAAAATAGACTGATCTCACCAACCGATCACAAATTGATGACGTCGGACTTTAGCGTCGCGGTCATGTCATTACCAGCGTGGAGTTATTACACAGTCTCAAGAAACAATGCGTTTTTAAGCCATGCCATTTAAGAACAAGTGATTTGAAACAGCTCACTTGGAGTAAGCATTGCTCAGTGCTTACTCCAAAGCAGTGCTCATTCGTTATGTTTTGCAGTCAACACACACACTTGGAATATGTTTTGGATGAAAAGAGGAATAGACTGTCTCCCCAAAATGCAGAAAAGCTCAAATTTATGAAGAGAATCCTGCCTTAACTACTTAAGTAGGACGTAGGAAGGATGGACTCAAAGCACTTGCTTGAATAATATTTCTGATAATTTTTGTATCAACTACTGGTCATTAATGAGTTGCAGTGTTTCTATTTGTTTTTGTCCTCAGTCACATATTGGACAATGTTTAATTACACCTTATGGGTTGTAATTATGTTCGGCTTGACATCAAGTCTCACAGGCTCTTTAATAAGCCCTAATGTTTAATATCCTAATGTGGAGTGTTTTGCATAAGCCCTGTTTTTTTAAAGGCCTTTTAAAATGTTAATTGTGAAATTAATATTTGTTGTGCTTATTTATTTTTTTCTCAATCAAAATCAATAGCATTAATAAATAACGTCTGTGGTTTTACTCATTTGAAAAAAAAAGAAAAAGAAAAAAAACCCTGACATTTAACAGAGAGCTTAATTATTACTTATATAAAGCTTGAATGATCAAAAAAATGACAAAAAAAAAAAAAAAACTGACCAGAGCGTCCCTAATGAACAGTGAATTTATCTTTCAACTACTGCTTAAAACATGGGAATGTCTTCATATGGCATGCCAACCTTTCCTCTATAGCGAACAGTTGTGTTCACTCTTCACAGCATGTAAGTGTGGAATGACATTTCAACTTGCACTATGTGTTGGCTGTGCTGCAGTGATGTCGTATTTTTGTAGCTCAACCCGGAAGTAGCATCACCCTGGTTCCCGTGACACAAATCCAATAGGTTTTTTTTCTCCATTAACTTTTGGATTATGGCAAAAAAAATAAGCTCTGTGATCAATAAAAGTTTATGATTATTGCACATTTTGTTGCTCATAATAATCTAATACAGCTTTTATGGATTTTGCAGCTTAGAGCTTAGAGCTTAGACTTCACCATCACTAAGCTTGACAACTCTGTCAGTTTATTTCAAAAACATTTTCTTTGAAAATTTGAGTTAGAATAGCGAGATTATAAATCCAATGAGGCTGTGAAACCGGACTAGTTGGTAGATGAGTTTTCCTGTTTGGCGTGATTACATTTAATGTCCTCGACATCCTCTTCAGTCCCATTTAGCAACTAACCAAATTTATTCTGATATTTAACTAAAAACCCATTCAAATAACCTATTGATTTTGGGACGTTGGGACCGGAAGTGCAAAAACGGCCATTCATTTCAAGTGTTTTGCCTACAAAAATATGTCATCCCTTCAGCACTATTATTTATTTGCATGCTCATTTCTTCTATTACTTTTACCTTTGTTGTTACAATTTACACTTAAAGTTAATATTTATTATAGTAATTATGGGCTTAATTATGGTCATAATTTTTTATATTAAAGGGATAGTTCACCCAAAAACATGCATCCGGTCATCTGGCGGAAGCTAGTTATTTTAGTTTATAACGTTTTAAATATATTTTTCTTACAAAAACCCATCGCTTCGCTACAGAAGGAATTTATTAACCTCCCGGAGCCGTATGGATTATATTTATGATGAATGGATGCATTTTTTGAGGGGCTTTAAAACAGGCCTCCATTTACTACCATTATAAAGCTTGGAAGAGCCAGGATATTTTTAAATAAATCTCCGAATGTGTTCGTCTGAGAGAAATTAGCCATATACACCTAGGATGGCTTGTGGGTATATCATGGGATAATTTTCATTTTTGGGTGAACTATCCCTTTAATGCATCCCTACGATGTTGGCATAATATTCTAATAATTATAATAATTATACATCTGCATGAGTACACTATGCATAAGGTGATGTTTAGCCTTTTATGTTTGACACCCCTGCTTTAGCCGCTCTGCATGATGCAGGTAATGTAGAGAAAGGAAATGCAGCTGACAGATATGTGTTTGGTGTTAGTCTTACACTTCTAATCACAGATGGAGTGATGATATCATTCTCAAAGTGACATGCATGTCCTCCAGAATAATGTTCATTTTGCAGCTTATGTGAGCCTTTTATACCTTTTAGATAGTTTCTCATTGTTGCAGCTGGATCTGCCTGGCACATATAGCAGCAGGAGGCTGGTAATTATTTAGAGGGATAATTCTTTCAGCCCGAGCCCCGAGTAGTAAGCGATGACGTTATATAATAGAGTATTAGATAAGAAGGATTGAATTAAGAAGGCAGCCAGTCTGCCAGCCCCTGTGCTTTGTTTGCTGGTCTGTCATGTTATTGTGTCTGCTATTGTATAGAGCAGTAGCTTCATTGATTAATGTTAGTAACATTGTAGAGTATAGGTAGGATGTGAAGACACTGATCCATGCATCAAATATTTACTTTTATTGTGTATGGATGGATGTTTTAAAAGTGAAATTATTTGTTTCTCACCCAACTGGTTCCTATTATGTACCCTGAAGACGGAGTTTGTTCACTCAAGAACCACAGCACTGCATGTTGTAACAGTTAGCGCCTCTTAGTATTGAGTTTTTCAGTTTTCAGTTCATGTGATTCTACTGATTTAAATAAGTCAACAAATAAGTGAACACACAAATCCACTTTAAAGCTGCGATGAAATGGAATGGCGACAGATCTTTTCTTCTATATTGTTGTGACGTCCATCCGAGTGTAATGGATTATCGAAAAAGGAAAAAATGATAGGATTGGGCTTAACCTTGTTCTAATGTTAATGAATTTGAAGTATTCTAAATGGCCGTCTGCAAAAAACACAACCAAATCGTTTCCATATAAGTGCTTTCCACACAACATTCCATTTACCATCCTCAAAACCATTTTAAACACAATAAAGCTTTATAGATCCACATTACAGACCTCTCAGTAGCCTATTTAGTATAATTTTTAGTACGAATGTTGTTAGTGAATCGTTATTGGTTTCATTGAATCATTATTCTCACAAATTTGTGAGTGCAGAATGCCATGATTATGTATGTTATGTGGTTACTACTAGTCAAGTCATGGGATTTTGGGATATTTCAATGTTGATTTTGTATTGTTTAAACTACATATAATTAATTTTCTAAATACCCCACATCATTAGGGATATATTAAACAAATCATATTTCCCACCTCAGGCATTAAAGACTTTTTATTATTTTCAGATTTATTTTCAACCCTGTAACGGACAAAATGGAATTAGTTAGAAAAGGATTTTACGCAAAATTTGCTATAAAACAAACATCTACCTACTGCTCATGTGTCCCTCATAACAATTTAATAACTACAAATGTAACATTTATGATCATTTTTACATTTTAATGGGACTGAAGTTAAAAATAAACAAATTATGTGTCTCCGGTTTTGAAAAAAATAAATAAATGTTTTTAGTTGAGATGTTTAACTAAAACCACAATTTTATTGTGTTAGTCCTTAATATGTCAGGTGGTAATCAGCAAGAAATGCCTTCATTTTTAATAATCTTTCCTATTTTTTTTCCCATAAGAATAGTTCTGAAAATAAATACATCACGTTGTGTCATTCACTTTTACACACTACTTCCGAAACTTTCGTCCATCATAAAAAAAATTCGGATCAGGTTCAATTTTCTGATTTTTCGCATCTGTAGCAAGCATTTTGAGAGAGGGGTTTTGATAAATCAGAGCCACCATACAAGTGAAGTGAATGCCAAAATCCAGAGTGTTATCTGACAAGTTGATAGACATAGCCTATTGCCAGTCTCTGTTCAGGATCAGTTGGTTCACAGAAATTGGTGGTCTTCTTTTTAATATATGGCTCCAGTATCGCTAGCAAAGCATCAAACTGAGCCACTGACATCCTGAAGTAAACTTTGAATCGCTCAGGAAAAATCCTGCAGCTCCTTGATAAGGAGGTGGAACTCTCCTTCCTCTTGCGATCACAGGATTGGATTTTCTCTTTTTAAGAAGAGAGAGGACAACAAAATCGTCCTCACTGCTTAAAGGCTCCATTTTGTATTGTTTTGCGAATATTTTTTCACAACAGATTAATTAATACGCATCAGACTCTGTGTGCAAGGTTTCTGTGTGTGATGACGAATACGAAAAAACGCATACAAAAATGTCAGACTCAGTGTGCAAGGACCTAAGTCTATACACTAATACAGTACTGTAAGGATGTTTGGGAGCTCGCAGTAGAGTTCGCTCCATGAGGGGCCTCATTTCCTCATGCACAGACAACTTATATATGCATGTACAAGTTAAAAAAAAATTTGTGCTGCCTCTTACATAAGTATATCCCATGAGGACTGTAATGGTGGTCTTGTCTTTTGGGCCCTAGTTGTCATATAAGCCTAACTGTTTTTAGCATATGGATGGGTAAGAAATATCTCTGTGCTGACAGCCTGACTCAGGGGGAGGAAGAATGACTCTGAACATACCTCAGGCTGATGAGTGGGGGTTGGTGGGTTTGGGAGGTATGCAAGGCCAAAGATTTTGTACTGTGTCGGAGGTAGTGGTTAAACGGATCGTTGTTGATCCTTATGGACCAAGCCCCCCCGGTTCGGCACACGTGATTTGCGGATCAATTGCAAGTTTAACCGCAATAGAGTGAAAGATTATCATTTCCACATGTTTTGTCTTGCTAGTTTGCACATTAAATAGGTATAAACTGCAAATTGATTTCTCTTTCGCGTCCTCAATGCACTTGGATGGACGCATACACGCATTATGTCAAAATACCCCTCTCGGCAAGTATTCTCGTGAACACATTCGGTTATGTCTTAATTGAACTAGGTGACAATTCGGATGTGTATCTATCGGATATGCGTGTGCATGGGGTCTTGCTCTTAAAGTGACAGCAACCTATAAATACCTGCTGTTGTCTGTCATGTAAATCAAACAACAAAACACAGCTTTAACAAAGATTAATCTATATTAAATTTATACAGTGAACAGTGTCATTTTACATTTAATTATTACATGAAAATGAATACTACAGTTAGACCTTATACTTTATTTGTAACTTTGTTGTAGTTATGTATGCTTGTAATTGGTGTACAGTATTTGTTCTTTTTATAGTCTGTTCACTTGCCTTTAATAATGTATTAGTTAGGCTAGTAGTCTCTGGTGTGGTATCGGAGTAGTTAAAGTGGGCTAAGTAATAAATGTAAAGTTACTCCCCACCCCCCAAAATGTTTGTTTTGTGCTGATCCGAAAAATGATCCGATCCGTGACTTGATAACCGTGATATGATCCGAACCGTGAGTTTTGTGATCCGTTGAACCACTAGTCGGAGGCTATGTTTTTGTAGAAAAAACTAAGGGTGTATTTTATTTTTAGATTTGGATTTCTTATCTTCGTCCAAGAAGGCCCCTTTTTGTCTCGCCCCTCTGGTATTTTTACTGGAATTTTTTACTGGTTTTCTGATTCTTCAAGAATTTCAAAAGAAAAGTGCAGTGTCACAGCATGTAATGTAATTCTGTATAGCTCGCAGCAGTCAGAGGTATTCCCCCCTGCACACCAGCTTCCTGTTTGAGCTGTGTCATAGGTTCTGCTTGCTTAATGATGAAGGAACCGTTCATAATTAATTGTGACAACATAAGCTGTATATTGATTCAGCACATCACTTATTTAAACTGTGGAATTTGTTTTATGAACTTGTAAGCCTAAATTGCCATTGACCTGATCTTATAGCTAGAGATGGATCGATAATCTATGTGCCCAATGTGTTTGAATGATATATTTACCCTTTTCTACTCTGGTTCTGTTATCGGTTCTACAGATGCTTTCATTTGGTGGGTCTCTAAAAAAGGCATCCAACATTTCACCAGTGTGCATTGAACAGGAAACAAGTATTCAGGGCATAAAGATGTTACGTAATTTTCACTAACACTCACAGTAACTTCACAAACACTAGCTAGTAGGAATGCACCAATGTATCAGCCGCCGATACATATCGGTCGATTTTTGCTCAATTTACAACCATCGGCATATCAGCTTTAGCAGGAAAAAGGCAGATATAACAAACTGATGTGCTTTAATGCTAATCAAATAACAAAAGATCACATACTATTCTTGACTAAATAACTTCTGTAACTTTCATAAATAGCAGATCCCATCTGAATGATGACCAAACCTTTACTGATGTTTTATAAAGTTTATTGCGTCCGTTTTCACTCTAAAAAAAATAACCATAAGAGCTAAACAAGAAGTGCACATTAAAATCTCTCTCTCTCTGTTGCATTATCATCCACATACAGCGATTTTACTCAAAACACTTATTACAACTAACAGTAAATAAATACATACAGATCTTATGCCTTTTCGGGGGGGTGCTTAATAAACTGACAAACTTTAAATCTGCAAAATATCTCTGAAGAACTGTGCTCTTTCATTACCCGTGTAGCTCCGTAGACGAGAACACCCGTCAAAATAAAGCCCTGGATACATTGCACGATTTTAGCAATCCTATAAGATCATTACTTTATCACACTGTGCGACATGGATCTATTAAACTTGGGTACGACATGCATGTAGACTGTACGACGATGACACCTGTTGACTCGTAGGCTACAATGTAAGTTTCTATAGAAGAATTATATGTCATCAGTATGCGCTAGTGGTAAACAGAAAACCATGCTGAATCACACTTTGGCAGTTGTAGTTGCGCTGGGAAAAAAGGAAGCCGCGAAAGAAGAAGGGAAAAGAGTTTGAGGTAAGCAGTTTTAAATTTTAGCGCCGTGTCGCGTTGATTTCATGTCGCATTTTTAATGGCTGGTCAGTAGATGTAGGTTGTAGCAGCAAACGCACTGTGCGATGATCATGCTGAATTTCTGACACTGTCAGAAAATGATCGTAGGCTATCTTTGGTCGCAAGACCGGGAAAACGGCCGTCTTTGACCCTCTCTCATTGTACGACATAGGACCACCGATTAAGAGCCACGATCATAGAAATCGCCACGATTGTTTTCGTCTGGGACAGCCAAAAATCGTGCAGTGTATGCTGGGCTTTAGTAAAGCAGATCTCATACATATTTAAACTTACAAATAAAAAATTAAAATGTATACAAAAACAAATTGGAAGATTACAATAAAGGATTAATATGTTTTTAATTTATAAGAATATGCAGTGCTATTTTACATGTTACCTGAAAACTATTAAATCTACCTGAAAAGCACTGTTTATTTAATATATACCTTTGTTCCGTTGTATTTATGTAGGACTGCTGAATGTTAAATGGAATGCTAGTATAATTTACTGCAGGTGTTTTAAAACTTTGCTGATTTAAAACATGATCAAAATACTATCTATTTTGATGACAATTTCAAAACACAGGAAGTGACAAATATCGGTATCGGCCAATAATTGTTTGTTTAAAATCCTATCGGTGCATCCCTACTAGCTAGCAAGTTTTGTTAGCATGTTTTTTAACAATGATTGGAGAAAATCCGATTTTATCTGAATAGGAAAGGTCACTCACTGTCCAGGACCGCGATTGTTATTTGAAAAAGTTAACTTTAATGGACTGAACCAGATTGGCCGAACCCATACACACTCACTCAGTGGATGGATGATCTGACAAGATTACCTCCGATTGAGTGGCCTCCTACTCCTACCTAATAGAAAAACCGAGCTCATATAGTAAAGAGAAACTGAGGGCGTATAAAAGTTAGCTAACTTATGTGCTCAAAAGTTTGCGTTACGTGAGATTTCTGATTTGGTGGGCATGCATGAAAAATCTTTAGACACAAACCATAATCCAATACCAACAAAAGACAATGGTTTATTTAACCTAAAATGTGCGCTGCAAATGCATTTTTGATGATCATTTCTGTCCATTCCATTTGTTTGATTGCGTTTAACCACAGCTGTCGTTGGTTTTTTGTTTGGCAGTGGCAGCAGGTATGCGATAACATTTCGAATTGGAGCTTGTACTGTCGATTCTGGCCCTCAACAACACAACAAAATGAAATTTTAAGCTCCTTATGTAGCCACGACCCTGTGCTGGTTTGTATTGGCTGCCTCCAGTTTTCCTTTTGTTTTGCCTCCAGCTAACGCTCTGACGTAATTGTGACGTCGACACAAAAAGGGACTATATGTATTGGTAGTGGGGGAAGAAAAAAAAAATTGGTCTATTTCTACTCGTAACCCTATAACCAAACAGCATTTCTGACAAAGAGTTATATAGTATGTTGTCAGTGTATATGATTTCAGTATTGAACTACATATAATGTGACATTACATTCGTTTACTTTCAGAGATTTTGTGGTACATAATTAATTAATATTCCTCAGTAAAACAACCCAGCTGTTGTAAACATGGCATATTACCTCCTGCAGTCATGCACACTATTTTTCCCTTATTGAATCTCACTTCCTTGTCTTTTTTGTGCCTTGGTTTTTAAGCAGAAGTATGAAAAATTCTGGTGAAAGAAATGAATAAATGAAGAAGAAAGCCAAAATATTACATGTCATGGATGTATATTTGCAATTCATCAATTTACTCTTAGGGCCATATTAAGATTCCAATATCTCTGTGATTAAACCATATAGGGCCTTATAGATATGGATACCAAAAGAAAAGTATGTTAAAAAACAAAATTTAAAAGGATATTAAGATGTCTTTAATACTTCTTGAGTTACTGGCATGCAAACTTGAGTCAAAAAAACACAAAAAGTGCTTTTTTCCATTTTTGAACTGTTACCATTGGCATATGTAATGAAACAAATATTGCTAAAGAGTTTACTAACAGACCTCTGTGTAAAAATAAAATAATGATGCTGCCATCTTTCTAAAGTAATTTTGAGTGGATTACCCAGTAAATATACACCCATGACACATGAATGTGGCTTTCATCACTATTTATTATCTTTCTTCAGAAAAATATATTAACAAAATCCAAAATTTGAACTGGTGAAGTTTCTGAAATTTGGTTGATTTGACACAGAATAATCCTGTATTATGTGGACTAGATTTTTTTTGATTAACTTATTTATTTTATTTTAACAGCTGGCAGAGAAGACCCTTTTCATAGTGCAAAATTTGTGAATGACATATTGATTCACGGGTGAAAAATGTCAGGACAAACACTTGAAGAATCCTGTATCGAATGAGGCACTGAATTAATGTGTTCGAAATCTTTGGCTTGAGAGGAAAATTGGGTTGTGCTTAATTAAACATTGTTTTTTTTCACGGATGTGGACAAACACATTTTGCTGGCACTCAGACTGGCTGTCTTTTATTTTGCCTTTACTCATTTGGTTTCTCAGTTTCAGAGCCAGACAGTCCATTATTGTTGCTTCTTTCTCTGTCTTTGTATCTCTCTTGTCTTTCTCTCTGCCTGTGTAAGCAGTTATATTAGATCCTGTCAAGCGTAGGGGAATGTCTGAACTTGTCGCTTGGGAAACAAGCAGTTGGACCAAGCCAGGCAGAAGCTGTCCCCAAATCATCCCTGGAGCCTTGTCAACTTTAATACCAATGTTTTCCTTCTCATCTCTGAATAAAAACCCCACACCTGCTCTGTAATTAAACGATAGGAAGAGAGAACAGAACAGGGTATTTTGGTAAGCAGAAGCAATACAACAAAAGTTTTGGTTTAGTTTTTCAGATTCGAGAGAGCTCAATGACAATCTTTGAGGTTGAGTAGTGATATTTTGCAGATTTAAAAATGCTCTGTGACAAAAAAAACAACAAAGTTCTGGCAAACAAAATATTTTATGTAAAATAAATGACATCTACACAATGACACATAAATGGACTGAGCTTTTGTCTGCCTTAGCCTTGTTTTTGATCACATTAAATGTAGTTTGGCTACTTCTAGGTTTACTGTGGTTGTGGCGGTCTTCCAATAGCCCATCCCCCACTTCTTCAAGCACAGGGCACATTGTTTCTTTCTATCCTACACATACAGACATTCTCCACCCCCTCCTCAGATTGTGTTCTAGGACATTTTGTACTCAATGTAAAGAAAGCAGAAAAACCAGCCCATGATGTTCAAAGGTTTGACTGTTGAAAGGTTAAACGCATCTGTTTACATTTATACACCTATAGATTTGCTGAAAGGACATAAGTCAGTGAGTGGTTAGTTTTGTGCATCCGTTAAAGAATGCATGTTTAGTCTCTAAGTGATCTAAATGTTTAATGCCTATGTTGGTTTGCAGAGCTGTTGGCAGTAGTGGGCAACTCACACACTCTTTTGTCCTGCAAATCAACTGCTTTCCCATTCCCAATATTCCTTAAGCCACCAATCCTGCTTTCAACTTTCTGTTTTCTTACCTAATAGTTGTTCCTAAATCCCGGCGCTAATACTTCATGCTTTTTGGAGTCCTGCCAAGTCATTTAAAAAAAAAAAAAAAACGGCTACCTTATATTGTGTTCACACTTGAATGGAAGCTTGTTTCCACCACTAAATAAAAAAAATAAAAAAGGTAATTGCGACTTTTTAGAGATATAAACTCACAATTGCGAGTTATAAAGTTTCGCAATTCGAAGTTTCGAAAAGACTTATTTTCTTAGAAATGTGAGTTTATATGTCATCATTCTGATTTTATAAAATGCAATTGCAAGTTATAATGTCAGAATTGTGAGACACAAAATTCTGAGAAACGTCAGTCTTTTTTTCCCTCACAACTGGACATTATAACACGCAATTGCGAGTTTATATCTCACAATTCTAAGAAAAAAAGTCAGAATTGCAGGATATAAACTCACAATTGCGAGTAAAGTCAGAATCGTGATGTAAACTCGCAATTCTGACTTTTTCTTGCAATTGCGAGTTTATATCACAATTCTGAGAAGAGAAAAAAAGTCAGTACAGATACAAGAGCATCAATTTTCTGCATTCTGACTGTAAAAGGAATGATAAATGATTTGATATGATGATAAAAAAAAACTGAATATACTGAATGTATATCTAATAATAAACAAGTTGTACTCTAACCACTATTATTTATACAATTTATAAAAAATATTTACGTAGTCGAATATGCATTTGAACAAAAACCTCATAATAGGCTGTGTCCCAAATGATATCCTAAGCCCTTGTGAGACCCCAAGTGTATTGAAGTGTGCCATTTCGGACAGGGACAAATATTCTGATCACATGCTCGCATTTGTATGGCCTGTATTCCTATAGTAAGTCTAATGTCAACACGTTGAGCTCTAGTGTTGAATTTCCTCTATCCTTAAAATGCAGATCCTGTGTGCTGATTAGGGATGTGGCAGGACGAAATGGTTAAATGACGTCTGTGATTGATTATCTTCTGTTATAACAAATATTCGCAGTTCCAGACAGTGCTTTTTCTTCATTGTGAATGTGAAAATTTTCTTTTTTTTTCGGACTAAATATTTTTTTTTTTAATAAGCAAACGAGGTTCAGAATAACTTCACCAAAACAAGTAGAGGTAAAAAGGGTTTCTTTGTCATTGTCATGCCATTGTTGATGGGCTTATTTTGAATCTTGTTTGGAGATGGGATTTGAATACTGTGCTCCTGCTGTTGTCACACCATACTTATGGCATCAACTAAGGCTTTATCTCTTAGAAAACAAGGTTAGCATGCAAACCTATAAGCCTATAGGCTGCACTGCAACTCTGCCCAATCTCTTTTAGGAGACTGATAAACACTGTTGACTGTTTCTGCTGTGCTGATTCAGCTGCCCTGAGCATTGCCTGTTGAGGAAGTTATGCATTGCATTTCAATCGATGGCTTCAGTGTTCTGGAGTAAGCTACTAAAGCATCTGTTATCACCTCTAATATCCTCATCATTTTAAGTTGGGCTAAGCAGGTTTTTTGATTTGTAAAACATTTCTTTGTTGTGAATTGTTCTTGTCACGTGAGTGGAAGACGTGATGCTGCAGTGTCTGTAAATGCGTGATGAGATCCAGTGCTTTTTATCCGGGCTTGAATAAACCTGTGCTCTGCGTGACTTGTCCGCTGCCACTTTCAGATCGCATTAGCTGCATGAACGCCTAAAACTTGTGATTCACGCTGGCCTCTAGAAGCTTCAGCCTCATTTCACTAAATGCGCTTCTCAATTTAATGAACGGCACCCTCAGACTCCCACAATCCTTTGCAATCTCCCGCAAAAAGACCACAGGTGGTTGTTATATGCATCTGCAACTGGTAACAAATAACTAGGATTGAGTATGTCTGGTTACATTCAGACATACTCAACATACGTTTGCAATTCGACTTCTTCCTTTGTGTCTACTCTATGGATGCACAATATATCCGTATCATATGCATTATTGTTCTGAAACCTGTTTTATTGATTCCTACACATACATCAAACAGCATGTCAGACATTTCAGTGAAGTTCATTATAACCTCAAACACGAGGCTCCGAAGCCTCTGGGATTTTATAGTAGCAGATGTATTACATAGCAATAATGTTTGTGGATTGATAGCTTGACACATGACTTCACTAAAGTACAGCTCCATTCAGCTTCATTCTGTGGTGTTGGGTGAGAAGGGGAGAGATTATGTTATAATGCATGGGATTTCATTTTTTGAAGTTTTTCATTGACTTCATTTTTCAGCCCTGTCAGCTCAAGAGGGCTCAGGCATCTTCCGCTCTGACATTTGCTCTGTGGCAGAATGTTTTTGTCTAGCCACAGCATTGGCCTACTTTTTGAGCGAGCTCTGGCTTTGTGCCCCACAATCCTGTTCTTCTGTTCCTCCCCCGGCCACGTCGCTCTGTGCACATCTGAATCTGTTGAGTCTCTGATTTCCCTCCCTGCAGTTCATTTATTATTTATCAGTTCATCATTTAGACCATCCCCCTTATTTAAAAGAGACTGTGTTTTGTACTGTTTAAATAAAAAAATCTCTGGTTGTGGTTTACCATCACGTTCCTGCTAATGTCCTGCTGGTTCTTGTCCTTTTTTTTTTTTTTTCTGGTCCTCTTTTTTTAATTCTGAAGTGTATGTGGCTGAGCACACTGCAAGAATTAGCATTTGTAGTGACATTTAGTGTCTAGTCACCGTTTGTTCACTCTGTGAAGCAGATGCTGTTTCTTTTTTTTTTTTTTTTCATTTAATGTGCCAGATGCTCCGTTCCAGTGCCACATAGGCAAGTCAAAGTCCACTCAACGAATGCAAAACAAACAGATCTAGATTTATCTTCCTCAAGAGTTTTGCTCATTAATGAAGCAAGCATCTGTTTGTATACAGTTTGCAGGAAAAATAACCTTTGAAACTCTCCTGGTGATGTGAACAGGTGAAGTCACCAGTCATAAATGTCATAGTCTTGACAGATATGTGGAAACCAATATGCATAGGTATCATATAGGTTATTGATAAATATTACAGTTTAAAATTTCAGAACTTTTGGATTCTCCATCCCACTTTTCAGCCAAGATTCACTTAAAGGATTAGTTCATTTTAAAAAGAAAATTACCCCAAGATTTACTTGCCCTTAAGCCATCCTAGGTGTATACGACTTTCTTCTTTCTGATGAACACAATCGGAGATCTTTCAATAAATGTCCTGACGCATCAGAGCTTTATATTGGCAGTGACCAGCGAGTATGAAGCTCAAGAAAATGCATCCATCCATCATAAACGTACTCCACACACTGCTCTGGGGGGTTACAATTTTTTCGTAAGTTGAATACAGAAGGTGGTCTGCCAGAGGCTAGATGTTTTACTTTATAACTTGTTAAATATAGAATTTTTTTTCATTTTTTTTTTTTTTTTCATTGCTTTACTTCAGTAGGCCTTTATTAACCCCCCGGAGCCGTGTGGAGTATGTTTATGATGGATGGATGCACTTTCTTGAGCTTCATACTTGTTGGTCCCATTCACTGCCATTATAAAGCTCGAATGCGTCAGGATATTTATTAATATAACTCAGATTGTGTTCATCAGAAAGAAGAAAGTCATATACACCTAGGATGGCTTGAGGGTGAGTAAAGCTTGGGGTAATTTTCATTTTAAAGTGAATTAATCCTTTAATCAATTAATCATTTCCCAAAAGTATAGTTGGCCAATTATGGTTGCAAGTTCCATCGAGCTCTATTTGAACAACGCACCCCAGGCATATTAGACCAACATCACAAGATTTGTCTTGAGACTGTCTGTTGTTGCCTAATTTTAGGTCCATTCAAAAGAGTTAGACTTGGAGACATAACATTATAAAGAAAGCCCTGTTCAGATGTTAGCCACAGTTTACAGCAGCGTCCATTCACACACACACACACACCCTGGCTGAGAACTGAGATGATTGTCAGAGAGCATGCAGGATTTCATTAAAAACTCACTCGACGTCTGCCTTTGAACATGTAGGGTCACATAGATCCCTTCAAACCTTTCTTCGCCTCATGCATCATTGTGATCATTTTAGGGTTGTGTACAGAGGTGACACACCTCTGAATAGCCAAAAGATATTTTCCACTCCATTTATTTGCCTTACTTATTTTACCACATGTGCTCTATGCCAGCTGTTTACTCAGTTGTGCAAGAATTGTTCAGGTGAAAATTATTTGTAATTGCCTTAGCCAGGAGAAAAAACTTTATTACATTGATGTTAGGGCTGCACGTTTTAAGGGGGGAAAAAATACAAAAAAAAAAAAATACAAAAATTGTGATTTTTTTTTTTTTTTTAATGTAATTTTTAAAACAAACAATCCAAAAAATCATGAAGAACACTAGGTTTGTTGTGCTTGTTTGTAGGACTGCACAATTTGGCCAAAAATGTTGTTTATATATCAATAGGCCTTTGACTAATAATTATTATGATGATTATTATTATTATTATTATTAAGAAATATTAGCCTACTATTGTAACACAATTTCATTATAAAATACAAAACGGTATACAATAATAATTATTATCATTATATTTTAGAGAACTTTTATTTTACAGAAAACTGCTGGGTGACCTGTTAACATACAGGGGGCCTATAACTACAAAGGTTTTATTATACAAAATATTATGATAAAAATATGCAACAGAAATTTTTTTGTCAGGAAACCTTAACATCCAGTGAAAAAACAAAACAAAAAAACAAGCAAAATTTATGGATTTTCATGTTTACTTCAAATTTCTTTAGACAGAAACATTATTTTTCCTATTTTTACTAAATGGGTCATTGACGAATAAAGTTTTTAAAAGTGTAAAAAAATTTTTTTTTATTTTTTTATAATCAATTAACACTGCTTTTTATTTTTTTATTTTTTTTTATACAAGATGGACAAAATTTGTCACCAAAAAAGTAATTCTTTAACCAAAATTTCGTATTTACCGAATAACACTTTTGGTTATACTGAATGACAGTATTTTCAAACAATGTTAACAGGCTGATATCTAGCTAGCAAAATGACAATCATTTTATATCTAGTACAAGTTTTTAAAATATTACAACATTATATTGGTTACTCCGAATGACAAATGAAATTAATTTTTCCGGACATTCTTTCTCATAACAAAGCAACGACTTCCACACATAATTTTAATACCATTTTGCACTATGTTAATATATGATGTTATAAAATACAAGTATAATAAAAGTATATTTTACATTTTAAGATATTTTAAAATGTAATAAATGTATACAGGCCTTTGGACTGTTAAACCAAATGACCTTTTGACACTTCAAAATTTTTAAAATACCTTTGTGTTGCAAAATATAATTAAAACCTTTGGGATTCAGTAAAAGACATCTAGTTGTACTACCTTACATACTTTGGATGTCATATCTCTGTTTTTTATTATTATTAAGGTCTTTGGACAAAAAAAAAAAGAAAGTGTGGACTCGTAAGAACACCGCGAGTGTTTAGGGTGCCATTTGGGACGAGGCCAAAGAAGTCATAAAGCTTATGATGTTCCAGGAAATCCCTTATAGGGACAAATGCATCAAAATGTCACTGCAGCAGAATAAAACACAGATACAGATGTTTTGACATAAACATGAAGACAATAAATATACGATACGACAATATATGGCATACCTGTGTTCTTCTAGATACCTCTAGTATTTTCATAATAAAGTATATTAATAATTCAATGCTAATCAACATAGCCTTTATCACACTATAGAATACTATAAAATAATATATTTTCTGCCTCATTCTGTGATATTGAAGCCATGTCAGATCACAGAAGGAAGTTATTTCAGTAACTATCCATGCTAGATGGATGGATGCACACTTTTATCGTTGGTAAATATTGTTAAACATTGTGCCAGTTCCATCAACCATAAAAAACAACCACAGCATTTGCATCAAGCTCCATCAGTAATTATGTTCACTTCACACTAGTCCAGGTGTTTTCAATTTCAGTGTCAGTTGTAGACTTAGTATTTTAGACTAGCATTTATAGCATGAATCTTAAGTTAATAAAACATTACAAGCTTGCTTTTCAGTCTCAATTCCTGACATTCTATAGTAGATGATGTGAAGTTTAATGGCATCATTGTTTTGGATTGTGGTACAGTTGTGGATCCTGGTCTTCTCTGGCATGAATAATAGGGCTAAAGCTAACAGGAAATGTTTGGGGGATTTTGCTGGGCGCCTGGCTTCCCTAAACCTACTCATCCAGACAGACTGAGAGAATAAACACTGCCACAAAATGAAGCAATCTGTCACATCAAATGGCGCACTGGGAAATTGATTGCCATCATTTATTGTCCCGTCACCAGTTTTCTATCCTGGCGCTTAGTTTCTGTCCTGACCCTGTGATTTCAGTGATTTCACTCATGTGACAAAACCTTCATGTAGTGCTTATTACTAAGGGGGTCTGCGATGTCTGCTGGGTAGTGATATATTGACTGTTTGCAGGGCATCTCAGACTGAGCATTTCTACAACAATTTGGCATCTTACTTGAGATGGTCAAACACTATTTGTGAAGTGGGGTGACTTTGACGTAGCCCAACATATCAACGTTTTTCTGCATCTACAGACAAACATATATATTTTGGTCCAACAAAAGAAAAATTTGTTTGTACATGGACAAGTTTAGTATCTTTTCCAGTATCTTGGCCTAAGAGTGACAATGCGATGTAACCAAGGTTTTATGTTTGTGATATTTGTATAATGTGAAAAACAAGCCAGCCAACAAACTGTCTTTTCAGTTTTTTGAATACAACAGTTTCCTAGTTCTGCCTTTGTCATCAGCCTCAGCTCTTATGTGTCAATCCCTGTTGCTGTGCTTCTCTGTAAGTGCTCTCATAAATAGGAGCTAAATGGGATATGATTTTCTCCCACTGAGTTCCCATAAGCTCCCTGTCCAATGGAAGAGCAGCAGTATCCCTGATATGCCTGTGGGCCACACAGCCTCCTGTGTTGGGTCGCTTCCCAACAACGGAAGTATCTATGTATTAACAACCCCCCCTCCCCCCATAGCCTCCATCATCATCTCAGACCATTAATTAACTTTTACATCACTAACAAGTGGCAGAAGGGATGGGAGGAGAATAAAACTTAATAATAAAAATAATAAATAATAATAAATGACAGATCGTTTCGCTAGACAAGACCCTTATTCCTCGGCTGGAATCGTGTAGGGCCCTTTGAAGCTGCACTGAAATTCAACCCGTTGAGCCCCAGTGAAGTCCACTATATGGAGAAAAATCCTGGAATATTTCCTTAAAAAACTTTCATTTCTTTTCAACTGAAGAAAGAAAGACATGAACATCTTTGATGACATGGGGGCGAGTAAATTATCAGGAAATTTTAATTCTGAAGTGAACTAATCCTTTAATAAACAAACAAACAAACACATTCATCATCACTTGAGACTTGAAGCAAACGTTATGTAACATCAGAAAGCAATATTTTAACCTAGAGAGGGTAAAAAGCTTGAGCTGCTATTTTTGCACCTCCCCTTTTTGGGAACTGAATATATCTTTTCTTCTTTCTCTTTGTTATGGTAAGGGTTTGACCTATTTTCTTGCCATGACATGTCAGAAGATTTTTGCTGCCATTTTTGTCTGGGTAGTGAAAAGTAATTTGGCTACTAGGATAGCATTCAAAAAGTATGCATAAATATCTTCACCACACTGATATGGAAGAATAAAAATAGTTGTTTTATATAGTAGTATGTTTTGATCTTATTTATCTGTGGTGTTATTTGTGACTAAAAAGCTGCCCTGCTGAATCACTTCATTTGACCTACATTTGAGTTTATTACCTCCTGCTCCACCTCTCTTCTGATCTTAATTCACTGGTGACTTTTACAAATTATTTCCATAATTCAAATCTGCTGAAGCATGCCATTGAATATAGATCTTCACATATAAGAAAAAATGGAAAAGATCATGGTGAGACAGAAAATAGAGTTTGGGCTTTTAGTGAAACACTGGCTACTGCAAATAACAGCAGCTGAAGACATCTGATGGTTCAGCTCATGTCGTCTACAGATGTAATTCTTGCTTCAGTTCAGTGTGTCTAAATTTTATGAATACTGTGTGACTTTTTGAAAATATTTATGTGGTTGTCTGGAGTACTTCATTCTGATTGGTCAGTTTATGTATAGTGATCGCTAAGCTGTATTTTGACCATTGTCTCGGGCAACTCGTCACTCTTTACTCTCTTGCTTCTCACATAATTAAATTTCAACTCAAAATCAATATTTAATGCCTATTTATTTAATTATTATGTTACTAGTCTTGTAACAAACATGATAATGTACAGTTAGCTGGTCATTATCACAAAGATACAGTCCACATGATTGATCACCTTGACTGGTTTATTATGAGATAATGACTGGGTCTGTACATTATCCAGGAGGTACTTAGCTGCTGCTCTAGGGAAAACATCCCCCCCCCAATCCTTCACATTATAATCTTTTAGGCTACATGTGAAAGTACATGCGTTCCCAGCAACCTCTCCCACTGATCAAGTTGCTTGTTTAACATTTACACAGAGTTCACTAACAATATATTCTGATTCCTTAATTCAAACACATTCAAAGTAGACTTTTAAACTATATAGACTGAACTATGACAAAACTCAATCATTTAATGTTTATCAACTGCCTTATCCATTCTTAAAAGTCATGTAATTTGTTAATAAATCCATTTAATGCAGCTTTTTACTTTGTGAATGATTTTATTAGCAGTGACTGACAGGAATGAAAAATATAAGGATAAAACAAACATACATTGTAGTGGCTAAGCCTAAACAAATTCTAAACAAGTCCCGCTTCTGACACTTATTGGAAATTTTTAATTAATTAATTAAAGAATATTAGAAATATTGACTGATATATCTGTCAACCACTTGAATTTATGAAAAATTTACACACAAATTTGTTTTGCTTATGTTATGTTAATAGAGCCCAAATATTGCTTTGGCAATAATGTATGTAATACAATCATGCCAATAAAAGTACTTTCATTGAAATTGATAAATCCCATGTAGATGTGTTTTTATTTCTCTCTCTCTGTCTAGATTTCTTTTGCCTTTCTCACCTGGTCATATCCAACTGCCTAGTTTGCCTGTATGTATGTGGTGTCCTTGCTACTATAGTTTTGGTCATTAGACACACACCGAACATATATTGTTGCTCAATAACTCCCCACTGACACCTATACAAACACTATATCTGTTTGTGTGTGTGTGTGTGTGTGTGTGTGTGTGTGTGTGTGTGTGTGTATGTATATATATATATATGTATATATATATATATACATGTGTGTATATATATATATATATATATATATATATATATATACATGTATATATGTGTATATGTATATGTATATATGTATATGTATGTGTGTGTATATATATATATATATATATATATATATATATATATATATATATATATATATATATATATACACACATATATATATATATATATATATATATATATATATATATATATATATATATATATATATATATATATATATATATATATATATATACACACATATATATATATATATATATATATATATATATATATATATATATATATATATATATATATATATATATATATATATATATATACACACATACACATATATATATATATATATATATATATATATATATATATATATATATATGTATATGTTCAAGGTTTGACCCGTTAATCGTTAACTCTCAGATCCATGTGCATCAGTGACAACATAAAGGGGTGTAAAATCCTTAATTTTCCTCATTTATCTTACAAACATCATTTTACAATAGGTAATTTATTGCTCTTTGCAAGTTTTTCCTTATTATAAACATTTCGAAGAGCGTTTCATTATGTCTTAAAGTGGGTGTGTCTTCACTGCTGTGACTTGCCCATACATGCTTTCCTCAAGTAAACACCTAATTACAAAGGCTGGATAACAAGAAAGAGTATAGTCCCATCAGAGGAATCACTTAAAGTTGGTTAATGTCCGATGTTGATTGAGGGTTTGACCATGCTGGCTGAGGTGCTGACAGTGTGCTAACATGAGCCTGCATGTGAACAGGTTCTCCTTACTCCTAAATCTAGTCAAGGTGAAGCTCTCAAGTTACTCTGTGTGAACATTTGAAACGAGAGTGCTGATAATGACAAGCCCCAGCTGTTGTTCATTCTCCAAAAAGTCATCTGACAGCTTTCTTTAGAGAGCAGATGCATAGTACAACATTTTTGCTATGATTTTTACCTTCCAAGTGGATGTGCGATGGTTAAATTAGATTGGTAGGATTAGGAGGGATGAAAATGGATTGAACAATTCATTGATCAGTTTGGTGAAGAGCGTCAGTTGATCTTCATTTCAGATAATGCTGTCTGTGCGGTTTGCATTCATTTCCATACACAAGCGTGTTTTTGGTGCAGAACAGACAGTGTAAGTGTTGCAAGGAGGCATGGAAACTCTAATCACAGAATAGAAATGTTGTGTAGGACCCTATTAAATTCAAATTCTGTTTTTCCATTTCAATTTTTCTGGATTTAATGGTTTATTGAAGTTTAATTAAATCCAAAAGCATGTCTAATCAATGTAATAATTTGTAAAAAAAAATAAAAAATAATAGGGCCCTATGAAATCTCTTATTTTTCTTCAAAATTCTGGTTTAATTTTTCTAGATTTGTCTATTTATTTAATACAAATCTTTTATCAAAACAGTGGTGAATTAATGTAATTTTATTTATTAATTTGGGGGGCAAATAAAGTGTTGCACAACAAGTTTACTGTATAAATTAAAACATGGATAAAAAGTTGATTGTGTGATGTCCTTATGATTTATGAAATTGTTATTATTCTTATTACTCTGAGAGGTACGTTTTATTACATAATAGTAATATATTTGTCATAATTTCTTCAAGTAAAACCAGTTTTATTTTGGCGGTTTGGTAATTTGCCAAATGCAAATGGCAAATTGGCATTTTGTTTCATACAGTGAATTCTGTTTTAATGGATTGCTCCCATGATTTTGACATCATGGAAGTCCTACATGTGCCTTTAAAATCAGCCTTGGGTTGTGTTTTGCCACACAAAATCTGTCTAATTATTAACTGCTTCATTTAGTTAATTCCTCATCCTAGTGAAGAGTGAGGTAATAGAAATGTGTTCAGTGGAGTATAACAAAACTTGAATTTAATTGAGTTCTTGAGTTTTCTCAGGCTCACCCTTGTCTCACATCCATGTTAAACTAATCCCACTTTGTCTAGAAAAAATGAGAGACCTAGTAGTTAGCACAATCTCTGACATATTGAGTAATGCAGGTTTGAATTTTGCGTGTCATTCCTTTGTGAGCACTGTGATAGGTTGCAGCCCTTTAGCCTGTTAATTTGTTGTGCGGACTCTAAACCTGTCTAACCGAATAGTCTGAAAATCTATGGTTTTGCACATCAACTAATCTGAACATAAATTCCTCAACTCTATTGCCTTGACTGAAATCATAACTCATGCCATTCAGACACTATTTCTCAAATAAGCTTGTACAGCATTAGGCAACGCCAATCTTGTGAAAATGATTTGAACGTTTGGTTCATTTTCAGTGGTAAATGCCGGTATGTTTGGGTGAAACCACTTTTATGAGAGCTCTGATATAATTTGCTTTAGTCAGAATAACTTTCACTGTGCCGAAGGATTTACTCTAATCATAATAAACAATGGAAAAGGTGTAATCTTGCATCTCAGTAAGTTTTTATGTCACATGCAGCTCATGCAACTCATCAACTAATTTCCACTGAATTTTATGTTTGTCTCTGTTTGTTGCAGGCACTCTTGTCATCATGTTTATTGTTCAGAAGAGATCTCCTCTGACCCAGGACTCCCTGCACAGGATGACAGCCGTTACACAACGGAGGAACCAGGGGCTGACAAAAAGGTGACAAAAAAACAATGACTCTACATGGTTACTAACTAAATACCTCAGCAGCCTGCTAGCAGTTTAACTCCTCTCCTATTAAGTCAATGAGCGTGTGTCTTTCACACCATTGAGATTTAAAGGGGTCCTTGATTATGATTTCACTTTTTTTAACTTTAGTTTAACTAATGTTGCTTTTTGAGCATAAACAACATCTGCAAAGCTACGACACTCAAAGTTCAATGCAAAGGGAGATATTTTCTTTTACAGAAATCACTTTTTAAGGACTACAACAAGCTTCTTCCCGGGTTGGTGATATCACGAACACTAAAATTTACATAAACCCTGCCCCGGGAACACGCGACAAAGGGTGTGAGGCCGTGTTGGGCTACTTTAGAGAAGAGGAAGAGTTGTTGTAGTAGAGTGTTGTTATCATGCCGTCATTTTACGCCGGACTGCTTCACAAACGAGGGTCAATTCAACGCTGGATTTGCACAAAAGATTAACATGACGGCACATGCTAGTCGATGAGTTGAATCAACTCCACAGCAACTACATAAATGTATCCACTAACCATTCAGAAATGTGCAGATGCATTCTATAAGTTGTAACTTCTTCCTAAGTCTCTCCATCAGTGTCGTCATTTTGGCTGTGTGAGATTCTCCAGTTTTGTTGTTGTTGAGCAACCGAAGCACAGGCTGTTAAAGCTCTGCCCTCTTCTGGAAAGGGGGCCGGGAGCAGCAGCTCATTTGTATTTAAAGGGACACACAAAAATGGCTTGTTTTTGCTCACACCTAAATAGGTGAAAATTTGACAAGCTATAATGAATATAGTGATATATAATGATCTGTGGGGTATTTTGAGCTGAAACTTCAGACACATTCTGGGGACACCATCTTGTGAAAAAGGGCATAATAGGTCCCCTTTAACTCTGTATTGTGAAATGGGATCACATACATTTGACCTCTAGAGAAGGGCGTTTGATTGGCTGTTGTGAAAGTCTGAATAGTCCCTAAAGTTGTGCAATAGCTCCTCATTCAGTGTGCAGGTTGTTGTTGACATTGTCTTTCAGCAGGCTAATCTATAAAGGCACTTACCGACAGGGGCCCCAACAAAGACCCCCTCCTCTGTGTAACCTATAGATTTAAGGCTGTATAGGGTTGTGGAGTCATCTGGTTGTCCAATATTTCTTAGTGATTGACTGATTAGGCCCACTTTAGCTGATGTTAGTATGCTGTCATCAAAGTTAAAGAAGCAATTCAATGTTCAGCTAAAGCATGAATCTGTAAACTTGCCCTGTTTGCACTTTAGCACATTTTTATTTCCCCCCTCCGGCAGTTACAAAAGTGTTTTTTCTTTGCTCCCACCAAACTTGAGTGATAGCTGTTTGCCATTGAAAAAAAGGTCTCACACTCATAGAAACACAAACAGTTTTGCTAACTTACCTGTGGTTGAAGAAATAGAAAAATATCATTCATGCATTTATGCATTCACTCTCATCAATCCATTACTCATGTCATTTACTAAACCTCGTGTCTTTCCAAATACCTCTGAGCACAAACATATTTTCGGCAGAATTATCACATTGTTCAAAATGAAAAAATACACATGAGAATGGTCTGTCAAACTCCAAAAAGTATAAAGGATTGCATGGAATAGTTTGTGAGAAACTGACCTTGTTACCTTTTCTTGGTCTTTATTTAGACGTTTTAGTCATATGTAACATTGTTTTCCTCTTTTAGGATGAAGAGGAAAGGGCGACACACACTCAGTCATCGTACAGCGTGGACCTGGAGACAGAGACGGCACTAAAGGAAACCTCATTGCACTCACAAGACACCCCACACGAAGAGAAGCACAAACAGGTGACCGTGCAATCCAACCGTCATGTTTTCTTCTATTACATATCTCGACCTGAACTCCAACCTCCAACCTGACCCAACGGGGATAGGACGCACAAAAACATATATTTGTTTCAGTTAACTTTTTCTTTGACTTTAAAGGTTTATGGCTTTTATGCAAAAAAAAAAAAAATGTTTGAGTTGAATTATCCTGAAGTACAGTGCTTATCCACGTTTGGTTTCCATTAATCTTTGCCTTAGGGATTTAAAAAAAAAAAAAGAAAGGAAAAAAAGTCTTCATTAAATGGTTAATTCACCCAAAAATGAATCATTAATTACTCAACCTCATGTTGTCCCACACCCGTAAGACCTTTGTTCATCTTCGGAAACAAAAATTAAGATATTTTTGATGAAATTCGAGAAGTATATGACTCTTCCATAGACAGCAATATAACAACCTATATATATATATATATATATATATATATATATATATATATATATATATATATATATATATATATATATATATATATATATATATATATTTAATTTTTGGTATTTATTTCAACAAATGACAACGGCTGTGTACAAGTTATACAAGTTATACTTATATCCGAGTGGGAGTCATACTCGCAAATGTAATGTTAATTATTAAACCAAAATACAACTCTTTCAAAAACACTCAGCTATGTGATTATTTTATTTAGTGATAGGGAGTGGGTTCAATCAGTGACATTATTAGATTTGCTATACGGCGTTTCCCCGTCACCTCCTCAACCTGCTTCACTTAGTGTGTTTTTACAGGTAGAAAAGGCGAAAATTGTATTACACCGTCTCGTTTTTTCCCTGAACGATGTGAGCTCCTGTTGCAATTCTCGATTCAGCATAAATGACCTACAATGGTGACATTTTTTTCACAATCACGAGAGAAAAAATACTGCCCTTAACGTCACTAGCAGAAAGGAAGCGCGATATAAACAACCCAGACTAGAACTGAACGCGGCGTGACGGCAGCTTCACATTCTCTATATCTACCTCCTTGATGGCAGTCAAGTTTTTCAATTCATAACATAAGGTTCACATCCAAAATATGTTGTGATTTTCTGTTTATACCTTTCTAAACCAGCACAGTACGGACTTTTCTCCATCTCTTCCATTCTAATTTTCACTGCTTGCCCTCCACGTCAATTTTGCGTGTCACCAGAACCACGTGATTGCAAACAACCTATTCCCCCATGGAGAAAATGAATGGTATTTTCAATTCCAGAACTGTTGCCCTCTATTGCTGTTATCCTCTAGCTCATGTCTGTGAACAAATCATAGTTATGATGTTTTCTCAATAACACAGCCATCTTCTGTTGCTTAATTGTTAATCTGTTTATCTGTCATTCTGTCCTTGTAGACTGTGAATTTGGAAGAAGTGTTGGAGGAGCCACAGATTCAGCTTGAATCTGCACTCCCTGAGCTAGAACAACAACAACAACAACAACAACAGCAGCAGCAGCAGCAGCAACCAGAACCCCAGAGCACCGAACAACCAGACCAACAACAGCCAGCTCAACCACCAACACTTACACAGCCCCAAACAGCACCACCTCTATCCCAGCTCCAGGCAGACCCAGAAGCTCCACAGGCCACTGCAACAGAGGACCAGGCTGCCCACGCCTCCCCTGCTTTAACCCCTTTACAGACTGACCCACCTAGCGAAGACCCCTCTGCACCTACTGCTGAACTCCAGAAGAGCCCAGAGTCAGCCTCACCTACCTCAGTCACCTCCTCTGTGAGCCCCTCCAGGTGAGCACATTCACAGCAGTTTGGGAGAGGAGAGGGTGGGAACTTTTGAATGTTTTTCTTATCATTCATTTCACCATTTAGGCCGTGTGTCCACCAAAGCATTTTTTTCTGAGGCTAGCATATTTTTCCAATTGTTTTCAATGAGAGCGCCACATTTTTAAAGGATTAGTTCACTTCTGAATTAAAATTTCCTGATAATTTACTCTCCCCCATATCATCCAAGATGTTTATGTCTTTCTTTCTTCATCTGAAAAGAAATTATGGTTTTTGAGGAAAGCTGCACTGAAACTGCAGTTTGGACCTTCAACCCGTTGCACCCTGTTGAAGTCCACTATATAGAGAAAAATCCCGGAATGTTTTCCTCAAGAACCATAATTTCTTTTCGGCTGAAGAAAGAAAGACATTAACATCTTGGATGACATGGGGGTGAGTAAATTATCAGGAAATTTTAATTCTGAAGTAAACTAATTTTTCAAAATGCCAGGAGCGCACTCCAGAAGGCACTCTGCATCTATTTCACGCTGAAGCATTGAGCGCTCAACATTTTTTACCAGTTGCTGAGAGCTGAAGAATGTTCAACTTTGGGTGAAACGCTGCGCTCATCACTGTCACTTTGTACCCAGCTGTCCAATCACAGTGGAGAAGGGGCGGGACAAATACAACACTGACCAACCACCACATTCTGCTTGTACAATGTCAACAGATGACAACAACAACTATAATGATGGAACAGTCATTTAAAACAAGAGCCAGAGCAAATACTTTACATGGTATTGACATTTTTATATAGAAACAGTACAGAAACAAACTCAGAAACCACAGATATTCCATATCATAGCAAGCAAAGTGTCTCTACTGAAAAAACACTGCGCTGCCGAAGCACTCTCAGGCGCTCACCGCTAGGCGTTTTCAGCAGAGCGCAATCATTTTCAGCTGCCTAAAAACGCTTTGGTGGACATGCAGCTTTATTTTCTTTATTCACCTTTCTTTTGATTTTTTTTTTTTTTTTCTTTTCTTTTCTTATCATTTCATTGTGACTAGTGTTGTCAAAAGTACCGACTTCAATACCAAGTCGGTATTTTCCAGGATTTTTCTCTATATAGTGGACTTCAACAGGGTGCAACGGGTTGAAGGTCCAAACTGCAGTTTCAGTGCAGCTTCAAAGGGCTTTACATGATCCCAGACGAGAAATAAGGGTCTTATCTAGCTAAGCGATCGGTCATTTTCTAAAAAAAAAAAATATATAAAATTATATACTTTTAACCACAAAAGCTTTCAAATGCTCCTGTGTGTATCTGTGTAAGTGTTCGGTGAAAAGCGTCATTGATGACTATTTACAACATGTTTTTGAAGCGTTGATCATTGTATCATTGTAGCCAATCACAGACATATCTGATGAGCTCGTGAACACAGTGGCAAATCAGAGGTGTTTACGAATCCACTCAACAGTGCTCAAAGCGTCACATTTTAAAAAGTCGGTACTTTTGACAACACTAATTGTGACACCATTTCTGCATCCAAACTTTTAAACTGAATCATTCGAGCATACAGGCATCACTTTATGGACTTCATATCGCACCTGCTTCGGAACTGCACCTTTTTTTCTTTTCTTTTTTTTTTTTAAATTGCATCGTAGTGTATCTCACCTTCTTTACTAGACCTCTATAGCTCTTTTTTTTTTTTTTTTTTTTTTTTCTGGACTTGGAGCTTTTTTGAATCTTCCATTTCACCAAGGATCCGAAAAAGACAGTACCGGTCTGCGATTAGCTAGATGGGCCTTTAAAACGTAATAAACCAGTAAGACAGGAACCATCTACAGAACCCTGAACAAAATGAACCAAGCTTCACTCCGTACCTGGAGCCCGCCAGATTTCTTTCTCTGTCTTATTCTTTCTAGCCCCTCCCTCTTCTCCATTAGTATCCCTCTTCTATTCCTCTCTATCTTTCCCTTCTCTTGGTAAATGGCATATGATTTTTTTCCTTCAGTGGACTAGACGTTCCGCGTCCTGATGCCCATGTAGAGAACTCTAGTGCCAGTCAGTGTGAGGTGGGCTCTGTGCCCCCCTTCAGCCAACCCCTTGGCACCACGCTCACCAGGTGAGTACAGAGCAACAGGTAAATGACAGGTAACAAAGCAGGTTACATGGTAACATTACGGTAACTCCAGTACTCGCGTTACATCAGGTGACTTGGTAACCAAAGGTTAACCAGGTAACGGAGCTGCTTCAGGCACATCAAGCCTCGACTTCTTGCCTTGTTCTCATTTCATTTTTTTTTTTTTTTTTTTCCCCCCAATGCCATGAGACACCATTTTAATGCTTGTTTTACTTGTCATTTGAGTGAAAGCTATTTTGGTTTTGGTTTTTCTGTGTAGCAACCTGCTAATGACACTTCATATCCCCACCCTTTCCTCTGTTTTCTTGTACTCAATAGTGTTGTGGAGGAACATGCGGAGAAGCAAGCAGAGTTGTACCAGTCCGCCACGTTGGGACAGAGTACAGAGACCAGTGCTGACCCGACTGCCTTTCCGGTCCCGAGTGAGCTGGACCTCACAGAGCTGGGGCAGACGGACAGTACCCCCCCTCCACCTAAAGAAAGCAAGCAGGTACACACACACACAAACAGCCTACAAGCACGTTTGTTAGACTAATCTAACACTGCTAAGTAATTGCAAAAGTGAGAGAGAATAAAGCAAATACCCACAAGAGGCTTTGAATTACTAAAACCCCCTTACACATGATAAAAATCACTTTAGCGCACATGACTAATGTTGTAATGCTTTTATAAAATGGAGGCAATAGAGCTAGTATAATAGACACAAATGTTCAAAAAATTAAATGTATTTCTAATTATATTCAAAATAACAATTTGCCCTCAATATAATGCTGCTATTGCAGTTGCTAATCAACTTTGGGATTTTAAAATGTAACTTTAAAATTCACTACCTTTCAAAAGTTTTGAGCCTGTATTTTTTGTGAAAACAGTGATAGATCTTTGACAGGATTCTCTGATGAATAGAAAGTTAAAAAAAACAGTGCTTGTTTGAAATGAAAACCTTTTGTAACATTATAAATGTCCTTATTGTCACTTTTGATCAATTTAATCCATCTTTGCTAAATGATAGTATATTTTTTTTTTTCCAAAAAATATTAATGACCCAAAATTTGTAAACGGCAGTGTATGTATTAATGTCTTTTCAGATATGTATATCAATAGTTCAAAAGTTTAGGATTGTGATTTTTAATGTTTCAAAAGAAGTCTCACCAAGGCTGCATTTATTTGATTTAAAAAAAAAGTAATATTGTGAAATATTATTACAATTCAAAATAACGGTTTTCTATCTGAATATATTTTAAAATGTACAAAAAAATTCTATTTCAAATAAATGCTGTTCTTTTGAACTTTCTAATCATCAAAGAATACTGAAAAAAAATTGTACACAACATTGATAATAATAATAAATGTTTCTTGAGCAGCAAATCAGCATTTTAGAATGATTTCTGAAGGAAAGTATTCAGACCCTTTGCTGAGGAATTGTCAACAATTCTGTGTTTTTCTGTCAACATGAGGTGCTGTGTGTACATTAATGAGGAAAAAAATGAACTTAAATGATTTTAGCAACTGGCTGCAATATAACAAAGAGTGGAAAATTTAAGGGGGTCTGAATACTTTCCGTACCCACTGTATATATAAAATATAGTCATTTTACAATGGATTTGCAGATCATCTATTCAGAGTTGTCCTTTCTATAATGACATCTAGTCGAGTAGATTTCAGGTATGGAGCTAGAAGGTATAATGTCTGTAAAAGCATTTCAAGCCCTGATACATTTTCCTAGTTTTGTTTTCCTTGAGCTTACTCCACCTAAACGAACATGATTACAGTACTTGCTACATTTTGCACCCCGCA
>CM074445.1:4120505-4178005 GCA_037101425.1 Elopichthys bambusa | reverse complement strand
TAGTTGCTTATTAACATGCATATTGCTAGGATATTGGCTGTTTATCAAATAACTTCAGCAAAAAAGGTGATTTAGAAAAACCTTGAAAAAGAATTGATCAGACATTGAACTTAAAATGTACATTAAGTCTAAAATACACTAAATTTTCTTCTGGTGCACTCAGATTTTCCCCTTTGTTTCCTTTCAATTTCCCAATGCAGGTTTGTTATTGAGCTCTGTGAGCCAATCCAGGTGAAGCAGCTGGACATTGCAAACTTTGAGCTGTTCTCATCAACGCCGAAAGATTTCCTTGTGTCCATAAGCGACAGGTAACATCACTGATACAGACATATGTAGTATTCCAACTACTAACCAGGCACGATCTGATACGTGGACTTATTTTTAAAGTGGATGTGAGTTTTTGTCCTGGCAAACTGCAGCACATTTCATTGATTGCAGTGAAATCTAATTTGTTCAAAATCCTGTGTCACATTAAATATGTTGTGGTTGGTCGTGATTGTGTCGCATTGCATTTTCACGTTCAGTGTGGACAGACAAATTGCTTGTTGCTGAAATCTAATCACAGGGAGATGTTAGGGAGTCTGTGTTACATAAACACCTTCTTCTTTTTTTTTCAACCATCTTTTCTTGACTTCAGGTATCCGACCAATAAGTGGATCAAGCTGGGCACCTTTCACGCCCGTGATGAACGCACAGTACAGAGCTTCCCCCTGGATGAGCAACTCTATGCCAAATACGTAAAGGTAAAAGGGGTGGCAGTTGTTACGATATGTTTGAATCAGACTTCCCAAATCTACTTGATTGTGAAATTTTCTTGAGAGTGGAAATTCTAAATACTGTAACATTTGAACCATGAACACAGAGATTGTTCTATCACCTATGATCTAAATAACCTGGAATTGCTCTAACAAAGTGTGTTTTTAAGGTGACTGAATAAGACAAGGAAAGGGGGGACAGTTTAGTCATTTGAGGGAAGCTGTGCCCTTCCCTCAGGCATAAGAGTCTCATGACTGTACTTTTCAGATCAAATCTGAGTTGTTATACGATGCTGAATACACATTCATGACTTGTTGTTAGATTAGCATTTAAGGTTGGTGTGTCTATACCAGTGTTTTTCAACCTTTTTTGGCCATAGCACAGTTTTGAAAAGTAAAAAAACCCACGGCACACTATGCACTACTAAAAAAACACAATTGCACAAACAATGCATGCTTCAAATGGCATATTAAAGCTGCATATATTAAAAGTAGTACTCACATTTGTTGTGAAACTTGAGCTTAAGTCAGGTATGAACACAATATAGGTATAGGTACAATATAGGTAGCTACTGTATATGATGTTGTTGGTGATGATGATAAAATGACAAATTTACATATCGTTGCTGTCAGGCGGAAACCTTGTATTTTTTTAAATAATTAAACACGGTGTCATCAAAGTTAGTATTTTATGTATGTCAAACACGTGCATGTGCCATTATATAATAACATTCAATGAAAATCAAGCTCAGATGAAGTTGCAAGGTTTTTGACCACCAAATGAATGTTTTGTCTGTCACTGGAACAGCCGCATCTGAGGCAGCAAGTGCATCGTGTTACGTTTTCATCAACTTGCGTGTTATAAAGTTTATTGTAGCCATATGGGCACTCAGTTTGAATTATTGAATACATTTGGACAAAATGTCATGATATAATAGATGAAGCAAAATATTTAAAGGTGACCTATTATGCCCCTTTTCACAAGATGTAATATAAGTCTCAATTGTCCCCAGAATGTGTCTGTGAAGTTTCAGCTCAAAATACCCCACAGATCATTTATTATAGCTTGTCAAATTTGCCCCTCTTTGGGTAGGAGCAAAAACATGCCGTTTTTGTTTGTGTCCCTTTAAATGCAAATGAGCTGCTGCTCCCAGCCCACTTTCCTAAAAGAGGGCAAACAAAGACAAACAACAACAAAGCTGGAGAATCTCACGCAGCCAAAATGTTGGTGCTGCTACCAAAATTTTGGTAAACAAAACTGGGATCACTGATTCATCCCTAATTTTTATCCTTTTTTTTTTTTTTTTAAACTTCAGAGTTTCTAACTGTGCATCTTGCTTACTGCTGCGCTTTGCTGTTTATATTTGATCTAAATCTTTCTTCCCACTCAATCTGATTTATGCGTTTTCGGATTATCATAATTATCTGCTGTAACATATGTCAACAAGTGCCAGTGATCTAAGGGTGGAATCCCATGATGCTTTGCCATTATTGAACTGCCCTAAACCTGTTCTGTCATGCTCTGCTTGACTCCTGTGTAGTTTATTATTTGAATGTTTTCCTTTTTGTTTATGTTTACTTGTTGTCCTCTGCTCTTTTTCCCCACTTTGTGATCCTAATTGCAGCCTTTCTCTCAGCCAGCCCTCTCTCCTGCCGTTGGTACGGCTGCTCAAGTCATGAAAGCAGAACAAACAAGAACAGTTCAAAATGCTTGACTTGCTACAGCATGAATCAAGTCTTTTATACTGATCTTCCTCTCTGTTTTTCTTTGTTTCCGCTCTCTCCTGTCTTCTCCTCCTGCATCAGATGTTCATCAAATACATCAAGGTTAGCGCTCTTTTCTCTTAGATCCTGTCAGTGCTGCTTTGGGTGGCAGGACTCACATAGAGTAATGCATGACAGTGAAAGTTTCTTGAAAACACAAATACACATCTTTTCTCACACTTACAAGGGAAACATCATGCTTCGCAAATATTCCAGCACTTCATTCTCACTATGTTTGTTGGACGTTATTGGGACATTGTACTAACATTGATAAATGTTAGATTCAGTAAGAACATTGGTTTTGTTGCATGACCATGTTTGAGCGTGCTTGTCTTTTAATGTTTTTGTAGGTTGAGCTGCTGTCCCATTTTGGCTCTGAACACTTCTGTCCACTCAGCCTGATCAGGTGTGTTTAATTAATTTGACTTGACTTATAATTCCATTACTGTATACAACCTATATAACATGACTAAGGCCTTGAAACATCCTTTGCACAAGTAAGTGAATACCCCGCACACTTAACCTTGGTGTCATTGCGTCCAAAGTGTGTATTAGCATTCAGCGCTGTTCTCGCGCTCGCCACTCACGCAGTAAATAACATTGCAAAGCAAAGAGGACAATGACAACACACCAGACAAGACAGAGCAGGTTACTTTTCAAACCATTTCTTTAACCAAAGCATACTGCACAGCAGCATTATGTTGTAACAAGAAACGGGTAGATTCTGATTTTTCAATCCTGTACTCGCATTGGCCTTTAAATTTCATTGACTCTGAGAAAGGACACAAGGCTTTATAAGGGTTTTAAAAGGCAAAGTTCTTGAGTTGAGTAGATCTTTATTCTGCCTCAGGCTCCTCATGTCCGTTTGCATTGGCAGGAGATTTAATCTAGGTTGGAGGCCCATAAAGGGGTTGGTCTGCGAGGCATACTCTCCCACTGAAAATGTATAGGCAAGCAAAACACTACAGCCAGACAGAGAGGAACTTTCTGTACTTGTACTAAACTTCTTGTTAGAGTTCTGACCTTAACTGTTCCAAATTTGAAAATCACAAGAAACTACTTTCTGATGATGGAGTTATTTTACAAGCCACATGATACAAATTGTCATCATGTGCTACCTCTTGTGGGTGTGTACAAATCTACAGCGTAACATTTATTCCAAATTCCTACTTCCCTTCCACTGGTCATTTCACTGGAAATCTGTCTTTATTTTTCTTCCAATGCAATTACCTCCTCTGTACAAAGAATAGAACAGGCTATAAACAATGTCTTTAAAGACCCCCACTAACCTGGGCAAAGGGCAGAGTGATTATAGTTGTTTTGTAGAAGGCAGAGATAAGTTGTGCACATGACCACAGTGGGCTTGAAGTTAATATTACTCGTTCTGAGGCCTGACTCTCTCTTATCTGTACCGAGGCTGAGTTCTTTAAGATAATACAGAATCACTGTCATTTTTACAAATTAGGTGTTTACGACTGTCCTCCTATGTGACTGTCCTATTTTTAATAGCAACCCCCCCTTAAGGGTAAAATGCCCCCACTCTGACAAAGCAGTTCGCTTTAAAGCAAAATCAGGAAAAGCAGTTTTAGCTTAAAATTAAAAAGACAAGCCAAAATAACAGTAGATAAATTAATTTGTTAGTGAACCATGCTGAAAATCGGCCTATTTGAAAAATATTATTAGCTGATGCTAACTAGCTAGCTGATGCTAACATGAGGTAATTTTTAAATATAAAGTTAAAATATTTTTTTATTCAACCACCTAGTTAGATTACATTTGATGGAAAAACAAAGGATATGATGTTTAGAACATGGTAACTTCAGTAATTATGATAGTGGGAAGCAATGCCCTATGGGGGCATTTTACCCCAAGTGGCTGGGGCGTTTTACCCCACAGACTAGGAAAAAAATAAAATAAAAAATGGTCATTCTGAAAATATAATTATATTTTCCTTCCTATTCTCATATCATATATAACTGTGATATTCTACAAAACAACAAGCTTTAAAACATTTTTTCTTATTACTTACTTTACCGTGAAATACGTTTTCTCTGATACACCGCCAGTGTAAAATTCATACTTCTACATCACTTTTGTCAACGTAGTCCATAGCATAGCAGATTATTTTAGGAAAAACTGTAGGGGGATGTTTTACCCCACTTTACTCTATCCTATTTTTTATTTATTTTTTTTACAGTTTTCTTCATTGTTAGACTTCTAAGTTTCTGATCTTTGTGTTATGTGTCTTTGTGTATATCAGGGTGTTTGGCACCAGTATGGTGGAGGAGTATGACGAGATAGCCGACTCTCAGTACACCTCCGAGAGAACCGAGTATCTGGATGAAGACTATGGTGAGATCATCTCTCTGAAAACATGTGTTTCAGTACAATATCAATTTGCAAATTTTGATAAATGACATGGGTGACAATGTGTACAGCACCAGAACAAGCAGTGCGATGTGATGCGTAAACATTAATACATTGATATTTATTGAACATGGCATAACTTTTGTTCTGTAATATAATAGTAAATAATAATTTCATTCTGTAATATAAGTAAGATGCACTACTGTATGGTAGAATCTAATTTTAATTAGGCAGAAGACTATATTTGTTTGTTTTCTCTTTCCCAGTTGCTCTGTGTGTCCATTGGCTAATGCTCTTGTCTTAATTCCAGACTTCTTTTTTACAGATTACCCACCCGGCTACCTGCCGTCAGAGGACAAGACCTCAAAGAATCTGCTGGGCTCTGCCACAAGTATGTCCTGTTCCTCCATATTCTCTTAGTGCTTTTGATTTCATGGGGGAAAAATAAATTATAATAATAATATAAAATAAAATAACATCTGACAGGACAGGAAAGTTTGTTTTTCTGAGGTCAGGGACTTTTTATTTAGCAACAAGTTACGAAAATAATGTTAGAATATTGACAGCATCTCATCTCACAGCAGATACGGACAACTTGTTTTTCTCAGGAACTTAATCTGCATCTGAACGCACTCAACAGATATGTCTGTGATCGGCTACAATGATCAGCGCTTCAAAAACATGTTGTAAATAGACATTTGTGACGCTCTTCACCGAGTGCTTACACAGATACACACGAAAGCGTTTGAAATCAGCCATCTATCAGCAGATCCATCTATCAGCGGATATATTAGGGATCCGCTGAAGTCTTTTAGGGATCCCTAGGGATCTTTGCTGAAGTGTAGAAAAAAAAAATCAGTTTGTGTGTTTTTCTTTTTAGACGCCATCCTGAACATGGTAAACAACATTGCAGCAAATGTGCTAGGAGGAAAACCAGAGCTGGAGGACGGAGCTGAAATGGAAGGTACGGACCTAATCTCTGCCTTGCGCTTGGATATTAAAATTACCCTATCCTGAGTTTGTCCTGAGAAATTACTGCACTTATTTGCTCCTCTTTGCTTGGCAGCTGTTTGTGACTGGTGAGGGCTGTCACCATGCCAACAGTGCTGAAACTGTGAGGCCTGGCAGTGAAAGCACGTCTTTGAGGGCTTTTATAGCTGCGCTTGCCAGCATCAAACTCTCCCAGGGTGTGGGTGTGTGTGTGTGGGTGGGTGGGTGCGTGTGCGTGCCCAGAGAGAGCTGCTACAAAATGCTGTTCAAACATGCATGTGGCTTTCCTAAATGCAGAAGTGAAGTTTAAAAACACCCTGCTGCTCTGTATCATGACTATTCTGACTGTGAGGCTAAAAGAGAAAAGACTGTTTAACAAGATATTTTTACAGTGTCCCTTGAGAGATTGCAGTCGAATGGATGGCTGAAAGTTTATATTAAGTTTGTAAAAGAAAAGCACAATATGGGCTCTTTTTTTTTTTTTTTTTTTTTTTTTTTTTTTTTAAAGGCCAATACCATATCTAGACAGTAGGGTGGTCGATAGCCGAGATAATGTAAAATACTATTTATATAGGGAGCGTGCAATACACTATATATTGGATTGCGTAACACAATTACACAGGGGATTGTGCAATATACTTTCTGCTGCTATTTATTTATCTATTATTGCTGCTATGTCAAGTTTGTTGTTGTGTGTTACCTTTGCCTCAGTGTTTTGTTTTTCCTGCTGTGTGTTACTTTTAACGGGAGTTTCATTTGAATTTCATTGTACTTGAGTGCAGTGACAACAATTAATCAAATCAAATCTATAAGATGTACACAAAATTGAATCACCTGACCAAATTTATACCAGTAAAATGAATGGACCTATACTTTCCCACTGTTAGTACACATAAATTAACTTTTTTACTTGATAGCAAAATTCCCACTACAGTGTGTGTGTGTGTGTGTGTGTGTGTGTATGTATGTATGTATATTTTTATATTATATATATATATATATATATATATATATATATATTGTGCATGTTTAGATAGATTATTTAGGAAAAGTCACAGAGTTTCATGCCCCTGAGATGAAGGGAACACTTTTTAAAAACCGGAAACTGGAAAAAAGGAAACTGTCAGCGGGGTCAGATTGACCCCAGGGATCCATTAAGGGTTAAGCAAATTTATTTCTTGATTATTTGCTCTAAAACAGGCCAATCTGGTCTTAAACACACACACACACACACAAAAAAATCTGTAGCCATTTGAAATGCACCACTGCATTTTAATTGTGATCCAAACAAAGATGCTACACACATGTAGCATAAGCAGTTTAGATTTAAATAAGATTTAATAATAGGCTTCCGCTTCTGAGAAACCCGGAAATGTGAAAAGGGTCTACGGTCTGACTTTAGATTTGTGAAATTATGCTACATAAGACACACCTGCATAAAAAACAGGAAGACAGACTGAATGAAAATGCAAATTCATTTCTTTGGGTACCGCTGTACACAAATCAGCGCTGCATGCAATACTTTATACAGAGATAAGAGGAAAAGAAAATGGCATAGAAACTTTTCTGAAGACAATCATTCATTTATATAAACCCCCAATTCAATATTTATATTTTTCTTCTTATATTTCGTGCATCATGAATAGTGGGCTTGCTGTGTCTGGTACAGTATTTTCTCTGCGCGTCTGTGTTCTCCTCTTAGCGTCAATCTTCAGCGTGTCCTCTCTCTGGCCTGTTAACGTCCTGGTTACAGACTTGGTAATATTTAATGGGTACTTGATACTTTGTAATGATTGCAATGCAGTTTGTGTGCAAGTCTGGAACGGAGATCAGTCAAAATAAAAACTTCATGTGTTTGGAGCAAAAAACGTCCGGTTCCGATTTATGTCCAATCAGTCTCTAGAAAACAGGTCGCTCCACAAGAATTAATTGCATTGCATAACTGCTCCCAAATATATTGTTGCACAGACTAAATTTCGGGAGCATATTTCGAGCCTCCTTTGTTTTGCTTGCCTGCATTGCATCACGAAAAAAAAAAAAAAATTATGTATTCAGCCACATAAAGCAACTCAATCCTAGTATGATTAGTGTCCACTTACTAATTAATATTCATGAGCCAGGCTTGGTTTCTGCTCCCTTTGTGGCATGTCAGACTTGTTTTGGGGGGGGGTTTCTTGTATGTTAACTTTTTTTTTTATAAACTTACAAGAAAGTAACTTTTTTTACACACATTTTGTAGATAATCTTCCTCATTCTTCATAAGCATTGTGTAACTGCGACAAGAATTCAGAAAATGACTGCTATTCCAAAGCTGTTTCCGCTGTTTTGTTTTTTTTTTTGTTTTTTAGATGTCCTTGTTGTTCTACCAAGCTTTAAATAATTTAAGCTTTCAGAGATCATCACCTGTTTTTAGTTAAGGGTATATTTGTATTTGTGTGTTTAATCTTGGGTACTTTTCTCTGAACAATGGTCCTCTTTGTGTTGAGGTAGGGCAGTGTGGAAACCAATGTTCACATTCTCCTTTTCCTTTTCTCACTGTCAAAATCTGTTCTTTCTCTCATCTCGCTCAGGAAACGTTTCCTCTGGGACAGAAAATGTCACCCAGGCGTCAACAGAAACCACACTCACACCAGATCCCACCCCCACTGAACAGCCCGCTACGTGAGTCTCATTCATACACACAAACATTCACTCACACACTCACTTACTCACACACACCCTGATCATCCAGCACATTAAAACCCCAAATGCTTACTCAATACTGAGCCCCAAGCTAGCGTATTCCAGCACAGACTGGTTTGGGCTGTTTGCTCACATACCAAGTCAACCACTGGGTCCTTTTTCTGATACAGTACAAGCTTATAAAACTCTAATAAACTATATCTGCCTCATAACAGGCCCAGACTCAATATGCTGAATTATGCAGAATGCATTTAAATATGGTCAAATGTGGTAAATCTAACTGAGAATACTACATTCTTGTTGGTAGCTGAAAGCATAATCAAATTGGCCAAAATATTTAGTTCACAGAAAAAATAAAAGTTCTGTCATCTTTTACTCACCCTTGCACCATTTCAAACCCAACTAACGTTTTTAACGTTTAAAATCTTGCTCTACTTGGCATGTTCAGGAGAGAAATAGCAATGTTTGATTAGGGTTTTAAAAAAAAAAACATTTATCAAAATTAATGGTTATTTTGAGTCAAATCTCTTCAGTCATTTAGTTGATCTGGTTTATCTACCTTATTATTCAGTGCGGAAGTAAGGTGTTTTCTGTGATTGTGAATCAGACTTTCGATATGTTAGCCGCTGTAGGGAAATAACGAGAAGAATATCAAAGTGCAGTAAACTGTAAAACTGTTTGCACTACAAACTAGCGTGTTTATAATTAAGACAATACTTTAAAATATGGTAAGAAATACCAGGTTGCAATATCAAGCAGCATAACGAGCTATTTTGTACAGCAAAAAATAACGGGAAGCGAATGACAGCGAAAGCCAGACGCATTAAAATTACAAATGGCAGCTCTACTACAGTTTTACTGTAGTATTTTTATATACTATTGTTGTATTTAATAATATTTTGTATTGGCTTTTATTTTTCACTTTTATTTTAAGTTTTAGTAATTTTGTAAAATTAAACAAGCAATTCAAGTAATAACATTCTGGGTCTTCTTACCTCCAGGCTAGATATTCTTGAGTTGGATCCCACTCTAGTGAAGGAGGACTCGGAGGATCCTGTTACCGAGGCTCCTTCAGAACCTCCCCCTGAGGAGAGCCGCATTGTCATCCTCATCGAAGAGGAAGAAGAGGCCACCCAGCCAACGGTGACCCTGCTGGAGGAGGAGCAAGAGGAGGAGAAAAGACTAGAGGAGATGTGGGAGAGGGAGAGCGCCACACACTGCGGCCACCTCTCGACTTTGTCCTGCTTGGCGTCTTTGCACGAACACTTTTACTGCTACTGTTCGGCAGCTTTAGCACTACAGCGTCAGCGCAGAGACCGCCGCCATAAAGCACAGCACACACACACTGACACAGACACTCAAACGGCTCCTCAGCAGTCACTCTCGGCCACCACCCCAACCCAAGAGCCCCTTCCACCCTCTGAAAAACTTCCAGAAGCAGAGCGGCCCTCTCAGGCACAAGCCGAAAGGATTTCCCCCACTGAAACAGTGGCTGCTCCGCCTCAGTCCTCTAGTGGGGAGTTTGCAGTGAGTGAGCAGGAACCCCCACCTGAGACCATCGTCTTGGAGCCCAGTCGCACCTCCACCCTTCCCCCACATAGCTTCTCCGACACCCCCACCCAAAACATCCCAGAGTCCCTACCAGTGGGAGAGCCCGTAGACCAGCATCCGCAATACCTGGTGGACATCCCAGAGACCCGCGCCCCCGTGAGCATCTGCAGCAGCGTCCTGTCTCCCACCTCCTCTATGCTCTCCTCCACCACCACTGAAACCAACAGCCCAGAGACGGACCCTCCCAAACTGGAGCTCCCTGTCCCCACCAAAGAGCAGACCGTTCAGCCGTTGCTTACCCACACCCGCCCCGCTGACATCCCGCCTCCTACCGAACTTCCCATCCCGATTCCAGAGGCCTCAGATAACAGCAGGGCCACAGGGGTTGAAGACCCTCACCACAGTGCTGTGGCCACCCAACCGGAGCTTTCCGAAGCCCCTCTGCCTCAAGAGGAGACGGTAGACGACATTCTGCTCCCGCACCGCACCGCCGGAGAGTTTTACGCAGAGCAGCAGCATTCGGCGGAAATGGGACATGGGAATGGCAATGGGAATCAGGTGCACGGATCCAACCAGAAGGAATCGGTGTTCATGAGATTGAATAACAGAATTAAAGCACTGGAGATGAATATGTCCCTCAGCAGCAGATACCTGGAGGAGCTTAGCCAGAGGTACACACACACTGCCAAACGTAAAATCATCATAGTGGGACACATTTTCTTATTCATCTGTTCTGCTGTCACTCAGGTATCGCAAACAGATGGAGGAGATGCAGCGGGCTTTCAACAAGACCATCATCAAACTGCAGAACACCTCCAGAATTGCAGAGGAGCAGGTTACTATCAGTCACACTGAACATTAGCAATTTAAACTGACATTGGCAACTGGAATATACAGGGACTCCAAAAATTATTTTGACAGTGTATTAAATAAAATATCTTATTTCAGTAGAAAAGTACCATCCAAACATTTGGGATCGGTATGATTTTTAAATGTTTTTAAAAGAAGTCTCTTCTGCTTGCCAAGGCTGCATTTATTTGATCCAAAATACTGTAAAAAAAAAACAAAAAAAAACATAATATTGTGAAATTTTATTACAATATAAAATTACTGTTTTCTATTATAAATATTTTAATATGCTTTTTTTCCCCGCTCTGATACAAAGCTGAATTTTCAGCATCATTACTTCAGGCTTCAGTGTCACATGAAATACACAGAAATAATTCTAATATGCTGATTTGCTTCTCAAGAAGCCCTATCAATGTTATAAAAAGTATTAATTTATTTTTAAATGGAAAAAAAAAAACTTTTGAATGTGTGTATGTCAAAATGGAAAGAAAACTGTCATCAAAGTGATTTTATAAAGATGCACTGTTAAGAAAAAAAGACAAAATATGATTATGCTTTTATTTATTGGAAGTTTTTCTCTTGTAATATCTGTTATTTATCCAGCTAATGGCATTTTAAGAAAAAAATTATTAAAGAATACTCTTTCAAATTAAAACAAAACATTTATGACACTTTCTGGCTCAGAAAGGGAAGCCATTTGTTTCACAATGTCACTCAGTTTATTATTTTTCACCTAGTTAAATGGCACTGATACATTTTTAAAGGGTTAGTTCACCCCAAAATAAACATTCTGTCATTTATTACGCACCCTCATGTCGTTCCACACCTGTAAGACCTTTAGAACACAAATGAAGATATTTTTGATGAAATCCGAGAGCTCTGACTCCTCCATAGACAGCAATTTAATTACCACTTTCAAGGCCTAGAAAGGTACTAAAGACATCGTTAAAATTGTCAATGTGACTACAGTGGTTCAACCTTAATTTTATGATGTGACGAGAATACTTTTTGTGCACAAAAACAAAACAGAAATAACGACTTTATTCAAAGTGTGACTTACTTGTTCAGATACCATTGTAGCATGTACAGTGTTTTTTTACATGTGGATAACCGTTTGCATCTGTGTGTGTTTAGGACCAGAAACAGACAGAGTCTATACAGATGTTGCAGAGCCAGCTAGAGAATGCCACCAAGATCATGCTGAACCTGTCTGCCACTGTTGCACAGTTACAGCGAGAGGTCTACAAACCTTATATAATTATGTCCCCATCTAATGCTTAATATCACGACCCACCCAGTAATGCATATTAGTATTTAAAGCCCGTTATACACTGTGTGTTGCAGGTTTCCGACAGACAGAGTTACTTGGTGCTGTCTCTGATCCTGTGTCTGACGCTGGGTTTGCTGCTCTGTATGCAGTGCTGCAGGAGCTCACCCAATCACAATACCAGCCCAGCCATTCCCATGAGCAACCACTACCCCAGCCCTAAGAGGTATAACACACACCATATATGTCAGAATACAATGCAAGTACACAATGCCTTCTCAGTGTTGCTGCAAGTTGTTCTCTAAAGGCCTTTACTGTGGTCACCTGCGGTCAACTATTGTTATGGCAGAACAACAGTTTAAAAGAGTCGACTCAAACTGATATTAATTAGTTTTAAGACGATTTATAAATTTTTGACAAGAGTGGAGCTATCTTGCTATCTAGCTATCTTGCTAATCAAGCTAGTTAAAGTGTAATGTAAATGTAAATTGTTGACAAGGTTATAGCTGGCAAAATGAATACAGTCGGTCACATGCGATTCACAGTCCAATCCACAAGGGGCACAGTAATGCAACGCTGTTTGCTAACTGTCACAACAGGAAAAAGCGCAGAAGAAGAAGAACAGATGATCTATGCACGTTTACACGTAATATCTCAACCAGTGTTTCAGTGGCAGAAAGACATCAATAAAACAGCTTAAGAATAATATCTCACGTAGCATTACATTCACCTCAGGCAAGTCATTTAGTGTCCACAGCATGTTAGATCACTAAAGAAATGAACTCTAGAGGGGAGCATTTCACTAAATATATGCACTATATTAGCTTATATATTTATTATATTTACTTTACCTGTTAGTAATATCTTAATTATTTAAAACATGAAAAATTCTGAAAAACTGTATCCGGTTTCCATAGAAATAGTAAGCAGCACATCTGTTTTCAACATTGATAATAATAATAAGAAATGTTTCTTGAGCAGCAAATCCGAATATAAGAATGATTTCTGAAGGATCATGTGACACTGAAAACTGGAGTAATGATGCTGAAAATTCAGCTTTGTCATCACAGGAATACATTACATTTTTGCAGTGCATTTGCTTGCAATGCATTGGCCAAATGTTCATGTCTATATTTGAATACATTTGTGAATAATTTCACTCTTTCTCATTCTCAGGTGTTTTTCCTCATATGATGATATGAGTCTGAAACGGAGAGTTTCTTGTCCTCTCGTTCGTTCAAAGTCATTTCAGCTGCCTACGTCAGAAGGTAAGAGTCACCTTTGACACTGAGGGGAGTTCTGATGCCAGAGCTCTCTTTATCTCTGTCCTATTTTCTCTCTACTCCTCCCCTTCTCTCATGTAACGCACATTGTTTCACTCAGCTATGGTTCTGTCTTTTCTCAATTCCACCATATTCATTTCTCACAGCTTGAGAACCCAAGATGATGCCCACTAACATCACGCCTTCCCACTTAACGTGGCTTACTTTGTGTGCTCTCATTTTGGCTGCCGCTCTTAGAAGAATCACACCTTTTGTATTAAATACCATACCGATCACTTTACAGCTTGAACTAGTTTTGAGTCCGGCCGTCACTAGTTCCACAGTGTCTGGCGATGGTTCAATATCAGTGTGACCTAAACTGGAGCACAGTGTGATTTGTAATTGAATGTCAGCACAGTCATGCCTCATGTTTGGTCCTGCCTGATCAGATCGGCTGATCAGATACGTCCCTTAAGCAATAAACATTTTCTTTTACAAGCAAAAAAATTGGTTTTGATTTAAATTTTTAATTTAGTACGATTTTATCATTTAAAAATGAATTAACAAATTGGAGAAGTCAGATATTAAATTACTAACTTTTCATATTGATGAATACAAACAGACATATTGAAATTTAATATGTAGTTATATTTATTGAATATTATAATATTTAATTTAAATTATTTTATATATATTCACAATGTGCAACATTTTCAAAATTGTAATTAATTTGATTAAAATCCTTAATCAAATGACAGCTTTATTAAAAACATTTCAGAGAAACTAGGATGAAAAACTGTGCAAACACAGCCAGATAAACTGAACTGTCCTCACTACTTTAAATGCCAGATCCTTCCTATTCTTCTTGTTTCTTTTTGTCCCTGCTATTTTTTTCTCTCACGTTGCTGCAGCGTTGTGTGTGTGTGTGTGTGTGTGTGTGTGTGTGTGTTGGAGCATGTGAGCTCATCATTGGTTTGTGTTCATAAGGCAGAGGTTGGATATTTTTAGCACATGATGCTTTTGGCTGGCACACGTTGGACATTTGCAAGTAGTAACAACAGAAAACTGTGGTACATTTAGTGGATTAGTGAGTGTCGCATATACAGATATGCAAATGAAAAGAAAACTTGACTTTCAAATGTGTCCAAATGACAGCATTATGCAAATAATTAATTCTGCAGCCATGGTTACCACATGCAGACTTTGTTGGTGATGAAACAAGTGAAATAGAGTTTGACAAGGCGGATTACAATTGGACAACAGTTTCAGCCATAAAGAACAGCAGGGAAATGCTTTATGTCTGTGAATGACTTGAGCTACTACTTGCAAGTGCCGTCATGCTTGTGTTATTGTTTGCCATACCATTCCGTTAACCTGCCCCCTCTCTCCCCTGTTTAGTAGGTCCTGATGACTTGTACATTGTAGAACCTCTAAGGTTTTCTCCAGAGAAAAAGGTATGGAGTTCGTTTTGGCCGCTGTGTGTTCATGACAGTAGTGGGACTGAAGATGGGTTTCAAAACCGCTCACAGCTCTTGCTTTTCTCCAGTTTTACTGTTCTATTTTGAGTCTGTAAGAACCATATTAATTACATAACATGTTTCATAAGAACTCCTACGGTAAATGTGAAGAGCAGTGAGTGTTTTGGAACGCAGCTCTTTCCAGTGAGTCTCTCTGACAGGCCGTGAAGTTAACCGTTTCTCTGCTGACTGAGAATAAGTGATGAGAATCATTTTCTGATTCAGATTACGTTTAACTAATCTGATTCCATTGACAACAAAAATGTTCTGAAGTCTATACTAGACAATTTTTTTTTTTCTCCAGTTAATAAAACAATAAAACAATCACTATAACTATGTGATGATACATGATGGCAAAGAACACAAGGGATCAATTGTGGAGAAAATTTATTTCAAGTAACAAAAATGTTTTGATAGTTTTATTTAACAATTTACACAATTATCAATACAATTATCCCCTTCATTGTCACTTTGGAAAATAATTAATGAGTGCCACCAAGGTGTAGTTTTATGAAATGGCATGCAACTAAAAGTGTGACTCTCATTGGTTGTCCAGTTTTTTTGTTGCAGTGTCATGGAAAAGACATTAGAACACATTGCTGTACAAAAAAAAAAAAAAAAAAATCGCTTTACATTGATGGCATGCAAAATTAATGTCAGTCTGAGCATGCATATTAAAGGGTTAGTTAACCCAAAAATGAAAATAATGTCATTTATTACTCACCCTCATGCCGTTCTAAACCCGCAAGACCTTCATTAATCTTCGGAACGCAAATTAAGATATTTTTGTTGAAATCCGATGGCTCAGTGAGGCCTGCATAGCCAGCAATGACATTTACTCTCTCAAGATCCATTAATGTACTAAAAACATATTTAAATCAGTTCATGTGAGTACAGTGGTTCAATATTGATATTATAAAGCGACGAGAATATTTTTGGTGCGCCAAAAATACAAAATAACGACTTATATAGTGATGGCCAATTTCAAAACACTGCTTCATTAAGCTTCGGAGCGTTATGAATCTTTTGTGTCGAATCATGATTTTGTTTTGTTTGTTTTTTTTGGCGCACCAAAAATATTCTCGTCGCTTTATAATATTAATATTGAACCAGTGTACTCACATGAACTGATTTAAATATGTTTTTAGTACATTAATGGATCTTGAGAGAGGAAATGTCATTGCTGGCTATGCAGGCCTCACTGAGCCATCGGATTTCAACCAAAATATTTTAATTTGCGTTCCGAAGATTAACAAAGGTATTATGGGTGTGGAACGGCATGAGGGTGAGTAATAAATGACATTATTTTCATTTTTGGGTGAATTAACCCTTTAACATATGTTCATTCAAATGAAGATGTTTATTGCACCAAACATTTGTCGTGGTGTGAACAGGCCTTAAAGGGTTAGTTCACCAAAAACATTCTGTCATTAATTACTCACTCTCATGTTGTTCCACACTCGTAAGACTTTCGTTCATCTTCGAAACACAAATTAAGATATTTTTGATGAAATCTGAGAGCTTTCTGTCCCTTCATAGACAGCTACGCAACTGACACTTTGACACATTAAAATAAAGATATTGTAAAACTAATCCATATGAATTGAGTGGTTTAGTCCAAATTTTCTGAAGAGACCCAATAGCTTTATATGATGAACCGATTTAATTTAGGCTTTTATTCACATATAAACATTCATCAACTCACATCAGTTGTGGTAAACAGAAGCTCAAAAATATTTGCTTGACGTGCAAGAACCAATGTTCGGTTAAGCTTCTGTTTATGTTCACTGATCAATATTCATATGTGAATAAAAGCCTAAATTAAATCTGTTCATCATATAAAGCGATTGAGTCTCTTCAGAAAATTTGGACTAAACCACTCAATTCATATGGATTAGTTTTACAACCTCTTTATGAACTTTTTGAAATGTCAAAATGGTAGTCACGTAGCTGTCTATGGAGGGACAGAAAGCTCTGATTTCATGTTCAAAACATAAGGGTGAGTAAATGATGACAGCATTTTCCGTTTTGGGTGAACTATCCCTTTAAATTCTCCTCAAGTGATCCCTTGTTTTCTTTGTATTATCACATGGTCATAGTGATTTTGTTGTGTTGTCATTTCTTGATTTCTGTTCTTAGTGTCTGTTGAAGTGTTCATCTATGTTCAAACTCACTCAGCACAAAGACGGTTACAGCGGCTTTAGGTGTTTAAATATAAACCTCTCTGAATGCATCATTTAGACTTTAAATCATCTCTCTATTTGTGTGTCTTTCAGAAGAAACGCTGCAAGACAAAAGCAGGGGACCGTGTGGAGACGCTCCGGGCCTCCGTCCCCTTAGTGACAGCCATTAACGGTGGGCCCAGGTGCAACGACGAATCATCTCTTCACTTCTTGCCGTCAACATGCAACGGCTACACATCCACCGGCTCATCCAGGGACTGTGCGTCAGAGGGAAGCTCCGAAAGCTCCGCTTCTACGCTGTCTGAGGAATCCTTCGGCAGCGCCCCCTCAATGAACGGACATGAGCCCATCCTCTGCAACGGGGAGCCTCCGCTGACCCTCCCTCCGACCAAGAGCAAGATGGATAAGAGGTCTCTGAAACGACGGCGATCCAAGAACGCAGAGCAGCAGCCGGAGGGCCAGTGTGTTGGGGAGATGCTGCACGCGCCTCTTCCTGTGACGGTCATGCCGACGCTGGAGGAAATCATTAAGGGAAAGACTGACCTGGGCGTTGCAACATTTGGAAGGACAGCTGTAACGGGACGAGTTTGAGTTTTTTACATTGGCATCTTTCTTTTTCTTATTCCATCTCATCGTCATTTTTGAGATTTTATTGTCAGTGATGATCCTGACACCATCTTCACTACATCCTGGTTCACGGAACTTTGGTTATGTGCCTTTTTTATCCATTCAGGATTGTTTTCTTTATTCCCTTTAAGGTTTTTTTTTTATTCTTCTAGGGATATTATGACTGATAAACATTCGCAAGTATGAATGAGACTCCTGTAGATGTGGCACCGCGTCACCGTGACCATATGAACTGTCGATGCCGGCAGCCCCACATCATTCAACATCTTTCTTTATACTAACATGACCATCAGATTTCCAGTTCCTTTTTCACTGTCCCTTTAACGCTCTCTCACACTGTCTTTTCCTTCTTCATTCGAAATGAAATTCTTGTACATGTGAGTGTGCGTGACTCTGCGCCAGTTGTTGTCTGTGGTTGGTTTGTGGGACCAGTGATGTCACAGCACAGGGCTTCAATCCAGTGAACAGAGCTGAGTGAAGAACAGATCCAGTCCTTGTTAATTCTGTTTTCATTTCTTCTTTTAGAGCCAAATTAAGGCCTGTTTCTCTTACCATCTAGTGACCAATGAGTCCAGGCTGGGCCTGAACACTCACAAACACACACACACACATATATACATACATACATACATACATACATATATATATATATATATATATATATATATATATATATATATATATATATATATATATATATATATACACACACACACACACATTATACACCGTCTCATGCTCAGTCTCCAGCTTTTTGAAGTACGTTTACAGCTAATTTTCTTCATGTTCAGTAGAGCCGTCATAAAAGACACATGCAGACATTAGGGTTTTTTTTTACACACTATATATGTACACAGGGAGTTTGTAGGGGACGTTGTTATTTTTAGCGGTAATTATTTATGTATTTATTTATTTAAATGTGACCCGGGCTCTATGAGATCACGGTCATGTGACATATGAGATGCAGTGGCCCCACCAACCTCCATATCAGAGCTCTCAAGATTTATTACAGATACACACAAATGGTACAGACAACATCTTCCTGTTATCCACAGTTTGCACACACTGCCTTTTTTTCCTTTCTTTTCCTTTTGAGAAAGTTGTACTCTAGGGAACAGAGTTTCGCCATTGAATACAAAATAAAAAAGGGAACTGTGACTTTAACTCACAGTTCTGCCTTTTTTTCTCTCAAAATTGCACATGAACTCGCAATTGCGAGTTATAAAGTCAGAATTGCGATATATAAACTCACAATTGAAAGTTATAGATATAAACTCAGAATTCTGACTTTTTTTCTCAGAATTGTGTATATAGGTTTATAATTCTGAAGAAAAAAAGTCTGAATTCTGAGAAGTCGCAATTAGTTGCTTTTTTTATTTTTCATTCAGTGGTGGAAACAAGCTTTCACAGGACTCTAATCAGTTTTGACTTCATAAATCAAACTCTTAATTTATTTTGGATATTTTATTTGTTTATTAATTTATTTTTTCATTCAAATCAATTCTTAAAATCACATTAAGTATCAGATAAATCTGTTCTAATGCTCATAACATGATCATGGAGATGTCGTACATCATTTTTAAGGACATCTGATTGATTCTGTGATTCGCTTTTCCTCGCTGGATCTGTTCGGATGAGCTTTGAGTTACTGGATTCCAGGTGAATCATAAGAATGGCCAAGCTCTCGTATTTGCGCACATATTATGCATGTCCAGCAAAGCAACCTTCTGGTCTGTCCTACCTGTCATGTACATGTAAAGATTATATGTATGTGTGTCTGCTCTCACACACTCCGTGTCCCTTTTATCACACTTTCTATGTATGTGTGTGTTTGCTGCTTTCAAAGTTGTTTTAATGCACCCAAGAGACCATTTGACATCCCAGTGGAGTTTCTCTGCGTCAGACTTGTGTGCTTTATGTGGTGTCTGAGATTGTAATTATTTTTTGTTTGTTTTTTCATGCAGACGATCCCATCATTGACCTTTTATCAAACTGAGGGGTTTAGGAGAATGTGAATTCATATCACGATTTCAATAAAAGGGAAAGATTGGGATGGCATATGATGGACCATCTCTGTGTGATTTCCATGACACATGTTCCACTTTGAAACGTTTTACTACCTTTCTCCTTTTTGAATGCTAATCGATATATGCTTGTGGATTTTGTGTTTATGTATGGATGTTTTCTCAACCAGTGTGTATGTTGATGAGTATTTGGAGTGAGTAGAGACCGCAGCGTGTGTCTCTCCTGTGCACTTTGGAGAACTCCACATGCCTTCGTTTTTACTACTCCACACCTTGTACAAGTGCTTTTTCAACACAGGCTTTCCTTAGTATGGCGCCTTCTAGTGGTTAATGCCTGATTTATTTAAACGTCCGCTAGGTGGCGCCCAAATGAAATCTCATAGTCTGTGAGAACGAACTGCACAGTATTTGATTTTTTTTTTTTTTCTCGTTTTTTTTTTTTTTAGTTTTTCCAATTGTAACTACAGCGGTGTAGTGCCATTAGAAACTGTGAATTTCTAAATAAAACACTTTGTTGTCTTTATTCAGTGTGTTGGATTTATTACTGTTAATTACAAGAATTAAAACCCATGAAAGCATCTATAGCCATAAAACAGTGTCCCAGTGACACAACTTGCCCACATGATAGGAGTCTTGATTTGCTGTACAGATATTCATCCACATTTCCTAAGAGATATCCATAAAGCTGCCAGGAACGGGACCAATATTTTGAATATTTTTAATAAGGTGGAATATTTTTAACGTTTTGAAATATATATATATATATATATATATATATATATATATATATATATATATATATATATAATTAGAAACAAAAGAAAATGTTAAATTCTTAGTAATTGTAATGTATTTTTATAGATCACATTCTATATGTATGTAATATAAATAATAAATATGTATGTATAAACCATGACCATACAAAATGGTTCTGTTCATCTGTATTTTTTGTTATTTATTATATGGATTATTTGTCCTTATAGTGTTTTCTTCAAAATACTGCGTCAAAACACTTCTCTGTTCCAATGTTTCTAGTTAATATGTAAATTTGTTTCGGGTCGGTGGCGTCAGATGGCTTTTATTTTGAAGTGTCTACAGTAGCAGGTTGATCATTCTCAGCCTTGTTCTCTGCCCTGCCTCTCACAGACCAAGCTTATTTATGTACGCGTCGATGCGTTGAAAGGGACTTTTATTTTGAAGTGTGTGCCGCAGCAGGTTGATCCGCCTCAGCCCTGCCTTTCACAGGCTCTCTGACCGATCTGGAGCTTATTAAGGTAATAATAACTTCATCAAATACTCTCGAACGCGTGCTAGACAATTAGAGTAGCACTAATAAAACCCAATTTAAGCATGCACGTGAATGTCACGCGCTAATTTTGATGCATTCATCTATAGATGATTCATTATCAGACACACAGGCCATCAACAGTCTATCAGATATTAAAATCATCTCATATAAAGCAATGAATTTAGCTCTTATGATTGTTTGAAAGCAGCTTTGACTCTTTTGTGCAGTTGTAGATCGGAACTGTGAAATGGAGGTCAGGCGATAAGCCTTATATACTGTCCAGCACTGAGACTTAACATCACTACAGTAATCCTCAGCACTCCTGTCAGTGCAGGACATTTACCTACTGCTGCAGAAGCCGCACGATATCACAGCTTTGTACAGGAAACAAATGATTGCCTATCCGCGCTTTCTCATGTAGAAATGTCAGTTTATCCAGTAGTATTTTTAGTTCTTTTAATAGTTGGTTTCATGTATTGCATAAATGTATTAATATTGCCTTGGTAGTATTAGTATTAGTATTATCAAGCCAGCAACGAACCACACATTCTCGGAGTTTGTTTATGCGCAATGGTCACTAGAAGAAACCAATGAAAATGACCCTTGACCACAAGCCTGCGTAATCAAACTCAACATGGATTTTTACCAAAAGAATTCAAAATTAAATGTTTGAAAGAAATTCCGTTTCTGTCAGTGAAACGGTTTATCCTCGTGTTGGAATATTTAAATGGAATAAATTAAAAATGAAAATATTTTATAATACATTCAAATTCTTTTTGCGTTTCTTTTTAGCTTTTTTTGATTTTTAGGGACCTAAGCATAAGCTTGTGTATGTCATAATTTATCTGTCCTTTTTCAAATGGGTATGTTGTTGTCATTTGAATCTGACTGCATTGATCCTCATCTATTGATTTGATATAGGATGGCTGAACCGCCTCGGTCATGTGACTGTTTTGTATCTCTGCCTCCGGGTTCAAAAGAAGATTATGTGATCTTTGGTAAGAACTCTGACCGGCCGAGAGATGAGGTGCAGGAGGTGGTGTATTACCCTGCGTCATCACACGCTGCTGGCTCTACTGTGGAGGTGAATTGATTTTTCAAGATAATTACATTCTGATAATTACAACAAACTTTCTGATTATTTCACTATTTGATGTTTCATAATTGCTGACACTTTTCCCCAAATATGTGATTTATTGAATAAAAATCTGGAGTTATGGCCAAACAATAGATGATTTACAAGTGATTCTCTTTTCCATATAGTGCACATACATTTCTATCCCTCAAGTTGAGCACACTCATGCAGTTGTGCTGAGCAGACCGGCCTGGCTCTGGGGGGCTGAGATGGGGGCGAATGAACATGGGGTGTGTATTGGGAACGAGGCAGTCTGGACCAAGGAGCCTGTGAATCCAGAAGAAGCTCTGCTGGGAATGGACCTGGTTCGGTGAGGCCAAAACAACCACACATTATTCTCATCCTCTGTTTTATTATTATTAAAAAAGGATTTAATAGATATATTTTTATAGTTAATAGATATATTCATGGATCATAAAAATAGTTTACCCTATCTATCTATCATATATATATATATATATATATATATATATATATGTTTTGTGTTCAGGCTGGGTCTGGAGCGTGGGGACAGTGCATGGGCCGCTCTGAATGTGATCACAGGTCTGCTGGAGCAGCACGGTCAGGGCGGAGCCTGCAGGGAAGCTGCCGAACCCTTTAGTTACCACAACACCTTCTTACTAGTGGACCGACAGGAAGCCTGGGTCCTAGAGACTGCTGGGAAACTGTGGGCTGCACAGAAAGTCACAGGTGAGGGAGAGAGATGATTAATGGTCAGTGCTGAGTGTGTTTTCACAGGTTGTATTTTTTTTTTTTTTACAATGTGTTTTTCTTTCTGGTTCTGTTTTAAAAGATCCAAAAGGAAGAACATATTTATAACTATGTTATATGTATATACTTTATGTATGTATGTATGTATCTATGTGTGTCTACATCAGAATAACAAATGTGTACATGTTTAATGTCTTCTTTTGAACCCAGTGGCAGAGATACAAAACAGTCACATGACCGAGGCGGTTTAGCCATCCCATATCAAATCAATAAAAAGGATCAATGCAGTGGATCAGATTCATTTACATAATGATAAAAAAAGAAAAAAAAAATTGTAATTAAATACATTTTGGCTGAGAAATTACCCCCATTAGATAATTTAAAGTCATTATTGTGTTAAATGACATTAATTATTGTTAAATATCAAAATAACATGTGACAAGTTTAATGTGATAAAGTTGATATAAAAAACGATAAATATTAATATAAATGAAAAATAATTCATTTGAATTTACTAATATATTTGATTAGTAGCATTCTTTTGTTTTAATCTCTTACTCTATTACAGTCTGTATTGGATTTTAAATCCCAGATTTCCAATCTGGCCTTAGACTTTTGCACCTCACTGTATTTGTAATTATATATCTATACTGTAGCTATATCAGGATGATAAATCTTATGTATTGACATAATAATCCATCTCTAAAAATAAACACAAGGTTATTTATTTTGTCAGAGGGAGTCAAGAACATCTCCAACCAGCTGACGATAGGCACAGAGATCTCAGCGGAGCATCCAGAGCTGCGCAGTGCGGCTCAGGCTCAGGGCTGGTGGAGCGGTGAGGGGGAGTTCAGCTTCACTGCTGTCTTCAGCCCTGACAACCCCCCCGCCAGGATGGAAATGGCCAAGCAGCGGTACATGGGCGGCACAGCCCTGCTCCAGCAGCACAACGGTAGGTTTGCTTTTCCTCTGCCATCGTGACTGAGGAGTGGGGATGCGTTTACAACAGGAAACCTGAATGTTGTCCAAGTGTTGTTTTGTTATTTTGAAGAGTTTGCATGTGTTGAATACCGCCATCTACTGTTTGTACACTGCATTTACAGTCGTTGCATTTCTTTTTTAGCAATTATTTGTTAAAGCATGGACATCTAAATTTGTATTATGTATTATATATTATATATGTATTATATATTTTTATTATAGTGTATTTTGAATGTGGTGGATGTATGAATTATATAGCCAATCACAGTCATATCTGTTCAGAGGTGTTTAAGAATCTGCTCAACAGAACTCAAAATACTAGAGTGAATTGCTAGAATCGTCAAATTTTTAAAATTTCAGTACCGACTTGGTACCAAAGTCGGTACTTTTGACAACACTGGTCACACACGCTTTCCTCTTGTCCTGACCCCTGCCGTTCTGCACAGGCTCGGTGACGGCAGAGGTGATGATGAGCATCCTGAGGGACAAGGCCAGCGGGATCTGTATGGACTCTGAGGGCTTCCGTACCACAGGGAGCATGGTGTCCATCCTCCCGCGCAACCCAGAAGTGCCCTGCATTCACTTCCTCACTGCCACACCCGACCCCTCCAGGTGTGCTTTTTGCCGAACTCGCTCTTCTCCTTTTTCCCATCACATATCAGATCGGAAAGGCATTTATTTTCAGTAAAAATGAAGAAAATATTCAAAAAGTGGAATTAAAGTGTGTTTAATAATAAAGTGTTTATCAATTAGGGGTAGGGAGGGCTTTATTGTCCCAATAAGACGGCATCCATTTAATAATTTTAATAAATATAGTCATTTACACTCTTTTAATATTGCATACCGTTTAATGTACATCAACACTGAGGTGTAAATAGTATCTGCCACTGTTTATAAGTATAAATAGCATCTAATTACTATTTACACTTATTGCAAAGAAAATCCTGCTGTTTTCACTTAGTGTAAAGAGCATCTATCGCTAAGAAAATATGCTATTTTCATTTAGTGCAAATAGCCGCTGCCATTATTTTAAATTACCTGAGACCCGAGGCTACTAATATCAGACCCAACCTGTGTCCGAGAAAGTTTTGGACCCGAACCATTCGGACCTCAGGTTTTCGGATCCAAGTGTGAAGACCTCTAGTGGACACATCACACTTTGATCCTTCTCTTGCAGGTCTGTATTCAAGCCTTTTATCTTCTCGGAGAACATGAGGCCCGTCAGCATGGTGATGTCTCCGCAGTACGGCCCAGACGATCCTGTTAGGACACAGCCTCGATTCCAGCACCAGGTGGACCGGAAACACGAGCTGTACAAAGCCCACCAGACGGCACTGACCAGTCCTGTAAGTCTGAGAAAAAGGCTTTTTTTTGCTAAAATGCTTTTCAGTCTATTTTTTGCACTTTTGAACATTTAAAGGGTTAGTTCACCCAAAAATGAAATTTGTCATTAATTTCTCACCCTCATGTCGTTCCACACCCTAAAGACCTTCATTCATCTTCAGATAATTTTGTTCTTTTAAACACATAGAATGAAAACGGTGCTATCACAATTTTGTGCACAAGTTGAACTTGCAACTTTGGATGGAAACTGTAAGAGATTTTAAAGAAAATGAGGAACAACATTAAAATTATTTTTGTGGACATCAAACATTATGCCACAAGTGTTCTCGATTAAGCTTAAATTGTACTGAGCCTGCATTATTCTTTTGACAGCCCTGTGTGTGTGTGTTCCTGTTTAACCTTCATTGTGAGAACCAAATGTTGACATTTTTGACTTTGTGGGGACATTTGGTTGGGTCCCATGAGGAAAACATTTAAAGGGGACATATCATGAAAATATGACTTTTTCAGTGTTTAAGTTCTATAATCGGGTCCCTGTTGCATCTACCAACCCAGAAAACATGAAAAAGAACAACCCAGTAACTTTCTTTTGGTAAGCCTTTCTCTGCAAACATGTAAAAAAAAAAAAAAAGAGCCGCTCAGATTTCGCTCCCCTTGTTATGTAGGGAAGGGATCTTATCTTATAATATTACCGCCCCTTAATCTGCACGTTTCCATGCACGGCGCCACCATTTTGTTTTCTCAAGCGACAACGGTGTACCAGTTCTAACACCATGGCAAAAGTTTGAGCAAAGCATGCTAACTGTTCTGTCGTTGGCTGCACAGACGAGCACAGAACACTACTTAGAGTCTCGTTAGCTTGGATAGCCTGCAAGTTGACCCTGGCAAGCTCGATTGCTAAAAAAGGAGCGTTTCTGTCCGAGCGATATTTTGGAAAAAATATTAGACCACTCACAGCATTTGATAGAAATCATAAACATTAGCCTGGTGTGTATGGCTCTGTTTGGCAAACTGGTACGCTATGTATAGTGGGCGTCTATACGGGTTTTGCACAAAAGATTAACATGACGGCACATGCTAGTCGATGAGTTGAATCAACTCCACAGCAACTACATAAATGTATCCACTATCCATTCAGAAATGTCCAGTTTCATTCTAAAAGTTGTAACTTCTTCCTGAGTCTCTCCATCATTGTCGACTCCGGTTTGAACAATGTAAGGCTGAACACCGTTACTGACAATCCTCATTTTGGCTGCGTGAGATTCTCCAGTTTTGTTGTTGTTGAGCAACTGAAGCGTGAGCTGTTAAAGCTCCGCCCTCTTCTGGAAAGGGGGCCGGGAGCAGCAGCTCATTTGCATTTAAAGGGACACACACAAAAACTTTGTGTTTTTGCTATAATAAATGATCTGTGGAGTGTTTTGAGCTCAAACTTCAAACACATTCTGGAGATACCTGAGACTTATATTACATCTTGTGAAAAGGGGCATAATAGGTCTTCTTTAATAATTTTGAAAATGTAGAAAGTTTACTGTGATGTTTAGGGTGTACAGTTTGTACAGTATAAAAATCATTATGTCTATGGAATGTAACCATAAAACCCAATGTGTGTGTGTGTGTGTGTGTGTGTGTCAGGATGCTGGAGTCTCTCTACAGGAGACTATGAGATACCTGGAGTCTCAGTGTCTTGAGGAAATCGAGGCCATGCTTAGGGGTGAGATACAGGGCCAGGAGCTCGGGGATCTGTTCTTTGACTGCGTGGACGCGGAGATCAAATTCTACCAGTGAGACAGAGCAGGTAAACGGACAATTGTCACACATCTGACCAGAGTCTTCCTCTGTCTGGTGTTGCCTGTAACCTGTGGCTGTTTTGCAGTTGTCGTTGTGAATGTCACTAGTGCTTGCTGATCTGCCTGGAGAGAGAGAGAGAGAGTCCAGAGCGCACAGGTTCCTGCCTGCTCAAATCCTGCTCTCCTAGTTCCCCTGATGCCATGCCAAACTAATTGTGACGTCCATGCCACACTAACTGTAACTTAAAATAAACACACTAGATGTTCATGTGAGTGGATCACCATAATCATGTGTAATTGTCGCACAGGGCGGTCATATACGCATCACATTAACCGGTTTGTGATAGATTACTAAGGTGTGTATGTGCTGTGGGTAGATGTGTGAGAGAAGAGATGTTAGTGAAACACTTCTCATTCCTGTAAGAGACTGGCTCAGCTACCAGACTGACCCTCTAAGGAGAAACACAATAAAATATCAATGATTCAAAACGTCTGGCATCTTTATTTTTACTGAAGAAGTTTCTGGAGAGGACAGCTGTAAATATATAAGTTGTCCATTGAGTGCTGCAGTCTGTCCACTTTTGTACTCCTACTGTTTTATTCAAGTTCTTGCACACTAAAACCCATTAAGCCCTCTGATTTCATTTCCATCTATAAAAATTCTCTGCTATTTTGAATATTCTGGAGAAAAACAAAAATACTTTTTCGAACACCTTCTAGGACATTGGCCCAAAATTCACCAAATTAGGCGTATAACAGCTAAGGACCATGCTAGCAAAAAGAACAAATTTGCAGTGATCATTACTGTATGGCACATTACATTATTATTTTCAGGTATTATTACTGGCTATTTTTTAGGGGTCCATGCACCAACTGAAGACAGAAAACAACCGTAACAGGAGCTGTTTGTCAACTTCGTGTTACTCCATGACCTGAAACATAAATCTGCATTATTTGTCTAAACACATTACATTTGCAAATTTAACTTGGCAATAAAAACAGTGAAATGCAAACTTAAGATATGATGCAAACCTGCAATAATTAAGTAGCTATGTTAATGCAAATGTAGGCCTACATGTATTTATTAACCAGTGTATTTGCTGCTGACCTTCGATTATCCAATTCAACCATACTAATAAGCAAAATTACTTTAGATGAACATCACATTGTTTTTTTTTTTGTTTTTTTGTTTGTTTTGGTGAAGTGTTGAAGTCTTCTCTGGTGTCCTATTCTTCTGCAGTCCAGCACAGCTGAAAGGTTTGTTTGAGCTGCGCCCTCTACCGTACAGTTGTGAATCTGCATTTCCTTCAGTCTGAGGCTTATTTATTTCACTTTTTTTTTTTTTTTTTTTTTTTTTGAGAATACCCATATTGTACTGTAAGGGTCGTGCAGAATAAATTCCCGCGTCTCGCCAGAAGATGGCGCCCGCCATCCATCCTTTTTCCAAACCGCTGGTCCAATGTTGGTACAGCGTAATATCATACAGGTTTTTAATTTAATTTAATTGATTGTTAAACCGTTTAATTAAGGTTTATACATGCTAGTTTCCATGACAGAGTTCAAGATAAATCTTTTCATTACTACTGGAGCTGCTAGTTTGCTAAGTTTCAAACAGCAATCACAAACTATGCAAAAGAGGTAGCCCTTCCGGCGCACTCAGTGTCCGAATTCAACCACTCGTTTTCACTCACTCCTTCAAGTGGAGTAATGTGTAGTGAATGAGGGTATAGGGGGCGATTTCGACAGAATTCAGTAAAACACGCAGCAGTAGCTTCATCCTGCCAGTGAGTGGCGCTGTGACAAACATTCTCCTCTCGCTCTCTCTCCTCTCTCACATCCGCCACAAATATGGCAGACGAGTTGGATGTTATTGACATCGAGGGAGATGAATATGATGAAAGTGTCGGGTAGGAGTTTTTATTCACTCATATCCCACTGTCTTGGCAATAATATGGAGTCATGCTTTGACATATTTGAGTTTATGGATGAGCAGAAGTGAGACTGACGATTGAAAAGCGATAGACATGATGAATATGAGCTGCTCTAGTTATGTGAACAGTTACTCTATTTTAACATGAGCAAGGAAACGAGTTTAATTTAACTGTAGAGCTTCAGTTGCCTGCTACCAAGAGAGCACAAACTGTAGGCTCAGTATGTACTAGCATGATCTATTCAGCGGTAACTGGAATGGAGTGAATCAGTGTATTTTACACCTCTTACAGGAATCAGTACACTGTTTTACAGGTTTCAATACTCAGTTTGTAAAAACAAACACATCGCGTGTAACTTTACACTTATATAGGGAGTCTTTGCATTTGAATAAACGTTAAACTTCACAGTTTTAAGAAATATCACCACAACACGTATACATTATACATGTTAACATACAACTAGTGTGATAAAATGATCTCTGAGAAAAGTTATCATTTTTAACTTATGTCATGACGATGCAAATCCGGCAATTTTCGTATGACGCAAGAATGCCAAGTTCATCGTAGCTTAACCTCAAATATCACACATTTTTAGACCGTTTTTGTCATCAAACAGTGATGACATTTTTGTGGGCGGAGCCTACCTGGTGAAAGAAAATGACAGTTCTGCAGCAGCAGTCTATGGAAGGCAATGAAAGAATAATAATAATAATGATAAAAAGTTAATTTCGAGTTTAATTCTGATTTTTTTTCTCTCTCTCAAGTCCGAATTTATAAATCACAATTCTTAGAAGGAAAAACCTGTAATTGTGAGATACACTCATTATATCCCGCAATTCTGAATTTTTTCCCCTCAGAATTGTGATATAAACTCACAATTGCGATTTATAAAGTCCAAACTGGGAGATAAAAGCATGACAAAAAGTCACAATTGTGAAATAAAAAATGTTATAGGCTATGTTTAAAAGTTATCTATGTAAAATGTTATAGGTTTAAATATTATTTCATGCTTTAACTGCTATGTATGTATGTCCCCTATGAGCTGCATATGTGAATATTATGTAGACTTACTGTTTACTAATTATTGCAGGTTTTATGAGTCTAGTCTGTGACTTGCAACATAAATGTCTGCGTTTAGCTTCAAAGGGCGTCTTCTATAAAAATTAAGACTATTTTTTGCATTCCGATTCTGACATCCAAAGGCACAACAAAACATTTTTGTCTTGGATTTTGTTCATTTTCCTCCACTTTTTACCGCTATTTTTCTGCCACCCTAATGCACGCGCAGCTGCAAGTGACGTAACTGTGACGTCTGCTCCAAATTGGTCTATGGAAGAATAAATAAAATACAAACTTTTAAAACCCTTTGTAATGTCGTACTCCATAGACGTCTATTTGTAAAAAAAAAAAAAAAAAAAAAAAATACTGTAATCTGCATCTTTATTATTTGTATGCTCTCTTTACAGTGACCTGAGCAGCGCTGAGATTCTCCAGGATCAGTACTTGCAGTCTGCATGGAAGACAAACAGCAGTATACTGGTAAAGTAACACCCCAAAATGAAAACTCATCATTTTTTATCACTTTTTATGGACATGTTTACACCTGGTGTTGAGAAGCGTTTTGCCAAATTGCTTTTGTAGTGTAGACGCTCATGTGGTCTAATGTGTTTGAACAGCCACTAAAGACGCCTACTCTCCACCTACTGATCTAATGCGTAACCATTATGGGAAGCACGCTAGCCAGACGGGATTTAAACTTTGATGGCTGAAGACCCAAGTTTGGTTTGAAGATGAAAACGTACCAAGCACAATGTTCTCTCACCATTCCTGATTTCTAACACACTCTCACAGCGTTAAGTGTGGTCTTGTGGCTATCAGAGCAGAAATGAAAGCTGCTGCTCTCTGTATGTTCTTCTGTTGTCTCCTTTCGAGTTCACATGAAAATTGCACAAACTTATTTCATCCATTAGATCGAAAGAACTGAAAAAGTCCATACATTTTCCGCGGCCATAAAGTGGACAAAAGAGACAATTAAAACGGCAGGTGTAAAAGGGAATGCGTCTCCCTTATCTACTTCTGATCTGATTGACCAAAACGCATCTTAAGGTGTAAACAGGAACAGACTCTGAAAATGGATATGATGTGTTGTTGTTTTTGTGTGTGTTCAGCCGTGGACGCTGGACAGCTCCATCAGCGATGAGAACAGACAGGCCATCGAGAGCATGCTGCTGGAGGAACAGTATCCTTCACTCTTCTCAAAATCACACTGATTCATTCTAATGTTGTTCTTGTCATATTTCATAATGGTCATAATCATTCATTAAAAGCATGTAGTCATTTCTTTAATAAAGAAAGGTATTATTTTGCCAGTAAGAAAGCACCAAGGGTAGCATGGACCAATGAGAAGACTAAAATCAAAAAGTGAGCTACCCTTTTTCATCTGTTTATGTTTATGAATATGTAAACACCTACACTACCAATCAAAAGACTTTTATGCATCAAGGATCCATTAAATTAATCAAAAATGACAGTTAAGACTTTTAAATTGTTACAAATATTTCTATTTCAAATAAATGCTGCTCTTTTAAACTTATCAGAGACTTCCAGTTATCAAGGTTTCCACAAAAATATTAAGCAGCACAACAGTTTTCAACATTGATGATGATAAATTCTTAAGCAGCAAATCAACATATTAAAATGATCATGTAACACTGAAGACTAGAGTAATGGCTGATGAAATTTAGCTTTGCCATCACAGGAATAAATTAATTACATTTTTTATATTTTAAAATGGAAAACTGATATTTTAAATTATAATAATATTTTACAATATTATTGTTTTTACTGAAAATTAGTGTTTTACTGGAAGTGTCTTCTTTCAAAAACATTAAAAAATATATTTAAAAAAATGTTTTATTATTAAAATGTTTCTATATGAATGTGTATTCATTCAAAATGTCTTTGTAGGTCATTGGTGAAAAGTTCTGGAGCACAAACTCGTTGGGCTGAAGAGGAGAAAGATCTCTTTGAGAAAGGACTGGTATGTTTTCTGAACATATATACTGCAATAATATACAGAAGACACAGAGGAAACAATGGTCTCTCATAAAAAGAAATAAATTGTATTTTTTTATGGTTTCTAGGCTCAGTTTGGCCAGAGATGGACCAAGATCGCCAAACTAATTGGCACTAGAACGGTTCTACAGGTGAAGAGCTATGCTAGGCAGTACTTCAAAAATAAGGTATGACTTTAGCCTGATTCCACATTGCCATATGAAAAGTGATATGTCTTTGGTTCAGATGTGTTTAGGTCTTTAATTTAATTCATACATATATATATATATATATATATATATATATATATATATATACATAGGATTAGTTATATTTATAAATTATTAATTTTTGTAATATTAATATAAATGTCTTTACTGTCTGTTTTGATAAAATGAATGCATCCTTGCTGAATAAATCATTAATTTGAATGATTTCAAATGAAAAAAAAAGCATTAATTTCTTCCAAAAAAACCCTTACGGAAACACTTTATAATAAGTATACAGTAATTAAAGTACTTACAAATAATTTACAAACTTTAGTTAATTCATAGTTCATATATTGTAGTCTCTACATTGTTAATGTAGTAATATGCTATAGAAATAGTGAGTTCTTCATTCATTGTCACTGTAAAATTGTTTAATCATCTCATATGTAAAGATATATATATATATATATATATACACAAATAATAATCTGTATATATATATATATATATATATATAATAATAATCTGTGACCTAATCTAAAAAAAAAGAAACCATTTACTCCTAATAACCAATTAACAATTCCTTTAGTACGAGCTAATTTAACAATAATAATTGTGTCAATTACAGTGACAATTAATGAAGAACTCACTATTTGTAGTACTTTATTACTGTATACTTATTATAAAGTGTTTCCAATCTTACTTTTGAAGGGTATTATAGCAGACCATTTAATAAGGATCCCTGTTTCCTGTTCAACAAGCCAGATCAAAAATATCAATCTAAATATTAATTCAAAAATGCAAAACATGTTCATACTTCAAATATATTCTTAATATTTCTTTGAACAATTTCATTAAATCAAATTAGCCTAAAGATTTTCTTTTATCAGTAGTAATTTTATCCTTTGTGTTTCACCTTTAGCCTAAAACAGACACACCTGCCGAAGTGCCCTCTTCTAATGTGACTTCAGACACCACACTGGTCCCCTCGATCCAGCCTCACGTCTCAGCCCTGACCAATGCTGTGCGCATCGAGCGACTTTCTGATGATGAGGATGTTGACATCACAGATGACTTCAGTGATGATGGGTTTCAGTCTGAAAAGCAGCCAGAGCCCTCAGGCTCCCCAGATTGCACCCACCAAGGAGAACTCAGTCCAATGACACCCCCGTCAGACATAGTTTTAAACCCTCTGTCTGAATCTGGAACAAACACTGCAGATGGACCCATTGATCCAGATAAAAATGGAAACGCTGGCATTCCTCATAATGCGGTTGATCCAGATCCGGAGGAGGAAAGTGGGACCCTCATCTCTAAATCAGGCAGCCCAGGCAAACACAGCCTGTCTGGGGAGGAGAGCACTGAAAGAGCAGGTACCTTGGCATCACTAGCTTTCAATTAGTTTCTGTGACCATAGCAATCCATCAGCATTAGCCGAATTATGGGTTATGTATTCTTTTACTCCAGATAAGACTGAATCAGGACCTGAGGAGGACGTGGAGGAAGACCAGGAAGAGGAGGAGGAGCTCAGAGCGCCGGAACAGGAGGTCATATTGGACTTAAACACAATCACAGAAGAGGAGAAGCAAGCCATCCCAGAATTCTTTGAGGGGCGTCCATCAAAAACCCCAGAGAGATATCTAAAAATCCGCAATTACATCCTGGACCAGTGGTGAGACTTTGGTCTTTATGCTTCTGAGGAACATTTTCTTGTGTACAAGTTCTTGTGTACATCTACTGTTCAGCTAAACTTATGCCAAGTTCACACTACAGGATTTTAAGCCCGATTTAAGCCCAGTTTGCAAGTTAATGAGCTCGCCGACAGGTCGGGCTGTGATCGGGGGCAAATTAGCGCTCTGCAGTGTTTGTGTGAACTACCTGACGCATCGCCTCTTTGCAGCAATAACAAACCATTCAAATATAATTTGCCAACGTTTATTCATATCAGATAGACATTGTGTAAGTAACTATAAACCTCACTCTATTCTTCTCCCTGTTCACAAATGGATGAATTCACATGCTGTAGCCTGTAAATCTGACTGACAAGAGTCTCTGAACTGAGCCGCAAACAAACATGGCGGCGCCCATCTAATTATATAGATTAAGATCAAGATCATTATATAGGTTTTTAAATGACAAAACACTCACTTGTACATATTTGAGAATCGGAATATCAGATTGTTGATGACATGATGAGCAAAGCGATACATCTGTCATACAGTGTGGCTGCTGTGTGTCATGTGACAAGCATGACGTGTCGTCATGGAAACAATAAAGGGAAACGATCAAAAATAACGGTTACCTTAACACTGAGACGTCAGCCAGAATATTTTAAACTTATGTGTAAAAGGGTTGATTTAATTTTAATTAAGTTAAAAAAGTCATCTTATTTCTTCCCCATTTTCAAATAAAGTTGTTGGGTGACAGAGGTGTTGTCAGCTTGTGTAGTGTGTGACCCCCTGTTGCGGATCATTTACGTAGTGTCACAACGGGCCAGTACCGCACTGAGTTCTCTTTCGCAGCGTCTTGAGTAAATGATGACAGAATTTTTATTTTTGGGTGAACTATCACATTAAGGAAGCACCTCTGGCAGTTTTAGGGGGGCTGAGACGACCTTGAACCACCCCCGCAACTCGCAATTATGGTAAGGGACGTGACATTTCCAGAACATGCTCGAAGCGGTTGACCAATCACAACACGCTGGTCCAGCTGGCCAATCAGAGCACAATGTGCTTTTCAGGAAGAGAGGCTTTATAGAGACAGAAACTAAACAGAGTGTTACTGACAGACTAGGAAGAGAGGTGCTGTAAAAAAATGTCAAATGTCAAATAAGTGATTTTTGAACATTCAAGCATCTAAACCTACTCAAGTAGACCTCAAAAACAAAATCAAGACTTTGAAATAGGGCATAATAGGTCCTCTGTAGTATATTTTTGTAATTTATTTATAAAATATAATGCTTCTTGTGATCAAAGCTGAATTTTCAGCATCATTGCTCCAGTCTTCAGTGTCACATGATGCTTCAGAAATCATCCTAATATGATTTGCTGCTCAAGAAACATTTCTGATTATTATCAAAGGAAACCCTGATCATTTTTTCAGGATTCAAAATAAGAGTATTTATTTGAAATTTATTTTTTTGCAACAATGTATAGTATTTACTTTTAAGCAATTTAATGTATCCTTGCTGAATAAAAAAAACCAAACATTTCTTTAAAAAAAAAAAAAAATGACCCTAAAGTTTTGAACGGTAATGTAGATGTATTAAAAACTTGATCTTTTCTTGAAAATGAACTTCTCTGATGTCTGTTCAGGGAGAGGAGTAAACCCAAGTACCTGAACAAGACATCAGTGCGTCCAGGCTTGAAGAATTGTGGAGATGTCAACTGCATTGGTCGGATACACACCTATCTGGAGCTCATTGGAGCTATTAACTTCAACTGCGGTAATGCTTATTGCTCAGTTTCTGTTTCCTGCTTTCCTGTGTACAATTTCCCTCCCTAAACTCTTTCTTTCTCTATTCCTATGTAGATCAGGCAATCTATAACCGTCCGCGGCTGGTTGATCGCTCTCGGCTAAAGGAAAGCAAAGACAGTATGGAGGCGTATCATCTTGCCCAGAGACTGCAGTCTATGGTGAGAGAGTTACAGCTCAATGTTACTGTTCTTATCATCATTATCTGTGGATGATTGTCCATTAGCAGAACTGTTTTCCTTCATCTTTCTTATTGATTCTCATGATTCTCATCTCTGGCCTTTGAGATCCACTTTCCTGCAGAGTTTAGCTCCTGAAGACCTTTATTAGCTTGTTCAGATGTGTTTGATTAGGGTTGGAGCTAAAATCTGCAGGAAAGTGGCTCTCGAGGGCCAGAGCTGAGAACCCCTGCTCTAATGTAATTTGGTGTTTTTTTTAAATGAATTAATTTATTTATTTTTTGCAGCGCACAAGGAAGCGTCGCATTCGGGACATGTGGGGGAAATGGTGTGATCCTAAAGATCTGGAGGGTCAGACGTATGAGGTAAAAGAACTCAAAATCTACTGTTCTTCTCAGAATTGAAATATACTCTGTAAAGAATTCTGTTCATGGCCTGATATATCAGGATCTATTTAAGATTGACATAAAAATTATGTTGTGAAATGGTTCCTGTTTAAAAAGGCTTATAAAACATCATTGTGTATTTTTTTTAAATTAGATTTAATACATTTTAGCAACTTTTTTATAAATGTTATATTTTTTCATGGTGTTTTTTGGAAAGAAAATATTTTTTGTTTGTCCATCCTCATTATTGAGCCCTGATTATGTGGGGTTTTTTGTCATCCAGCATCTGAGCGCAGAGGAGCTGGCCATCAGAAGAGAGGAGATGAAGAAGAAAGGACCAAAACCATCTAAACTACCCAAACAGAGAGGGTAAACACTCGCTCCCCTAAAAAACTGAACCGAACGTCATTAATAGCTAATAGATTTTTTAAAGATCTTGTTTATGGGCTTTTGTTATCAAATAATCAGATAAAGAGTAAAAATTAAATTTGGATCAATTCCTTGTCTTTGTCCTCTGCAGCTCTTTTGATCCATTCCAGCTCATTCCATGCAAAGCTTTTGGAGAGGAAAAACAGGTAATTATTATTATTTGATGATCATGTCTCTGTTTAATCTTTTAATGTATAAAAACCAGGGTTATTTTAGTCAACTAAAACCATAAAAAAAATTTGTTACACAAAATAAAATAAATGTTAACTGAAATAAAATACAACATTAAAAAAATTAACTTATTTTATTTCGGTTAGTTGCCATTTCTCATTTTCTTTTAGTTTAATTTGGTGTACTAAAATAATTAAAGTTAAAGCTGAAATAAAAACTATATAGACATATCATAAAAGACAAAAACAACAGAATTACTAGAACTTTAACTAAAATTAAATGAAACGGAAATAACGGAAAATATATATATTTTTAAATTTCAACTATTTAAATTTAAACAATTTAAATACACACCAATACGCTGATAACTACCAAAAATTAGTTGATTGAAATAACCTGATTTACCAGTTTACATGCAAATCAATAACCTGGCAATGCCATTAAACCACATTTACTAGACAATTTTAAAAAAACAGGTTATTCCCCGGTGGTGACTTCAAAATGTAAGCATCCATGTATTTCACTCAGAGTATTCTGTGTATGTTAAAGCATTAAAAACCCATTCAAAATGTCAGACTTATTCTCCTCTTATTTATGTACCACTTATCCTTTGGTTGCATGAGATGAGAACACATTTGTTATATTTCTTGGGTCAAGGAAAAGTCAGAGTTTGCGATATATTTGTCCACCCCTAGCGCAAAACACCTGCTGTGGCTGGATGTACTTAAATCCGCCGAATATGGACGCTTTCCTGTCACATATCACACATGCACTTCAATAAACAGACTGAACACAGGTTAAGGTGTTTCATGCCGGGTGAAATGGGGGTAATGGGCAAAACTTTCGCTCTGTCGATCGTTTTATTCTTAAGCAATTTATGACTTTACTCCGATAAAGGAAAACAGGTTAATGCATTTATTTGACCACACGCGTTGTCAGCTTATTAAGCATAATCAGATTAAGAACGTGCATGTAAATGCACTCAACGATACCAAAGTAACATAAAAATTAACATATAATAACATGATAAAAATTAGAGGTATCAGTTTACCCTTTTAATTCAGTACAATAATTTTTATTTTTTTTAAATTGATAAAAAAAAACTACCAAAAGAAAAAACCCTCCCCCCTTATCCTTATTTCTAGAATACAAAACTGAAAATGAAACGAACTCTTGCAGAAACGTGCCTTGTTGCAAGGAGACACATGACAAACGAAAACAATGTGTTTTACAATCGGCACAAAATATCAAACATATTTTTAAATCCTCTGACTGGATGGAATCTTAGTCTGAAGCTAAAAAACTGGATTCTGTGTCCATTATACACAATATGATTTTCTGCAAAATCTGTCACTTCCAACTGCCCAAAATCTGCAGACTATTGGCAACTAGCATTGTCTCCTCCAGACTGGAAATTGGTGAAAAAAATCTGGTGGTGTAATATATTCCGTTCTTAAAGTAAATTCCATAATTAGGAATTTTCCTATCATTGAAACAATTCAAGCTTGAAGTACCACTTAAATGCCTGTGTTTACCAGTTATGATATCATTTATTCTTAATTTCTGTGTTCATCAGGGTTATTATAGTTACCTTAAACTAAAATCATAAAAAACATGTTACTTGAAATAAATTGAATTAAAAAACAAATTAAAATGTTGTTAAATTTAAAATGAAAATGGAAAATAAAATATAAAAACTAATTAAAAAGATTAATAAAAGCTGATAGTGTTATTTTAGTTTCACTGAGATCCTATTTCATTTTGTTGCATAGAAATGAAGGAACTTGAATTTCATCACACTTATTTTGTCTCTGTCTTGCTGACTCAGGAACCATACAGAGTGATAGTTTGTGCCGAGGCTCTTGTTGTCATGGACATAGTAAGTATGACGATTTGATAAATCTCAGCCTTTTTTTTTTCTCTCTCATTTATTCCTCAGTGTTTTATTATGTTGTACTAATAATCCGATTCTTTCCCAGCATGCTCATGTGTCTATGGGAGAGGTGATTGGCCTTTTAGGAGGAACATATGAAGAGGAAGAGAAGGTGTTAAGGGTCAGTGAATTCATAGACTCGTTAAACTGAATCAGCTGTTTATTTTAATCTGTTATATTTACATTTGTTCATTTAGCACAGAGCGACTTACAAATTAGGAATACAACAAGTGATTCATCTTAAGTTTAAGTATGCTGCAATAAATGCATGATGATTTGTTTGTGTTTTGGTGTGTAATGTGGTGATGTTTGTGTAGATCTGTGCAGCAGAACCATGTAACAGCCTGAGCACAGGTCTGCAGTGTGAGATGGACCCTGTCTCTCAGACTCAGGCATCTGAGCTGCTCGGGGTCAAAGGTCACAGTGTGGTGGGTTGGTACCACTCTCATCCAGCCTTTGACCCCAATCCCTCTCTCAGAGACATTGACACTCAGGCCAAATACCAGGTAATAGATCTTTGTATTGCATTGTAGTTTGACTAGGTGGTGTCTTTGTGTCATGTCACATGCTCTCTGTCTGTTTTTATTTCAGAGTTATTTCTCTCGAGGAGGTGCTCCATTTATCGGGATGATTGTCAGCCCCTATAACCCCAGTAACCCCTCGCCCCTATCTCAGACCACCTGTCTGCTGGTAGAGGAGGAGACCGGACCCTCTGGATCTCAGAGTATGTCTTTCATGAGACTATCAGCTTTAACACTTATTACACTACTGCAGGTTATCTGTGTTAATGTTAATGTTTCATGGTCTTTGTGGTAAGCACTAGAGTCATGGCTGTTAAAGAATAAATGAACCACGGTGTAAATAATAAAATAAGCCTAGCAACAGCTCCAGCTGAATTTGAATCAGTCTGTCTGTGTTTCGTGTGTGAATGATTGTATTGTTTGTATTTTAGGGTTTCCATACCAGTTTAACATCCAGTACTCATCTGAGCTTCCTGATTGGTCAGAAGTGATGAGAAGAGCAGAATGGGTTGTGTTCAAGTACAGGCTGTGTCATGGGTGAGCTGCTGTGTGTTTTATGTGGGCAACCCTGTCTTTGGCTGGAAGAGGGAAGCAAGAATACATGAAAAAGTTATAAAGTTAATACAATTCTGCACATTATTCACATTTTATAAACTAGCCTCGGAGGGGTTTAATATTCAGAGTATTTGAATGTAGTCAAGTCACCTTTATTTATATAGCGCTTTTTACAATGCAGATTGTGTCAAAGCAGCTTTACAGTGATAACTGGTATATAATTTTGGCTGCACAACAGCTCTTAAAGAAAATGGTGTCAATGCAGGCAGATGCAAAGCACTGTTGAATATCAAATGTCAAGTGTCCCCAACTAAGCAAGCCAAAGGCGACAGCGGCAAGGAACCCAAACTCCAACAGGTGACATCAGGTGGCAAATAGGTGTTAAAAAATGTAGTGTGTTTCTAACATTGTATATTAATATTATTAGTATATGACATGTCTAGCATTGTCATATAATATATATTTTTTAAATAAAGGAAACCTAAGAGATTCTTTCAAAAACATTTACAATATTACTATTTTCTTTCGGTATTTTTGATCAAATAATTGCAGGCTTGATTGCGCATAAGAGACTTCTTTCAAAAACATTAAAAATAGTAATGTTTCCAAACTTTTGACCGGTAGTGTATATGTAAGCAATAAGATATGTTGTGTACACAATAAGATGTGCTGTATCGTGAATAAGTCACGGCTGAAGGGCGTTGTTAGGCACGACACGAAGCGGATTGCCTGCAACCCCTTCAGCCGTGACTTATTCACGATACAGCACTAGCCTCGAGTATCTTATTGCTTTTATAAAACGGTTACCACACAGTACAAATATTAAAGCCAAAAATATGTATTAATGCAACTTTCATAAAGTAAACTTTAACTAAAAGCCTTCCTTTCGCCGGAAAAAAAAGTCCCTGACCGTGAACAGCAACAGAAGTTACATTATAATGCCATTAGATGGCGGCAAAGACTGTCTTTATGAGTGTGTCAGTCAGTAGCGAAGACTTTTACATTGAAAAGACTGAATTGTTGTGAACACAGAACAAGACAACTGACAAATGCTTTGACTAGTGCTGTCAGTCACGGGAAAACCCCTTAACTGTTAAAAGGACAAGATAATACATTGGACATTTAAACAGATGTTTTATTATGAACATAGGACTGACCTTAAGGAAAATGCTAAATCTGAATGCAGGTAAAAAAAAAAAACTCGCTCATTCGATCTCTTTCTCACAATACGTAAGATAACAGATACAGTAAGATTCAATGAGCAATATCAATTTGACCCTTCACCGGGAGTTTGATTGACAAGCGATAACGCCGAATCCGCCATTTTGTCCGACAAACCAGTCAGGTGTTAGTAGATTAACCTCAGTGGATTTGAACTTGAAAAATGGTGTGTATGGGCGTCTTTCCGCGTTTGAAACAACATTCCTTCTCATGTTCATTCATGTTTATTTGATGCTATAAATTAACTAGTAGGAAGAGATGATCGGTTCCAAGCCGCTTGAGCTGAGGCGCTACAGCGATCTGTCACAACACATGAAAGAGCATGAAACGTTTTTTATTAAAAATTACATAATTGGAAAGTTGAGACTTTGTTTAATATCATAAGTAACCTGCTCTGTCTTGTCTTTTGACGTGTTGTCAGTGTCCTCTGTGCTCCGTGATGTATTTTTCACTCTGTGTAGCGTGACAGCGCCATGGCTCGTTGGACAAAGCAACAGTAACTAAGGGGGGCGGGTCTTTGCGAAGGGTCAGTAGGTTGTTTGCACATGACGTCATTGCGCAACACTCAGCTATGTGATTATTTTATTGAGTGATAGGAAGTGGGTTCAATCAGGGACATTATTAGATTTGATGTACAGCGTTTCCCCGTCACCTCCTCAAACTGCTTCCCTTAGTGTGTTTTTACAGGTAGAAAAGGTGAAAAAAGGCATCCAGTTTTTTCCCTGAACGATGTGAGCTCCCGTTGCAATTCTCGATTCAGCATAAATGACCTACAGTGGCGACATTTTTCACAATCACGACAGAAATTGAAAATACTGCCCTTAACGTCACTAGCAGAAATGCAGTACGATATAAACAAACCAGACTAGAACTGAACACAGGGCGACGGCAGCTTCACATTCTCTATATCTATACCTATTGACCAATCAGAAGGACAGGAACTAACCGTTTTATAAATTCATATATATTTCATTCTTCTTTCAGGAGTGTACCAATGGACAGGCTTTTCCGCAGAGATTCTTCTCTAACTTGCCTGGAAAAGGTAACGTCTTATATCTAGGACTCACTCCAACACACCACACAGTGTATATTGCACATGAAAATTGCAAGAGACTTTTGGACAAACTAGCTAGTCTGATTTCTTGACTACTGGCAACAAGCTCATATATACAAGTTCCCACACTGCTGTCAGAAGCACTTAGATGAAGGCATGGACTACATGCAAATCTTTCAAAGAAATTCAGAGTTTTGTTTGAGGTACTTGATAGCAAGCAAACAAGATTTCTGCACAAATTGAATTCTAATATTAATGGTTCACAGTGAGTATTTAAATACATTTTTGTCATGTGAGTTCTGCTAAATAATTACAATTTTTTTTTTTTGAATGTTTTTGTTTTGCCTGCCTGTCCATCCACAGATGCTCACATCAATCCAGAAGATTTTGGAGCAGGTCTCAGAGGTTGACACAGAGACTTTCCTGGTACAGATAGAAACCTTGTTTCGTACACATTTTCTCCCTGAGACTGGCTCTTCCTCCTCTCATCTTCATGAATCAGTAACACCGCCTCAGTTACTGTCATTCATCTCCTCTGAGCCAGTCAACAGCAGCCGTGCTACGGATGAGACGTGTGTTATTGAGTCTGACAGCCAAGATGAATTGTACACTACAGGACCTGTCAACCATGTTACAAGCTATAATGAAGAAGTGCAGAAACTGTGTAAATAATAATAAACCTAACAGTATGAATGGAAGAACTTGTCATAAAGAAACCTGCTACTGCAGAGGACAAATGTGTCATTCATTTACATTGTATTCTTGTAGATTTTTGTACTATAAAGTATTAACTAGTTTTCATAATGGTTGAGTTTAATCACATAGCTGTATTTAAAGTTTTTAATTAAAGTATGATGACATTTTGTAATTCAGTTTGATGACAATGTGCAAGAAAGTGTTGCACTTAAATAAAACTGTATTATGGAAAAGAGATTAATTGGATATTTATGGAGTAACAATTTTAAAGACTGGCAAAAGGTCTCACTTTTTCTGGTTAATTTTACTTTAGTGTTTTATAATATAAATTGGGTAACACTTTACAATAAGGTCCCATTAGTTTAACATTTGTTACAATAATTATTTGGTAACGTTAGTTAATAAAACCACAATTGTTCATGTTAGCCAGGTCCATTCATTTTTAATAATGTATAAGTAATACATAGTATTAGTAATTTTCATTGTTAGTTCATGTTAACTAATGTAATTAAGTAGTGTTGACAGATGAAACCTTATTGTTAAGTGTTACCATTAATTGCATATGAACACAAACCTTTTTTGCTATTGGCAAAAGACGTGATTTGACCAGACACAAAAGTGTTACTGAAATGTAGAATTCTAAAACGAAACCAAATATAGGTGGTTATTGCGTATTCTTTACTGAAAACGGATTAAAAATGACCTCGAAGACTATGGAAGAATTAACAACAGGAGTAGTGTTAAAATATATTAATTAGTGTGACCTGTGAATGACGGGCGGAACCATGGCGAAGTGTTGCTGTTCGCGGGGGAGAGTTTTGACTGTCGCAGTGAAGTACTTGGAGGAGAAGAGTTTCGAGGGTTTCTCAAAACAGATACGCGTTTTAAATAGTATGATTTAGTATTTGGGTATGATTAAGTAGTTGTAGCAATAAACGTCTAGCAACGCTGAAAGTTTTAGCCATCTAGTTAAAGTATTACCGCTTGATCAACGCACTATGTGGACTTAAATGGACTTCTTTGCTTCATAGACCGTGTCATTGAAACTACTTTTGTGAATTTTAAATGCATAACGAGCCTATAAACGGTCTCATTTGACCACTATAATTATTAAGCAAACAAGAGTGAATATGAATGTTCAGTGCATTTTATAATAATATTGAAGCAGATTTATATTCGCCTGGTGAAGCTCGACATGTTGTCCACTTTAACGTCAATAAACCGGCTCCGGTTTCACTCAATGATAAGATGTTGTGGACCGAGACACTTTCACTGCCGTCCTTTACTCTTTGCCTCTGCTCGGACTTATCTGATGAGGACAAACTCATCTTTCTATCTGAAACCAAGAGGACCTGTCACTGTTTCCCCTTCATCTCTCTGTCTGAGGTCAAGATTAAGACTCAACACATGTATAACAGCATTCAGACCTCCAGGTCATCGAGTGCCGGTGATCGTTCAGTCAACTCGTGTGTTTCACACCTCAGGCAGACTGAGAACTTTACCTGCACCCTTGATATGGCTGGTACTGAAGCCCCTGCAAAAGCTCATGGCCATCATTCTGGGCAGGTGAGTCTCCTCAAATACGTCATATAAACGACGACATAAGAAGGACATAATTGCCTCCTCATTGGTGAATCGGTAAACAGCTCCAGATAGGAATGCGCCAATACTTGTTTGTGGCAGGAAGTGATACTCAATGAGTATTGCTGTGTTATGATATGATAACTAATATCATGGGACAAAATTATAAATCTGTACTGTTTTTATATTATTATTATTTTAAAATGTAGGCCATTAACTGATATTATGACAATTAGTATTTAAATAATTTTAATCTATAACTTTTTAATAGCTTTTTAGGGGGGACAAATAACTACATCTAAATATATTCTCTGTGGATAGATATTTTTTGCAGATTATTATTTTATTATTATTATTTATGTTGGATTTTATTTGTGATATAACTGATATAGTGGCCAAAATTATAAATCTGTACTGTATTATTATTATTTTAAAATGTAGGCCGATAACTGATATTATGACCAACAGTATTTAAATATTTTTTATATAAATTTTTAATGGCAGTTTTGGCAAATGACTACATGTAAATATATTCTCTGTGGATAGATATTTTTGCAGATTATTATTATCATTATTATTATTATTATTATTATTTATGTTGGATTTTATTTATTTTATTATGACCAGTAACGGATACAGTGGCTAATATTTTTAATCCATACCGTTTTTACCCCTGATTATTGGCTGATGCTGAGATAATTAATATATTTTATCTATATTTTATAAAATATATACTGTATCACACTAAATCAGCTAGATTTGTAAAAGGAAATTCTTTGCAACTATCTGATGAATAGAAACTTCAAAAAAACTGCATTTCTCTAAAAATATAAAAATTTTTGTAACAATGTAAAATTCTTTAACTGAATAAAAGTAGTAATTTATTTATTTTTTTTAATCTTTTGAACAGTTGAACATCAAATGTACATTTAAAGTGATAGTTCACCCAAAAATGAAAATTCTGTCATCATTTACTCACGCTCATGTTGTTGGTAACCAGACAGTTGACGGTAGCCATTGACTTCCATGGTAGGAAAAGAAAAATACTATGGAAGTCAATGGCTACCGTCAGCTGTCTGGTTACCAACATTCTTCAAAATATCTTCTTTTGCTTTCAACAGGAGAAAAAAAAAATTCCTACAGGTTTGGAACAACTTGAGGGTGACTAAATGATGACAAAAGTTTCATTTTTGGGTGTACTATCACTTTAAGCCATTTATACTCCAGAACAACTTATTAAACTGCTTTAGTTTTTTAAAGTCCTTATACAGTCTCAATGTATAGTTGTGTTTACTGTGGTTAGTAAACGGGGAGCTTATGGCAGGTCATTGACACCAAAGTTCTTGGTTTTCTGGGAGGGTAAGGTAAGATTTATTAAGAACTCTGATTCAGATTTCATGCGTGTCTCTTGGTCTCTAGGAGCATCAGAAAATGGTGGATTGCCCTGCCGCCGAATAAAAAGCAGCTGTTTCGTGAGTGGACATGGCGTCGACGCTGGCACTTGTTGGGAGCTGGGTCGGGACTGTTTATCTTCATCTCTCTCCTTTTTCTCACCCACCTGGATGAATCTCCAATTACGGGCAGGACCCGACTGCTGTTGTTCAGAAAGGAGGCCTTCATGGAACTGGCTCAGTCCACTGCGGAAGCGGTACGCCTAGTCAAGTCAGCACAACTTGTGTAGTCAGTTTACATTTTGAATTTTTGATCAACAATAACACTTCCAGGGCAATATGTAAGTCTTATAATAGTTTATGCAAATGCCCGGAGTTGGTCCAAAAAATTATGTATTTTATTGTGCTATGAGATATTATGAAAATGAAAGAATTTCACAAAAATAATTTAATTCCATTTTATTTCATGGGCTCTTGCTCCTCTTTCTCCTTTATTCTGTCTCTCAGTATATGGAGGAGTTTAAGGATTCTCTGATTGCTCCATCGGACCACAGGCACCAGGCGGTGGAGCTCGTGGTTCAGACTCTGGTCCAGAGGAACAAAGACATTGTTGAGATGTCTTCTGTCCCCTGGACTGTCCATGTGGTGGACGGCCCTCCCATCAACGCATTTGTTTTGCCAGTGAGTCATATCTGATAACAACATGACCAAATTGTTTGTCTAATAAATAAATAAATAAACTCTATTCAATTTAAAGGGGTCATTGTTTTATTAATCATTTTAATTTTTCCACTTATACATTTTCCTTCTTGCGATTTTTAGAAGCAAAATGTCCGTCTGAATTTGCACAAACGGTTTCCACAAAAATATTAAGCAGCACAACTGTTTTCAACATTGATAATAATGAGAAATGTTTCTTGAGCAGCAAATCAGCATATTAGAATGATTTCTGAAGGATCATGTGACACTGAAGTAATGATGCTGAAAATTCAGCTTTGATCCCAGGAATAAATTACATTATAAAATATATTAAAATATAAAACTACTGTATAACTACAGTAAAAACAGTAATATTTTGAAATATTATTTCAGTTAAAAAAAATAATATTTCACAATATTACTGTTGTTACTCTATTGTTGATAAAATAAATGCAGCTTCACCGACCCCAAAACAGGAGAGTGTATATATCCATATTTCATTGTATAGCACAGTTATTGTAAAAGATACATAAAAATATACAAAATATAGATATTTTGTAACCTGATCCACCTGATATTTGTATTTACTGGTTGTGAAATTACCCAAACAGTTTAGGATATTTTCTCTTAAGAGCTACACTACTGAACGGTTTCTTTGTACAGTTTAGTACTTTAGCAAAGAGAGAGAATGTTCTTAATCCACTGCAGATTACTCTGATTTCACAGCTGGAATGATTGTGTTTCAGAATGGAGAGATCTTCGTCTTCACAGGAATGCTGGATGCTGTAGCAGACATTCATCAGCTGGTCTTTGTACTGGGACATGAGATGGCTCACGCTCTGATAGGTCATGCAGTAAGTCCCGCCCACACTGTCCGAACTCGGCACAGAAACACCTGATTGGACATTTATTTTGTTTATTAATTTTAATCCAGTAAGCAATTATGCTAAAAGTAAAGTAATCAATAGCATAATATTAATATCTGTAAGCAGGGCTTGACATTAACTTCTTTGCTCACCAGCCACTGTGGCTAGTGGTTTTCCAGAGTTACCAAAGCATTTTCACTGGCCACAGTTTTGACATCGATACCATGGGAAAAACTGCCATATAGATATTTTAAATATTATCTCATAATTTGGCAGCAGGTATATTAGGCTGCTGTCACTTTTAACACCTGACGCACGGATCCATTATACTGTAACATGTGTTTTCTTTCTCAACTGTACGTGAATACTCACCAAGACTGGCATTTTGACATTATTTTGTGTGTATTTGACTGTTTAAGCAGTGAAAAAAAAACAAAAAAAAAACAACTCAATTTAGTACTGAGAGGCGGCTTTATGTGCACGCACAAAATTCAAGTCCTGTAACACCAACAATATTCATCCGAAGCAAATGAAACGAGTGAGTGAGGGGAGGAGGGTTTGTGTGTCGCTGTCGGAGAAATGAGAGAGAGAGAGAGGAAGAGCAGCTGGTATTGTGTATCTATTCTGAGGAAAATTTGTATTTGAAGTGTTTCAGATATTTCAGTATTGATGTGTACCGAAAAATCTATATTTTTGACTACAATTGAAAAATGTATATAGCCTTATTATATATCAAATTTAATCCACCAAAGTGTCTAGTTGGAGTGACTATGTTACACGCCACTGCGGAAATCCACCCGCATTTGGCGGGTTGGCGGGTGTTAATGTCAAGCCATGTCTGTAAGTAATCTCTCGCTTGGGGTCATTTTGATTTTTGTTTATTACATTGTTGATTTTTAAGTATTACATGGCCTGTGATATGCACCGATTGTCAGATGGTTATAGGACCCTCGGACTGTCTCTGGCCTTTATTGTTTGGATCAAATTAAATTTGTACTTCCTTTGTTGTGTCTCTCAGAGTTTTTTCTGGAAGTAAAACACCCTTCATTAGATTCGCTTTGTCTCTCTTTTGCGTGTGTCATGTTTTACTTTCATCTCTTCACTTGTTTTAAATTAAGAGAAGTAGGCGTCCTGTCTCGCTAAGCGCTGTTAAGGGTTCGGTTTAAAGAGATATTTTAGTTTCAGAGCTGTTACATCATTGCATGCTTGTGAGTCTAGTTAGGGTGAAGGAGCTTAGCACTCATATGAGGGCTAACATGATATGGCTATGAAAAACTAAATTGATTCAGTACATTTTTCGGTGACATTAAAAAGTCCCTTTAAAGCCAAGGTCATGTTATTAGGCTCAAGTTTCCCCTTAGTTATTTTTAGTCCACAACAAGCTGACGCTCTTATGAGACACCCTCTGACTGGTTGCAAATGCTACAAACCTGCATGCACACTGCATTCAACAGTTATTTTATTCAGGGATCGTAGCTAACAATCTTACAGTTGACACGCAAGATTTTTTTTCATATTCTCTCTATTCAGCAAAGAATACTTAAAAAAATGTATCACTCTTTCCACAAAAAAAGCAGCACAACCATTTTCAACATTGATGATAATAAATGTTTCTTGAGCAGCAAATCAGCATATTAGAATGATTTATGAAAGGATCATGTGACACTGAAGACTGGAGTAATGATGCTGAAATGAATTACATTTTAAAATAGGTTAAAATTAGTTATTTCAAAATAGAATATTACAGTTTTACTGTATTTTTGATCAAATAAATGCAATCTTGGTGAGCATAAGAGACTTTCATAAACGTTAAAAAAAGAAAATCTTACAGACCCCAAACTTATTAATGGTTGTGTAATTGTTGAACACAAAAGGAGATGTTGAGCAAAATGTCCAAGCTGCTCTTTTCCACATGGAAGCAGATATTGAACAGTTACAGTCAAGCGGCTCCAAAAAGTACAAAAAAATAACTTCAAATTAAAGCTGCAATGAAAGGGCCCTCGCAACCGTGCCCCCGCCACCCGGTGGCTTTAGGAAAAAAGAGCACGGTGGGCAATATGCATTTAAGTACATAAATATAGGAGGATAATATCAGTCATTTGTATTTGCCACACTTCCTGCTACCAGCTGGTGGCGATATGACTATAACTTAATTTTGGCATGTAGAGGTCTTCAGGCCAGGACTATTATCGAACTCCTGTTTCGTGGCGTTAATCGCATACATTAGCGCTTAGCCAAGTCTTGCATGATTTTACATTTTTCTAACATGTTTGGTACTTCATGGCATATTTAAATGTGTTTCAGGGAATAAATTACAGTGCAAAGCATGATATTTCCTGTTGCCAACAGGTGGCACTATGACTAACTGAATATTGGCATGTAGATGTCTTTAGGCCGGGACTCTTATCACACATGTGAAGTTTGGGTCAGACATTGTGTACCTGAGTTACAACAACTTCCTCTTTCATGGCAAAACATCAGACTTTGTCACGTCTTTCAGCGAAAACTCGAGATCTTTGCAATTTAACTTCGCTAAAGCCTTAAGATTAGACTGACCATGTATGATGTGGTTCTGGTTAAATCTCTATGAGGAGTTAATCACAGTGTAAAACATGTCATTTGCTGTTGCCCGCAGGTGATGCTATGACTGTAACTGAATATTGCCATGTAGATGTCTTCAGGCCAGGACTCAGTCATGTAAAGTTTGTGGCAGATTGGACATTGTATGCCCAAGTTACAACAACTTCCTGTTTCATGGCGAAACATCAAACTTTGTCAGGCTGCCACAGACACGCCCTTCAGTGAAAACTCTAGATCTTCACAATTTAACGTTGCAAAGGCCTTTAGATTAGACTGACCAAATATAATGTTGATCTGATTAAAGCTCTAGAAGGAGTTTGTTAAAGTACAACATTTGGAAATGGCAAAAACTGCAAAAATTTTGCAGAGAAAATTAAAAATATCTCATTTCCTGTTGGGTTTTTAGATTTTGCACCCACTGACTTTTTTGTAGGTATTGGGCTGTTACATCTGTCTACTGTATTTCATACTTGTAAGTGAAACGTAGTGCGAAGGGCGCTTAATTGCAATTTTGTAGGTGGCGCTATCGAGCCATTTTGCCACACCTAATTCAGAAACCCATAGCACATGTAAATTTCCACCACTTCTGACGCATGTGCAAAGTTTAATGAGTTTTCGAGCATGTTTAGGCCCTCAAAAATGCGATTAATTTCGTAGAAGAAGACAGACTGACTAAGCAATTACAATAGGGTCTTCACACCATCGGTGCTCGGGCCCTAAATATCCCATATTTGTGTGAGGACCAAACCGAGATTTAAGTTTGACAGTCATTAAAAATTGTATGTAAAAGAACAGCATAGACATTTAATAAAAATATCATGTTATGTTTAAAAGAATAATAAAAACACAAATGGGTTCGAAGGTGAAAATAAAATGCAAATCATAAATTTTAATGGAAGTAAGCTATTGTAACAGGTTAAAAAAGGTATACGACTTTGACCATGAAGATGACATAATTACCTAACAAATCTGCTTCGTGGCATGTACCTGGCCACTCGTGAACATGTGTTTTGGCGTATATCTGTTGCCCCTCTTTCAGTAGAATTGTAATTACAATTCAATGTGATTCATTATGTCTCTCTTTGTTAAATTGCTTGTTTCTTTTTCTTTGTTTTTCTACATTGTTTCTAATTGGGTATACTGTCAGAGAATGGACTGCTAAGCAAGAGTAAAAATGCTTCTTAACACCAAAATACAAACAAATTAGCATAGTAGATAAACGACAAAATCAACAAAGACAGAAAAGCCCATAATTAATTTCTTTCTCTTCCTCAGGCAGAGCAGGCCAGTTTGTCTCACGTGGTGGACCTGCTGTCTGTCATCCTGCTAACGGCGATCTGGGCCATCTGTCCTCGGGACAGTTTAGCTCTGCTGGGCCAGTGGATTCAGAGCAAACTAGTGCAGGTGACACTTGACCTTGCCATATCTGTTTGAACTCTTTTTCAATCGATTCCTAATCTGCCTTCCACATGCTAGGTGGTTCCGGCCTTGAATTTGCAGGTCTTGGATCAGTGAGATGTTCACAGCTAATCAAGATTTTCCCAGTCTGTTTGAAATAAAATGATTTTGTTGATAAATATTGCATCAGTTTATATATTATAATATAAATAATTTATATATATATATATGATGGGATGTCAGGCACTTAAAATTTTGTATCTAATTAACCGCACATCAAATTTGGCTGAGAAATTACTCCAAAAAGATAATTTAAAGTCATTATTGTGTAAAGCATCAAATAAGACATAGCTTCAGCAAGAAATATTTTATTTGATCCAACATAGAATTTATTACATATACTCTTTTGGACCATGAGGGTGAGTAAATGATGACTGAATTTTCATTTTTGGGTAAACTATACCTTTAATGTTTTGTTATTACTATGGAAATATGAAATTATTTTATTATACTGTAAATAAGAAACTAAAACTGCCAGTAGGTGGTGTTGAATGTCTTAATGATTAAGTCATTGAGTCAATCATTCATTCATTTGATTCTTTCAAACGGTTCATTCATTCAGTGAGTTCAGTGCTGCTTCAAGTCCAACGTGGTTCATTCGTTTCGTTCAAAACGTGGATTCAGAAATTAAATGCCGTTGTCTCTTTAGGAGCAGTTCTGCATTTTTACATTTTCGTTGGCAAAATTAAGCAAAACAGACAATATTGTGTCTAAAATAACACAATATTAACTTCTTATTTATTGAACTGTTGTATAAAATAAGCCTATCACATTTGCACTCGTGCTATTCTGGACAGAACTTGTGTGATATAGCTTAACTAATCATTTTTCTTAACTGTTATATGTATGTTTAAATATGCTTACCAAGGCTACATTTATTTGATTAAAAAATGTCAGTTGTGATAAATGTTTTATGATTCTTTAATGAATACAAAGTTCAAAGAGCAGCATTCATTTAAAATGTCTTTACTGTCTCTTTTGATCAATTTAATGTGCCCTTGCTGAATACAAGTATTAATTTCTTTTAAAAAAATCTTACTGACTATATATCTTATTTATCATTTTATATTTTTATTACATTTTGTATGTTCAGAATTAAGCTTAAGACATTGATGGGATTCCGTTTAGGTTGGGTTTGTCCATTAACGATGCAAACACTCCTTAAACATTGATTCTAAAATCCCTAAAAGACCCTTTAAACGTGAATTATACTCCTCCACTCGAGCTCAAAGAAACCTTCTCAAGTGCTCTCTCACCACCATTATAAAACAATAACAATATCTCAGAGGAGATCTTATTTGGGTTTCTAAGGACTTCAATTTGAGGTTAGTTAGAATTCAGCTACATTTATTTGTCTTCTAAATGGATATTGAATTTGCATTTTCTGAATCACTCTACGGCATGAAACAAAAGCCCACTTTCAATTTAATTGTACTTTAGTTTTTTTTATGGTGTTTTTCTTCTAAGATACCTTGTACTCTCTTGTTCTCCTTTTTATGTGAGAATTTATCCCTTTCTTTTCATGTTTTTCATCATCTTTGCCCATTACATTTTAAATAAATTACATTTTAATGGTTGGGCTTTTTATCTCCTAGTCATTTTGTTCTCCAAATATAGTTCACTTTATTCTGTCCGTCTTCCTCTGTTTACCCAATATAACTTCTGTGCACGCTGTCAGAATAGCTCATTTAACTGCATATTCTCTGTCTTTTTCTCTGTCTGTGTTGTAGTTCTTATTTGAGCGGCCCTACAGTCGTAAGCTGGAGGCAGAGGCGGACCAGGTTGGCCTGCAGCTGGCTGCCAAGGTACTGCAGATATGATCAGATTCAGTACACAGTCTTCTTGTAGCAACACCAAGCTTTTGGGTTCAATTCCTAGGGAACGCATATTGATAAAATGTCTACCTAAAATGCACAATAAGTTCTGTTTCACAGTGTAAGCAGCTTATGTTTATATCAGGTTTCAGAATTTACACTGCATGCATAAGCAGCACAGCGCTGAGTAGCAAAAGTGCAGCTGCAAGTAGACTTTAAAGGGATAGTTCACCCAAAAAATTAAAATTTGCTGATAATCCATTCACCCTCAGGCCATTCCAAAATGTAGGTGACTTTTTTCTTCAGTAGAACAGTAAAGAAGATTTTCAGCTTAAACCGTGGTCCTTGGTGATGCAAGTCAATAGCTGCCATCACTTTAAGAGTCAAAAAAGAAAACCTATACGGGCAAAACAAAATGAATACTTGTGGCTCCTGACGATTCATTATGAACATTATTTACAACACTTTTACCTGTAATCCACAGCTTCGAAAAAACGGTCTTGAGTGAGTTCATAGCAGTCTGGAGCACAAGCTTCCTGTCGCAGTGTGACGCATGCATGGGAGCAAACTCACACGTGAGCTGACAGTGTTTGTTTACAAAAGAGTGGAAAGACGTTGTATTAATTTTGTAAAGCTATATATTAATTTTGTTTTGCCTGTGTTGTTTTTTTTTTTTTTACTCTCAAAGTGTCTTGCATTATATGAATCACCAAAGACTAGGGTTTCAGCTAAACATTTTTACATTTCTAGAAGACAAAAAAGTCACCTACATCTTAGATGGCTTGAGGGTGAGTATCCCTTTAAGCCTATTTTTTGCATCTCTTAACTGAATTATTATTCTGTTTAACCATTGTTTGGAAAAAAAAAAAAAAAAGTCTGTCAGGCTTCATAAAAATTCCATGAATTGACACAGACTGCACTTTCTGTTCACTAAACCAAGATGATTCAAGCAGTTAGTATTCATAGCTCAGTGTTATTTTAGTATTCTTCATATACCTTTATAGAATTTATTAATATTTTGTATTAGCTTTGTTCAGTTTTAAATTTGTTTAATTTAAATTTGTTTAATTTTTGTTTTTCTATATGGCTTAAATTTTTATTTCAGTTTTAGTAACTTCAGTACTCCAACTTAAAGGGTTAGTTTATATATTAAAATAATGTCATTTATTACTCACCCTCATGTTGTTCTACACCTATAAGACCTTCGTTCATCTTCAGAACACAAATTAAGATATTTTGATTAAATCTGATGGCTCAGCAAGGCCTGCATTCAAAGCAATGACATTTCCTCTCTCAAGATCAATAAAGGTACTAAAAACATAGTTCATGTGAGTTCACTGGTTTTTTTTTTAATGACTTTTCAATAATATAGTGATGGGCGATTTTAAAACACTGCTTCGGAGCTTTACGAATCGAATTTACAAATGTCTTAATTTGTGTTCTGAAGATGAACGAAGGTCTTATGGGTGTAGAACGACATGAGGGTGAGTAATAAATGACATTATTTTCATTTTTGGGTGAACTAACCCTTTAAATGTATTCATTTCAGTTAGTTGCCAAGGCAACATTTCTTATTTTCGTTTAAGTTTTTTAAGTTTAGGTTTCCATCTAATTATTTTAGTTTATTTTTAATAGTTTGTTTTAGTTACCAACACTGTCATAGCTATGCTTTGGGATTTTTATGAAGATCATGTAAATTAGTTGGCATTTAAAGCATTTAAATTACGTAAATTAGATTGTATGATGATCAAGTTTGTTGCAGTTAAGTCTGATTAATTTAAAGGGTTACTTCACCCAAAAATGAAAATTCTGTCATTAATTACTCACCCTCATGTCTTTCTACAGCCGTAATTCATCTTCAGAACACAAATTAAGATATTTTTGATAAAATACGATGGCTCAGTGAGGCCTGCATTGCCAGCAAGATAATTAACACTTTCAATGCCCAGAAAGCTACTAAAATATATTTAAAACTGTGTGACTACTGTGTGACTACAGTGGTTCAACTTCAATGTTATGAAGCGACAAGAATACTTTTTGTGCGCCAAAAAATAAAATAACTTTATTCAACAATATCTAGTGATGGGTGTTTTCGAAACACTGCTTCATGAAGCTTCGAAGCTTTACGAATCTTTTGTTTCGAATCAGTGGTTCGGAGCGCGTATCAAACTGCCAAAGTCACATCCCCCAGTGGTGAACCATTGAAATTTCGAAACACTTGTGACGTAACGAAGCCTCGTTTACTGAAATCACATGACTTTGGCAGTTCTATACACGCTCTGAATCACTGATTCGAAACAAAAGATTCGTAAAGCTTCGACAAATGTCGCCTGACAAATGTAAAAAAGTTTTTTTTTTTTTTTTTTACTTATAAACGTTTTTTTCTTAGGCCCTGTTTCCACCTTGTATTAAGAAGCATTTTGGTCGATCAGATCACAAGCAGACAACGCTAAATACAGGTGTAAACGGGGTCTAAAACGAATTGAGCTTGTCCACTTTCGAACAATTCCAGAGGTGGTCAAAAACACATCTGACTATTGCTTTTGTAATGTAAATGTTCATATGGTCGAATGTGTTCAAACAGCCACAAAAGACTGCCTACTCTCCGCCTACTGACCTAATGCATAAACATTATGGGAAGCACACTAGCCAGATGGGATTTAAACTTTGTCAGCTGAAGACCCAAGTTTGGATTGATGTTGAAAAATGTACCAAACACAGTGTTCTCTCACCATTCCTGATTTCTAACACACACTCACAGCATTCAGCCGGTCTTGCTACTATCAGAGCAGAAATGAAAGCTGATGCTCTCTGTATGTTTTTCCGTTGTCTCCAGTCACGTTCATATGTAAATTGTGTGAGCTTATTTCGTCCATTAGATTGTAAGATCTGAAAAAGCCCATAGATTTACCCGCCCATAGACCCTCCCCTTGAAGAAATCAGGACAGAAGTGGTTGAAAGTGGACAAAAGAGATTAAAACACTAGGTGTAAACAGGTATGTGTTTCCCTCATCTACTTGTGATCCAATCGACCAAAACACATCTTAATACCAGGTGTAAACAGGGCATTATATACAGTATTACATGCTTGACTAAAATTGCAAATAAAGTCACTTTTTAAGACATACTTTGGAATTAAACATTTCACCTCTACATCACTCCGAATAAAATCTGTATTACTAATAATGTCTAATGATGATTAAAAAACTTGATAAATTAAAACCATGAGACACAATTCAGTAGTGGGGAACCTGCTTTATATCAGGCATTAATAGACACAGTATCCTAAATGACCTCTAGATGGCACTGTTTCTTTACAAACTGCTTCATGAAAGCATTTCTCTGCATGTGGCAGTGGTCTGATTCACGGTGTAGTGCTCTCCCTGTCAGCATGTCTCCTGATCCCATGCTTGGCATCATTATGGAGAAACAGTCAATTCCCTTCTATCTCTTATAGTAGTAATAACGGGCCGCCTGCTGCTCGTAAACGGGCCCAGATCCGTCCTGCCACAGCCGGCTCGGTGAAGGACATTGGCACGTTGCTGCGGTAACGATGCGTGGCTCGACTAGTCATGATTCATGCTGTCCGTGAGCCAGCCTGCTCTCTGCTTTCGCTCCAGCTAATGACGTTGTCCAGAGCTCCGAGCGCCCGTCGGGTTGTGTGTGTCATCTCCCTGTTTGCTTCCCTTGATGATGGCGGGGCTTTAACATGCCAAAAAAGCATCTCTTTGTGTATTTATTGAGATATGTGTGTGTTTCTGACAGGCGTGTGCTGACGTGAGGGCGGGCACAGTTTTTTGGCAGCAGATGGAGATCAATGATCAGTTGACTGGCCAACCCACCGTCCCCGAATGGCTGTCCACACACCCTTCCCACCAAAACCGTGTCAGACAGTTGGACCGCCTTGTTCCTGAGGTAAAGCACACAGAAGCAAATACATGCATAATTCGACATTTATTAGACAAAGTTACATGAGTGAAACATGAGTGCCCTTCTCTTATGTTGAAATCCTCTGACATTTTTCTTTAAAACCTCTTGTTTTAGACTTCTAATTCATTCAGCATTTTGTTTTTCTCTATCCTCTACGCTTTCGTCAGTTCTCACCTAATAATTTCCATTTTTGTGTGAACTATTCCTTTAGTTCATGTATGTTTGGTGTCATATTGAGCTGCATAAACTCCTCAGATTTGTGTAAAACCTGATGATCATGATCT